>VWZO01013278.1:82881-144681 GCA_013396975.1 Bucco capensis
AAGGGATGGAGATTCTTCCTGGTTCTCTTTTTATTGTTGATATATTTGTAGAAACTTTTCATGTTGTCCTTTATGTCAGTGGCCAAGTTGAGTTCCAGCTGGGCTTTTGCCTTCCTAATTTTCTTTCTGTATAACCTAACAAGATCTCTGTATTCCTCTTGAGTTACCTGGCCCTTCTTCCAGAGGTGATAAACCCTCCTTTTCTTCCTAAGTCACTTCGAAAGCTCCCTGTTCACCCAGGCTGGCCATTTTCCCTGCCCTTTAGTCTTACGGCACATGGGGATAGCTCTCTCCTGGGCCTTTAAGATTTCCTTCTTCAAGAGAGTCCAGCCTTCCTGGACCCCTTTACCTTTCAGGACTATATCCCAAGGGACTCTCTCAGCCAGTGTTCTAAAGAGTCCAAAGTCTGCCCTCCGGAAATCCAAGGTGGAAGTTCTGCTAACCCCTCTCTTTACTTCACTAAGTACTAAGAATTTAACCATTTCATGATCACTAAGTCCAAGGCGGCCTCCAACCACCACATCTCCTACTAGTCCTTCTCTATTTGTGAACAGGAGGTCAAGCATGACACCCTCCCTGCTAGGCTTATCTACCGGTTGTGTCAGGAAATTATCTTCCATACACTCAAGAAACCTCCTAGCCTGTCTGCTGTCTGCTGTGTTATATTTCCAGCAGATGTTTGGTAGGTTGAAGTGCCCAACCAGAACAAGGGCTGGCAACTGCAAGACTTCAGCCAGCTGTGTATGATGTTAATGATGTCCTGGAAAGGTGATGAATATATAAACAATTTATGGGAAATAAGATTAATATTAATGTGTTAGTAACATAAAAGGATTTACAATCCCCGAGGGGAGTGTATATGTTAGGTGGAGAAATCCCTGACACACCCAGTGCTGAATAAACAAAAACCTGCTTAATAGTCTCCTGGGCTATTGAGTGAATTTCTCAGCATCAAACTCTTGCAACTTTTCTTGCACAGCTAGTGCAAAACATAGGACTTCATAATGAAGAATGTATGTTGACTATAAATACCTGTTTATTCTTTATTTGAAAACATTCTTAAAAACATTGCCTAAAAATAGAAAACTAGATAAAGAAGGAAAGATATTTTTAGCAGTACAGAGATCTCTGGTTACTGACTAACTGGTTCCACACTAACTGGTTTCAGCAGTTAATAACTGGAATAAGACCACATGGGATTTATAAGTAATGTACAACTCCAGACATTTAACTCCATTTATGCAGGTAAAGATTGTTAATAGTCCTCATTTAAGTTATTCATTCACATGGGTTAGAACTTTGTTAGTGAAATGGTTTCCCTTAGGAAATCAAAATGTACTGCAGAGACCACTTGGTTTGACCAAAGGCTGAAGGCAGAGCAAGCAGCCTTCTCTTAGCAGCCCTCCCCAGAGCTTGCAGGAGCTGAGATCCCAAGCACATGCAACTTGCCAGCAACCAGCTTGAAAGTCTTTAGCACTGCTGGCTTCCAAGGCTAAAAAGGCCATGCAGGACATCAGTGAGAGATTTCAGAAACTTTATTTACTCACACAATTTGGTGATATTTGTTTTTATTTTTAACTCAGAATGAAACAAAATTTAATTGAGAGATAATTACTTTTTTATGGATAGCTCTAATATTGTGTATTTACAGTAATTCTTAGTTGTGCTTAGATCTGTACAGAACCTGACTGCTGTCCTTTCCTTGAAGAGTTCATAGTCTGACTCATAGAGCTCAACAGCATTCATTTGGTTTTTACTTATTGCAGTAATAAGTAGGGCTGGAGAATAAAAGGTTTCTTTATAGTTCTAAAACCTGGGTCAATGCCTATCAATAGGCAACTGTCTCAAATGCTGCTCTGTTACCATTTTAAAAGTACCTGGTGAATACTAAGGTCTAGGTGTACATGCATGTGTTGGTACAATAGGATGAGTCCTGTATTCTTTTAAATGGTGCCATGATCTTAATGACTCCTCTTTAAATGCTATAGATAAGACATATTTGACTTAAGCACATTTTAAATTATTACATTTAATTTTGTCCATATTACTTGGGGAATCTAGCACTGAAAGGGCTTTAATTTTGTAGTATCACTGTAAGAGTCATCTTTGTTGGATGGATAATAACTAGAGTGACTTTGATTTTTAAAAAGGTCATTGTATCATAGGAAATGATACAATGTATATACAATTAATCTAGCTAAGATATAGAATGTGTGATTGCAATTTATGTAAGAGTTTGAGTATCAACTGAAATACATTGGTGTTTGCATAATATGGGGATTAGTGGCAAGAAAGAGTCATGTACACCCTTGTGAGATGCATGAAAAGTAGAAAAGCATTAAACAATAAAGTGGATTTGATGTTAATGCCTTTTTTTTTCCCTAGATTTTTATATTCAAATATGTAACTAGTTCAATTCTATATGCTTTCTGGCCAGGAGTACTGAGAGAGGACAGCCCTATTTTCCTTTACCGTTATTATTGCCATTTGAAAGGCAATTCTTCCTAGTGTGAATAGAATCATAGAATTGTCGGGGTTGGAAGGGACCTTAAAGATCATCTAGTTCCAATCCCCCTGCCATGGGCAGGGACAACTCCCACTAGATCAGGTTGCTTAGAGCCCCATCTAGTCTGTCTTTAAAAATTTCCAGGGATGGGGCTTCCACCACCTCTCTGGGCAGCCTGTTCCAGTGTCTGACCACCCTCATGGGGAAGAACTTCCTCTTAACATCCAACCTAAATCTGCCCTCCTCAAGTGTATGTCCATTACCCCTAGTCCTATTGCTGCCTGACATCCTAAAAAGTCCTTCACCAGCCCTCTTGTAGGCCCCTTTCAGATACTGGAAGGCCACAATGAGGTCTCCTCGGAGCCTTCTCTTCTTCAGACTGAATGGACCCAACTCTGAAAAAAAACAATGCCCAGGACTGAAGGGAGGTGAGCTGCAAGAGGTGCTTGATGTCTTATTCTCTTGAGTTCTTCTAAAACGAAGGACAGTTCCATCTGCCCGGAGGCCATCCTTATTGTTGGATAAACAAAGAACGACTTTGGATAGTCCTTTTTTCAGTCAGAGTAAAATAATAAGCAGATTGGCTACTTGTATTATAAATTCCAACAAACAATAATTCTGCTGTGAACTCATTCAGCAATAAAGCAGGAGGACTGGATTCTTAACAAGATGAATAATGCTTGGTCTTGAGTCAAAATTCATTAAAAAGTATTGAAAGAGAAAAAAAAAATGCCTTTCCAAGTGGAGTGTTATACCCTATTTAATTCATAACTACTTTCACTGGTGTTAGTGTTCTTACTTCTGAGGCTACATGTACATTTTGGAAACTAAAAATTTTGGACTCCTCTGCTATGTAGTTTTCTTTCTCTCTTCTGTCTATAAAAATTTAGGACTTGTCTGCCATGTAGTTTTCTTTCTCTCTTCTGTCTATAGCAGTGCTGATAAAATACCTCTTACTTGATATATCATGAACTTTGTTTTCAAGGCTGGCTGTTTGATAGGACTACAGAAGAACTATCACCAGTTAGTCAGAATTCCCCTGCAATGCCCAAACATTATGGAGTAGGGTATCAAGGGAAAGCACACTGGCATGCATTTGACAGATTACCTAGGAAGTAAATAGCGAAATTTACTGTTGCTGGTTTTGTTTCATTTTGATTTCAAGATGTACTCCTGATGAAAGTGTGAAACTTTTAAAGAACCTATATCATTTGATTTTATGCATCCTTAAAAATGTTGGACTGACATTTCTGAAGACCAGCTCTACTATTCAGACCCAAAACAGGTGCAGCCTTGATGGTGGCAGGATATGCTGCCTAGTATTGATTTTATATTGTGAGTGATGTTTGAAAAGAATGATGTATCTGTGGAAGAAGGAAAGTAACTCACCAGAGCTATTCAGCAACTGCACAACTCCAAAACCACTAGAAACAGTACAGCTGTGTCTGCCAGGAGCTGAGGAGACTAATACATCTTTCCCTTAGGTCAGTGAAGTACTCTTCAGACAGAAGTGTCTTTGGGGCATTACCACATTAAATGAAAGCTGTTGTCACTTCCTGCTTTAACTCACTGTCTTTCAAGAAAAGGAAGGGCTTGGAATTCTTCTTTGTTTTTAAAATGTTATTTTCTGTGTTGCATATCAAGTGAAACCTTTTCTTTTTTTTTCTTGAATGTTAGCAGCTGATTTACTTACTGTATGTCTCACAAGTGGAATTTGCCAGAGAAGAGCTAGAATGAATTGTTCCCCAGGGAAAGGAGAGTCAGGAGCTGAGGCCAGTAGTGAGATTGACAGGGCAGTGTACTCATCAACACAGCCCCACAGTGCCTGAGAGCATGGTAGGTCTACTGATGTTTACCAGAGTTCGATTACCTCCTAGCAGTCACCAGACAAATCCACAGTGATGAGGCACATCTGAGGTTAAACCAGAAGGTCAAGTCAGTGGGTGAGGATTACAATCAAAAATCAACAAGGCAGATGCATACTTGAAACATGTTTTTTGCCTGAGACAAGTGTGAAAGCCTGAGCTTTAAGGCAGCTCCCAGGCAATGAGGTGACCCCCAACAGAGCTATGTCATATCTTTCACTGAAATCTCCCAGCAGCCTGATGTCACCTTACATGCTACCCTGTACCAGAGCTGGCCTACAGCACAGGCAGATAACCTCTGGGCAGGGGGCAGAGGTTGCAGAGCCTGGGGGTTCACTCAGCCCTGACGGAACTGTGCTCTGTCTCCTGGTCCTTAGTGCAGTAGGACTGCAAGCGTTTTAGCCCAGTTTGGGGAATGTTATATAGCCAATGTAGATTCATGATATAGATTCAGAAGTTGTATAGTATGCAAGGTATTTGCTGTAACATTTCACTAGGATAATGAATTGTATTTTCTTTGTGTAGTCTGAAGAAAAGGCATTTTACATCTATGTTAGAACAGACATGAACATGGAATGGTTTTTACTAGTGCAAATCCATTTTACACTGACTGACAGATGCATTTTGAACCATATGGTTTTAAAGTTGTGCTGCATTTCAGAAGTGCAGCATACCTTGCTTTTAATGAGTCATGCAGGTTTAAATTGAATCATAGTGATGTGTGAAATCTTTTTTGTGTAGTGTCGTGTGCAGTATGACAGCTATATTTATGACTCTTCTAACTCTAACATGAAGTGTGTGTAAGGATTTTATAGGCTTTGCATTGTTACGTGATAGAAAATAAATACATCAAATGTGATTATGAAATAACTGGTCATTCTGTATTGCCAGCTCTGCAGAGATAACCAGTATTGCTAATTAATATTTGTAATGATTTGTATGTGTATGTATGTGTGTGGTGGGACTATTTAAAACCAATCAGTCTGTGTTAATAAGTACAGTTAGCTCAGGAAAATTGTGTGATGGTACCTTTCACTTCTTCCAGAGCTGACCAAACCTGGCATTTAGGAAAGTCTGTTTTTACGGCATAGCTGATCTCCTGGTAATAACTCACATTTCCGACAGATTGTTAATTGCCTAAGATTATGTAACATGACTGAGTTAGAAAATGAATCCTGTGCCAATTAGATGGCTGTTCCATTACTTGCTGCAATAAGCTTCCAGCAAGAAGAATTTAGTTCTTGTGTTCTTCTCTAGTGCCATAGTAATAAGGCAGTACAAAAATATAGAAGTGGGCTGGAGAACATGAGTAGCCCTCAATTCCTAAGTCCCTTTAAAAGCCTGAGTACAATAGAGCACTTGATAGCCAGAAAACATCTCAGAAAATATATTGCTACAAGCAAACTAATTGCTATATATCTGTTTTATTTATGGAGATTCTCACTGTCTTTTATGGGAGGCAGTTGCCCATTGGTACATTTCAGTGAAGCTCATATCCAACACAATACTTCAAGCAATGTTCTGCAGCTGTATTTCTTACAATTCAGTATTTTTCCTAGAGTATTACTAGGAAAAAAGCGGTAGGACCTACATATATATACTTATTTATGAGTGACATATAGGGACCATTACCTAACCAGCTACTCCTCTTGTCATGCTTCCATGATATCATTCAAATTTGTTAACACATGTAGTGTGTCCTGTTGATGAGGAGCTCTCACTTCACTGGCAGGCTTTGTGATTTCTTTGTCCAGAATATTGTCCTTCACATATTCAAGGACAGTTCTTACCCACTGGGCATTATTATGAGCTGTAGGACTTTTTCAGTATTTCCTTTATAACAATAAATAAACCTGTGTTGTGTTTTTCTTAGCCAGCAACTAAGTCTTACGCAGCTGCTAGCACACTTCTCCCGCCTCAGGTGGGGTGGGGGAGAAAATTGAAAGAGTAAAAGTGAGAAAACTCATGGTTTGAGACGAAGCCAGTTTAAAAGGTAAAGCAAAAGCTGCTCATGCAAGCAAAGCAAAACAAGGAATTCATCCACCACTTCACGTTGGCAGGCAGTTGTTCAGCCATCTCCAGGAGATGAGGGCTCCAGCACATACAGTGGTTACTTGGAAAGACAAACGCAATCATTTTGAGTGTCCCCCTCTTCCTTCTTGTTTCCCCAGCTTTATATGCTGAACATGATGTAATATGGTATGGAATATCCCTTCTGTCAGTTGGGGTCAGCTGTCCCAGCTGTGTCCTCAATTTCTCGTGCATTCACAGCTCACTCACTGGTGGGATGGAGTGAGAAGCAGAAAAGCCTTGACTCTGTGTAGCCACTGCTCAGCAGTAATGAACAAATCCCTCAGTTATCAACACTTTCCAGCACAGATCCAAAACACGGCCCTATAACTAAAACATCTCTGTATTATCAACTGTTTTCAGTACAAATCCAAAACTTAGCCAAATACCAGCTACTAGGTAGAAAATGAACTCTACCGTAGCCAAAACCAGCACAACCTGGTCTTATGTTGGACTCCCTTTTATCAGATAAAATTAGGTATGTAAAAATTGAAATGATGTGTGAAATTAGAGCTTATTGGTGGGTAAGAGATGGACAGTTTAGGAAGTAGATAATTTCCTATTGACAAAAGATATTGCTTTGTTTGCTTTGTTCTCATGGCTGGTTTCAGAGCCTCCTAATTTGGCAATTTAGTTGAAGTACTTCTCACCCCTTAATCAAGATCATCAGTATAGTTATTGAAAGACTCATGGAAAGAATTCCTAAAACAAATAGACAGTCTTAGACACCTATTTTTTTACTCTTAAGTTAAAGCAGAAGAATCCTCAGTCAGGAATCATTTATAATAGAAGTAGTTTCAATGACAGTGTTTTTCCTTCTAGCAGTATGCATTGATTACATGTTCCCACAGGGGCTCTGGCTCTCCAGAATCCTATTTGGTAGCTTATCTACTCAGCCTTTCTTTCAACATGATTGTATCACCAAAAAAGACCAATGGGGAGAATGCCATATGGAGAACCAATTCATTGCTAGATGGAAACAATTTTTTTGTGTGTGACTGTAAGAGAGAATAAATAATGTGTAACTCAAATCTGTTTAACATATTTTTTCATCACTGTTTGATTGTAAAATATTGTGAAGGAGTAAAGCTCTTCAGCACCTTTCTGCCTCAAGCATTTGGAGATGTTGATGGCCAATGCTTACATTCACAGCATGGCTTCCAAATGACCATGGGATGTCCATATTATGATATTTTAGTAAAAAAATTGTGATACTGCATTACCAAAGCAAAATAAAATCATTGACATTTAGTATAATGTGAAAGTGATAATTGTTTGCTTATGTGCATCTGGGATTTATTATTCACCAAAAATGAGATATACTTTTGTGTCATTCAATTATATAAGTAAGTATCAGGTATTACTCATTATGGAAATTATGTTTCTATTTTGATCAAGAAGTCACACTGGAAGGTGACCCGTTGAATAAGATGTTGACAAGACTTCTAGAGTGTTAGGGAAATAATTTAGAGTTGACATGCAAAAACCAAATTGACAGCTGAAGCAGAAGTCCAGCAGTAGAAGAACTGCGGCACAATGTTTAATATGCACAAGACAGTGTAAATCTTCCAGGAGGCAAGCAGCTACCTTTTATACCAGCTGGAGCCTTTGTGTTGTTTTCCTCTTCAGCTTGAGGTACGATGAGCTATGCTAATAGAATGGATGCCATTACAGCTCTAATTAAAATGCCCCTGGACTCTAAACCAACAGGGATTAAACTTGTACATGAAAAATATCAATCCAACCGTACTGTCATATTTTAAGGGGTTCTTTTCTTCAGGAATATAATGAGATAGATGAAGCTCTCCTGATGGACTTCATATAGCATCTGTCTTAAATTTTTACCTTGGATTTGAGTTTGTTATATTTAGTCATTCCTGGGACTTGCCTGTGAGACTTTTTGGGGGGTGGGAGATCGTGAATGTTTCGAGCACGGGTCCTGAAGCTAGTTTCGTTATCACAGAACTGTCCTGGCTTGGAGAAAGCCTCCACGAGTTTTTCCAAACACTCACCCTGGCAACTCGAGCTGGTTTCCGAACCTTCGATGACACTGTGTGGCAGAGGTAGGAACAGCAATCCTTTTGCTTAAAGCTCTGCTCTGGATTCTTAAGGAAGAAAATGAAAGCATCAGCGATCAGTGGAAGGAGTTTCTGAGAGTCAGGTTACTTAATAACCGTTAGAAAAATAGCTGCTCTCTGTGAAAGCTGGCTGCCTGTTTTTATTTACAGCAAAGTTATTAACTATAACTTTGAGAGTTTCTAGAAAATAAAACCTAAAATAAAGACCATTCTAAAATACACTGGGCAGGTAATTAAGTTCTATCGTAGTTCTAGCAGTTAGGAAAATCATGCACATTCATATAATTTTTCTCAGTTTCTCTCATGTTNTTTTTTTTTTTTTTAATTCTGATCCACCCTTTTTAAGTGCCAATGTTAATATAATTTTCCTCACTTTCTTCCTCACTCCTGTTTATAGATGGGAACATCAAATGTTGCATAAGGGATTTGCATATTATGTTAAATCAAGGTTGTATTCAGAGACGGTTTTACTAGTCTATAGGTTTTCAGCAGAGGGCTATAAATCTTAGTTTGGGCCACTACATTGTACCCTAATAAAACAGGCACCTTTTTAAATCTGTGGTGTCTCCCAAGTATTTTAGGAAGGCTAGTGCTGGCCTCATCTCCTGTTTTATGATTTCACTCCCAGCTAAGAATCTTTACTGCCTTTCTTATCCTTGCTTCTGTCCTCCAAGCTGAGCAGAAAGCCATAGCTGTTTGCTATTTCACTCTGGGTAGGCAGATGACATTTCCCACGGAGTTTCCTCTCTCTAGCATGTTTCTTTAGGGTTCATGCAAGACCTCAGTGCCTCCACTTACCTATAGAACCACCTGGGATGAAAATTCATATTCAGAGGAGTTAGGGTGGAGAGTGTAGAAAATTTTCTTCTTCTGATACTTTAAAATATAAACTATATTATAATATATTCAGCAAACTATTTTGCAGACCTACAAAATAACAGATTTTGAACACAAGCTACAGCATCTTTCTCAATAATCTGCTAGATGATTATCAATGAAGTTGTTGTCCAAGACTATTTGAATAACCTTGTACTGCAGTAGACTCAGAAAGACATTGAGTCTGGAAGGAATATATTGAATTACATTTCTGTCATTTATGCCATTCTGTCCTATTCAAATAACTTGTAGCAGATCTTCACAGCTCTGTATAGCCTTGGACTGAAAGAAAACATTACCAGTGCTTGTTTCTTATTCTGTGTCTGATTTACTGTATGGCCTTCAGCAATTTCTATTCTGTACTTCACTTTCCTTGCATCAAAGGCCAAAATGGAATTTTTTTCTTGGCGGTCCAGGGTATCAGGTTTCATTTGCTCATACTGATAGAAAGCTTTGAATACAACATGCAAAATGCTGCAAATTGATTTCTGATACCGTTTGCTGCCAATGAGATTGACCTTGCATTTGTTAACTTAATGGATTTGCTTTACCAGAAATAATGTTCGTGTTCAGGTGCTTTTCCCAAAGGTGTCAGCAGAGGTGTAAGAACAGGCATTGTCAAATAACATACATATCTGTTTAAACCTTGCAGCTTTAGGCACTGACATCCTTGGCTGAAAACAATGCTTTTGTCTTAGTTGGATAGAATGTAGGACTGTTAAAAAACATACCATGAGAACAAAGTAGCCAAACTCTGAAATTTTAGAGCAACATTTTATTTAACTTTTGCCTACTGATAAAAGAAATAAGAAGTACAGAAAAACATTGCTACTTAATATCAACTTTTGCCTAAGTAGAAGACTGGACCTTACTCTTAAATATGAATTGCGCTCAAGACAAAGAGCAAGCCATAAAAAAAGCCTAAATCTTCAAATGTTTAGTGTCAAAATTATTGAAAGTGAAATGGTTTTGCAGTTTTTTCCCCCAGCACTGTATTTCCAACTGTGTACAACATTCCATAGGGACAACAATGTATTATCTTTCCTGTTATGTGCTGCCTCTGCATTGTCAGAATCTAAGTTATAACTAGTAATCTCATGCACCAAGTGACAGTGATAAAGCTCTGGATAGTTATGCTGCAATTATCATTTAATGTTGTAGAAATGACTAGTTTAGTAGTTCACTTAAACCACCTACATAGGAAGAAAATACAATTAATATGATGCTTCCTTATAAGCTTTGCCTTTCAGCTATCTGGGGCCACGGCCCCTCTTCGCAACAGCTAAGAGAACCTGAAATTCTATATTCAGGAAGAAAACAATAGAAGAAATTGATACTGTGGGAGATTTTCTCAAAAACCAGTACAAGAACAGTAAAGAGCTTTGCAGAGGGGTTTTCACTTGCATTTACAAGGGCATGATAGATATATAGCAAAGATTAAATTTATGCAAGCAATAGAATCTGGAGCCATGTCTGCAACATATTAAAAGATGAGGAACATCCACTGTGGCACAACAGGGGTTTTAGATGAAACCTGGAACCCTGTACCCTAAAAAGATAGTTGATAAAATCACCTTAAAGGCCACCTAGCCTCTCCCTCTCTCTTTGTCCTAAATTACCCCTAAATCTCTAAACAGAGCCATCACAAAGAAGTGCTCTAATCTCAGCTCCTGTTAAAGCTCTACTAATGTTTTGAATGACTATTCCACTGATTTTGGTCACTTTGCTTGACCACACAGTCTGAAGAGTGTCCAGAGAACAGCAACAAGAATAGTTGCAGAGGTTCTAAAAATGACTGGAAGCAAAAGATAAAGAGTTCTGAATCTGTACAGTCTGAACAGAAAACTGAGGAAAGATGTAACAACCTTTACATATATATTTACATATATGAAGCATTGCTGCAGGGAAAAACTCTTCTTCAGTCCTGCCTGTGTGCAGGGGAAAAAAAAGCGATGTGAAGAGCAGCAAAAGAAAAGTAGATTAGACATTAGAATATTTGAGATTTTTAATAGGGAATCTTCCCTATTAAGCACTGTAGAACATTTAAGAAAGACCTGATGTCTTCACATGTAACAGATTTTAAATGTAAACTTGCAAACTATGGCTTAGTGGTAGTCTTGCTGTAGTGCGTTGGTCTAAAGACTTAAACAACACAAGACTTGCAGAATGAAGTGATATATTTTATAAGATCAAGTCATTCAGCTGGAAGATGGACACAAGCTTTCAGGAGCACCATCCTTAGGAATTTAAAAAGCATGTGATCTCAAAAGCTTATGTACCTTGAAGCCTGTGTACTTTTCCCCAGCTGTTTTAGCTAATTTAATGAGAGAATGGCTTAACTCTAACTGATTTTTTTTTTTAGGTTTGGTAACCTCTTGAGGATACTTCTAACCATTCTTAGCATTCTGTGATCTGTTTAGTGTATCTAAATGAAGCACAGTGCTGTATCCTGACAGATTATTAAGACTTTGAATCTTCATCCAGATTTGCATGATGAATGAATTATTGTTTACAGGAGAAGAACCTTTGATATAGAATGAGTTGTTTCTTACAAGAAATATTGTGGTGTTTCTGGAAAATTTTGTGCATCAGCTTTTAAAGAACTTTTGGTGACCGAATCTAAAACATTTGAAAGTGTTCAATTGCTAAAATCTCTCATTTTTATTTCCAAATTTATTAAAAAACTTATTTTTAGATTAGTTTCTTTGATTCAATTTTGGCATTTAATGCTTAAGAATTTGGTGCAACCATGTTAGAGGACTGATTTGCCTCATTTCCAAAAATCTTTCAAATTGAAAGAGGGAAAAGTTCTAAAACAAGCTTTAAAGGCACATCTTGTAAAGTATCTGCTATATGCTGCTTTTGATTACAGTAATCATCATCAAAAATACACCACATTTAAAGTGGCTTATTGCTTAATACTGTAAAAATTACCTTGATTTACTTACCTCAGTCACAGTTATGGAATTTCTGCAGATGCTTTAGATATGTTAAAGACATGATAAATACATTATGCCCAACAAAATATTTTATGAAATTATTGTTGTCTTTTTATGTGTTTGCCTTAGACTAGGGCCAATGAATTAAAATAAACATGAAGAAAGTTGTGTGAATAGTTAGTGAAGATAAACTACCAGGAAAATAAGTTGCTTTATGTATCAGATTATTTCCCACGCTGTGGTCTGTGGAAAGCTATTATTTTTGTACTAAGATTCTCTCTACATAAACCCTCTTGTTTCCATTCTAAAAGGAAACACATGGTTCTTGCACCAAACTGCATATTCAAATATTCTATGTTAAATAAAGGACATAAAACATTTCCTTAACTCTGCTAAGCCAAGTATTTTCCTGTTGAAGTATTCCCTAAGTCATTTCCATCTCACTAACTTGTGCTTCCAAATTCAGTTTGCATTGCAGTGTGGAAGAATCACCACATGCGAACAGTTACCAACTATTTCATAGTGAATCTTTCTCTGGCTGACATTCTGGTCACAATTACTTGTCTTCCAGCAACTTTAGTAGTGGACATCACAGAAACATGGTTCTTTGGGCAGCCCTTCTGCAAAGTGATTCCCTACTTACAGGTATTATTTTACTGTGTTTGTGTCCACATTACCCATGTTATGAAAAAGAGAAAGAACAATAGCATCTTTCTAATAGTGATAATCTGATGAAAGTCTGTCCCTGCTACTGAAGTAGATTTTCTCAGGGTACATGCTGAGGATTAAAGGACTTATGAATATGTTTACATTTAATAAATACTGTTCTTGGTCTATCTGATTGTTAGACTTGAGCAATACACTTTCTGGAACATTTGTTTGATGGTCTTCACTTTTTGTGATCTTTTTTAATAATTCAGAAGGGACATAAAGCAATAAAAATGTCTATAAATAGCATTAAAGTCTTTTATACTCTGTGTGGACCTAAACAGTTACACAAAGGTCCAGGAGACAGAATCCATACTTTTGAAGGGAACCTGGGCTTTCATCTGTGTTTAGTGACTCACCTTGAATTCTTTATGATAGTCAAAGTATCCAGGTTCACTGGGAGCTGATCAGAATGTCTGCCTTAAGCAGTACTTGCCACCACTCATTTACCAGTGGGCTTAATTAGTTATGAGATCATGTGCACCAAAATGACTGACAAATATTTTTTCTAAGAGTAACTGGTTAGATGGACTGCCTTGGCATACTAGAATGATGAGTGCTTGGCCTTTCAGTAATTATAAATCAAAATAATTAAGAAGAACTCTTAATGTATGGGGATGACTAGCTCTGTGCCTCCAGCACAATTTATATTTTCAGCAGATACCTATATGGCTGAAGAGCCACATTATCAGGGGCAACAGTTCTCCAGCAGGTATGTCCTCAACTCGATAAAATCAGAATAACTTTTTTTTTTCCAAAGCCTCCAGTCTAGTAGAAGAAAATCTCAAGAGAGAATGAAATGACCACCTAATGTATAGAGTGAAAGAGTAAACCCAAAGTGATAGGTTATTTCCTATATTGTCGTGGCTAGGCTTCTCGAACGAAGATCCNCTATATTGAATAGAAGGTATTATGTCTTAGTCTACCTTAAGATGAGTGTTGTTTGTTGTTGGTATTTTGGGGTTTGTTTTTTTAATGAGACCTTGAATTTCTGTTGTTCCTGTGAAAACTGAAAGAGCAAAATGATGGCACTGGTTTCCAAATATAACATAGAAAACAAATTAAACAAAATTGCTCTACGAAGAAAAAATATCTAATCAGTTCTCTCATATTTTAAAAGTAGTTTTTCAGAAAAAAATTTGCAAATTCTAGGTTGCATAAATTTGGTTTTTCAGAATCTGACTCTGCTACACCTACTCAGTTTGAGTAGCAGCACCCTAATCCGAATTGTCCTGTTGATTCTAAAGAGACTACAGCAGATGAGGTTGTCTGTTGTAATTGTGTAAGAAGTGATTTTAAAAGGAATCTTTTTCTGAGAGTAATTTCTATTTAATACTTGCAGATAAAGAGCTGTGTTGAAAATAGAAATATTTTTAAAGCTCTGGGGAAGAATTACAATAAATATTTTTTAAAGCTCTGGAATAAATACATTTACATTTACATATTTCCTTTTCTTTAGACAGTTTCAGTCTCTGTGTCTGTACTAACACTCAGCTGCATTGCTTTGGATCGATGGTATGCAATTTGTCACCCTTTGATGTTTAAAAGCACAGCCAAGCGAGCAAGGAACAGCATTATAATTATCTGGATTGTGTCCTGCATCATAATGATTCCTCAGGCTATTGTTATGGAGTGCAGCAGTGTGTTCCCAGGATTAGCCAATAAAACCATCTTGTTCACAGTGTGCGATGAGCACTGGGGAGGTGAGTGTGTCATTGACCATAAAGAATGAATTTGTACTGCTGTTAAGTAATAAAAATATCAGGACATATTCAAGTCAAGTTGTATAAACATATCACAAAATGTTCTTAATTATGTAAGCTTTCCTAGAACTACTGTTTTTGAAATCCTGTGAAATACTGTTTTCTTTTGCATTGCTAAGACTTAAAGTACATTTGAAACTGAGTTGAAATGAATGAGGCTGCCTTGTATCTTGACTGTGTTAGTGTTTCCCAGAGGGTAGAAATGTTCCCATCCTTAAATGTTTACACTTGTATGATTCTGTGATCAATGGACATTGCAGGTTTACAAAGACCTCACTATTTAGCCTTAAGAAAAAACTACACAAGAACAGAATTTCTATTTACCTGATATATTGCTTTTTCTAACTGCTGATATTACTCATCTTTATATATATCTCCTGGGACTTCAATGCAAGTTGCGTGTCATTTCAGAACTCATAGAGATGTTGTCAATACAGGGTAGTGAGTTAGTCTCCAGTTTGAAATTTGTCATGGACAGGATCATTTCAATAACTTTGTAAATGTAATCAGTTACAAATTATTCTACCTAAGAAGAGTAATTATGCCTTTCCAGATTACTTTGAATCTAACTTGTTCTGTGTTTGAATTCAGCTGTAAGAAGCCATAAGGGTTGCCAGGGAGTAACTATTTTTGTTTTGTCTCTGACAACAGCAAATGGTGTTAGCCACCCACCTGAATGGTTCACACTCAACCCTGGTGGGCCTTGGTGTAATTCCAATGCTAATAGTGCATGTAAGTTACATGCTGTGACTCTGACATTGGATATAATGACCATCAGTGATACCATTATTCACACAAAGGAAAATAAAGCCAAGTTTACCAATACGTATAAGTAAAAGATGCATGTTTAATAGCCTCGTGTCAGACTAAAACACAATCAGATACTCTCCCATAGCTGTCTCTGTAGAAGATTCCAGTTCTGTGAACAACTGACATAAAAAACAACTGGCTCACCTGTACTTAATTATTATCATGATAGATTAGCTTGAGCAGTTTGAACTGCTGAGAGCTCTTCCTTGTGCTGTTTGAGAAGTTCCTCCCCTGCTAACTGCCTCTGCAGGGCCACCAGGGGATTAATGAAAGATATTGGCTGTCACATTCCCTGTTCTTTATATCTTTCATCCCAGTAAGTCCCCTGGGATAAAGCAAGAGGGCAAAGATGGCCATTAGCTAGCTGGCACTCATTGTGAAGATCTGCTGAAAGCTTGGAGGTTAGAAGAAGCCTCTGTTAAGTAATGAGTATTGTACTTGGTGTTTCATTGGAGAGGACACATCTGCTTTTAACTTCTATTATTCTTTCTTCATCTGTGAACAATTTTGTATCCTAGTCTGCTGCTGGATGTTGCAGTATTTATGTGTCTAATTTCTTTCACAGCATTCACTCCAAGTACAATTTGTGTTCACTCATTTTGGCTGCAGAGCTAATTATCCATGCCTTATCACTTCAAGGTTAGTTCTGTGGCAAAAATTCTTCTAAACAACCTAGGAAATGAAAATTATATAGTTAAATACTTACGGAGTCAGGAGAATGTTTTGTCAAGGAACTCAATCTCAAAAGTTCCAGATCTACATTGGTCACCTTTTGATACCCAACAGGAAAATGTTGCTTTTGCACTACAGAGTCCATACCAGTCTTGGAACTATTTTAAAGACTGCCTGTCCTTGTGTACCCAGCTGAAGCAGCAGTGTACTGTACCAATAGGCCTGAGCTGAAGCACCTATTATATAAAAGAAAAAACTCCCCATTTGCAAGGCTCCACTCTCATGAGGTCTGCTCCAAAATGAAATCTATTGATCTTTGATTTATGCTATGAGCCTTTACTTGGATGGTTGAAGAGGTGAAAAAGTGTATAAAAAAGGCAAGTACTTGTGCATAGAATTAACTTCTTTTTGTGTGTGGCTTCAGAAATGAAGTGCAAACACCCCAAAATTATTAATTTTATTTATATTGAGCATGAAATGGAAATAATTTTGCATTAAAAATAAAGTGAAGTTTTCTGAAATAGGAAGTTTTTCATTCCACTCAAAGATAACAATCCTATTTTTTATCTTGCTGCCTTTTAAATGAATTATTCTTCTAATGATAATGCACCATCATTGCTAGTTACTCTGCTGGTGCATTTCCTCTATCCATAAAAAATAATCCCCTTCACCTTCCAATAATAGCTTATCATAGTAACTTGAGAGAGAGAAGGACCTTTCTATGTGTTATGTTACAAGTAGGTTGCTCAAATCATGAAATCACTTAATAGAGTTAACCGTATATTATCAATGGAAATAAAATATAATATATATGTATACCTTAATATCCCTTTGGAGAATAGTGTCATTAGGTACAAATAATTTGCATTCAACTGAAAATGTCTCAGGACACTGAGACACGACAAAGCACAGAAGATGAAATTTTTCTACTGAAAACCAAGGTTTCAAATCACAAAGGCCTCCAAACCGAAGAACGGAAGAACATGGACAAGAGGGCAGCAGATGAAAAGACTGGTGAGGCCAAATGGATGAATAAAAAGCTAATATTTTCAAAGAAAATCATGGCAATGGATTTTCTTTTTCCTTTTTCTGACTATGGGAATATCAAGCATCAAAGAAAGCTAATTAGAAGGAGGCTGAAGGAGAAATAAATTAATGTTCCCGTGGGTTAAGGTACATTTGCAACAAGAAAGTGGAGATATAGGTACTGCATACACTTGAGACACTAAGCAAATCCTATAGAAGAGTCAGTTTAGAGGAAAGAGAATATAGTTGTGTGTTTACTGCTTTGTTTAGAACTGCATATAATTTATGCTAAAATCAGGCTGAATTTGATTAAATCTTTGGAGAGCATCATGTGACCTTGTGCCCCAGGGATGTTAAACTAAATTGTCAAGATTGGGTCTGCAAAAAGGGGGGGCTTAATGACACTTTTCAAAATGTTTTGGAAATCTATTCTAATTCTGGGAACTCAAGGCCACTGAAACATGAGGTGCTATGGAGGCTAACAGGAAGGCACATCCAGAAAAATGTCAGAGATGCCAAAGCAGGAGACAGCACTGTACCCTACCCAGGCTTAGGTTCAGCTGCTGAAATCCATACATGTCTGTCTGATGGGTGTCTGGAAGGAAGGTCTGATCATCAGTGTGACACTTAGGCTCCTTAACAATGAACAAATAGTGGCCACCCTGACTAATAATATTTCAAACATGCTATTGGAGAGCTGCCAGTGACTGCAAATGGAGCAATGGTTTAGCCTAAAACAGGGCTCGATTCCTTTTTAATTGCTTTTGGCATTCCTGCATAATTCTAGACTGAGAGGTTTTCATTTTGAGTAGTGTATAATAACAACATTTTATGTGGGAATGCAGAAGGATTCAACATATGACTTGTGCAGGCTCACTTAAGGAGCCAGTGTTGGCCACAGTTCTGTAACAGTCTGTAATTGCTATGGGCTGAATTTGATGATACAGTGCCAAAATAAAAAAAAAAAAACTTATATTAAAATGAGTTAGTTCACCCTGTGTCCAAGTAAGCTAAATACATTCTCATAGACTGTTTGCTAAACGAGCGCTAGGCAAAGTTACCCTGGAGAAGAGAAGATTTTGCAGGGACCTACTAGTGACCTTCCAGTACCTAAAGGAACTTACAAGAAGGCTGGAGAGAGCCTGTTTGCAAAGGCCTGTAGTGAAAGGACAAGGGGCAATGGTTTTAAATTGGAGAAGAGGAGATTTAAACTGGATATTAGAAAGAAGTTCTTCACCATGAGGGTGGTGAAACACTGGAACAGGTTGCCCAGGGAGGTGGTTGAGCCCCCATCCCTGGAGGCATTCAAGGTGAGGCTTGACAGGGCTCTGGGCAACCTGATCTAGATGGGGATGTCCCTGCCCTCTGCAGGGGGGTTGGACTAGATGACCTCCAGAGGTCCCTTCCAACCCAAACCATTCTATGATTCTATGAAAGTGCATTAACCAAACCCTTTGTAAATGATAAAAACAATATGGAAGTAATCCTTTCCCAAAACTACATGGTTGAATGAAAATAAAGGGAAGAGTTTGTATTTCATTTCCTTTTAGACTACTCATAAAATAGTACAAATCCATATTGTCTTAATTCTGGAAAACAAATAGCTGGAAATTCAATTATTATGTGAAAGTTTGCACATCCTGTTTAGTGAAGCCTTCAGAATTTAAGGAAAAACTTGAGGGACATATTAATGCAATAAAAAGTCAGAACATTGCTAATACTAAAATTATGCTTGTTATCATTAATTGATAACTCAAGCATAATATATCAGGTTTGAAAACATAATTTTAGTATTGACTAACTGTAAGTACTCTGACATCAGAACAATAGTTTGGAAATGGCTGTGCTGTGTGGTCGAATTTTCTCTATATGGGCACCCACTTCCTAATATCCCTACTAGTTAAGCTTTATTCTAAAAGTACACTCTTTTAGCTGCATTAATTCTTCATATTGGTAGTACCAAAACCTTATAGTTATCTACCTGAGACTAGCAAACTTGATAGTCTTGTTGTTTTCCCCTATTAAGAAAGCTGTCAAGAGTAACAACTTCATTATGCACTTAAGGCTTAAGGGAATATTTCATTTGCTAGACATATCAAAACCTTTTGAAGCTGAGTCAGTCTCAATTTGTATACATATGTATACATGTATGCATGTACGTGTATGTAAACACACAAATATAGTAAAATTCTGGAAAAAAATCCAGAAGCCGTAGTTTCAATCTTCTTCCTCCTTGCTTCACTGAACAACAGTCTGCAAATGGAACACAGTGCTTAGAAGGAAGCTTTTAAAAAGTTTAGCATTTGTTCAATAACCCCTGCAGCAGGCAGAAGAAGGCTTATCTTAGCATACAAATCCTTTATCTGGTGGAATAGTGATACTGTATGACTGGTGCTGAGTAGGAATGCTGATCTCACCCTAGTCCAGCCCTCATGACCACCTATTTGTTTTTTGTCCCCTTCTATCTTTTCAGTTAACTAGTGGCCAATGATGTGAGAATCATTAATTTTTTTCTTAAAGAGATGGCTATTCCAGCTAAGAAGGATCTCCCTCAGTCCTGAAGCACATTAAGTGACCATGGAAGGCAAAGACACCTTTTTCCCCTTCTGCTTGGCAGTAAGAGGTTCAGCAGTCCCAGTCAGGCAACTGATACATCAGCAAGATCATAGACTGATTGATGTTCTCATTCAAGGAGGCTGGAACTTACTCACTTGATAAATGAATGGTATCCCAAACCAGCCCTTTCTCCTTCTTGCTGCTGTGACTGTCAAACAACTTTAAAGCTTTTCTTTGCCTTGCGAAGCTAAACAGAGTCATGCTTCTACAAAGGGCTTTGCCCTGGGTGGAGGAGGGACAGGTTTCCTTTGATGTTTAGCAGCTGGCACTTTCCAGGTGGCTAAACTTCAAAGGCAAGTGTTGGGATCTTCCTGCAACCTGGTCCATCCGTTTTTTATAGATAGCTAGGCTCATTTAATGTTTCACTTTACTTGGAATGCTAAATTGTAAGCCATAAACTCCAGATGGCCTTTTAAATATGTACCATCCCTCTGTCTGAAAGGGACCTGGCTGCCTGTTAAGCATTGATGAGGCAGGTGGCACCTCCTTCTAAGCAGGAAGAATGTACTTTCAGCTCTGACCTCCGGTGATCCCAGTAAGTCCCATTACTCCAGTTTCTTGTTAATCTCTCCACCTGTGAAGTATGCATGTCGGTATTTCCCTGCCTGACAGGACAGCTGTGGGGCTGCATTTTCTGGAATGCAAAAACCACGTTTGAGATCATCGGTCTATACACAAACCCAGGTTATCACCAATTCTAAAAAATACCTGCACCAAATGGTCTACCTCCCCCAGGAACACTGACAAGAAGTAGTAGCTGCACCTGCTAGTTAATAGTTGGTAAGCTGGTTTGCTGCAGGATCTTAGAGCAGAGAAGGAACCAAATGTTGCCCATCTGAATTTTTTGATCCTTGATCCATCAAAAGTGTCAAATGTCAATAGCAACCTCTCTGCTACCTTTGCTGGAAATGAACATGGGATGGATTTTGCTATAGCAAGCTTCTATTTTCTAGTTTGCCTAGTCAAATTCTCAGCGATTCTGCTGGCATGAAAAGGGACCCCTTATTTGATAGGGACTCCATCATTTTAAGTGGCAGAAAATGTCTGACTCACCAGTGTTCTGATCTTATGCAAATTTTTTTCTTTCCCCTCTTTTTTTTTAATTAAAACTGCAATTGATATGGAGTTTCAATTGCAGTTGGAAATTCTGGAAATTAACATAACCATTCTCTCTTACTCTAGCCAAAATGCAGTGTATAGGATTACCATGCATTTTAACTCCTCATTGGAGGGCACAGCTTCTCTTCAGCTGCTTATTGTCACTTTCCATAATGTTCATTCCTTTTCTGAAGCCACCCATAAAGTTTAAAGTTGTGATTAATATCAACATTTGGTAATATCAAACTACATTTGATGTTACAAAAGTGAAAGCAATTTTCCAGGCACCCTCTGCACCTTCTGCTATAATCTAATGTTGAAGCTTATGATACAAAATTCTTAAAACACAATACAGCTGGTTGTTTCTAAGTGAGTCATGTTCATAAGTTTTCTTTTGAAAAGAGATACACAGAAAAATAGAACACAATGGTAGCATACTCATTGCTAAAGCTGAGTGAAAAATAATCTTGGAAATTTCTGAAGTTTAGAGCACTTGACTGAATTAATTCTATTTTTTAAAATGTAATCATAATAATAAATCACTGAGTCTTAATCACGTTTATTCTGCCACCGAAAAGTGATTTAAGAAATGTCTGTCTCTCCTCCCATCAGCATTCTGTGTGCTGTAGTCTACATTCTCTCTATAACTGGAAGACTCTGCAGTTTACTCAGGGACACATTATAGACTTTGCAAAATTAAAACTAAAGGCAATTACACAACCTGCTAAATACCTCAAAGATGAGGTTGATTGGGTAATTAGTTAGCTATTGTTAGATAATGAAATTCTCTATCTTTCACTGATTTAATAAAAAGCAAAATTTCTTAAGACTTCATACCTAAAGTGAGAATGTGATGTGAAAGCAATAATGTGATATGAGATGCTTGAGATTAGAGCATGTTTACAGTAGAAACAGAATGTATACAGAAGTGATTAAAAAAATCAATCCTGACCATAATATTCCATTATAATCTATCTGAAAAATACATCCATATCTATATGAGTATTTTGGCTTAAAGTGTTTTAGGAATGCATGTGTATTTAAATGCACTTTCATGTTTGAATTGTCTTTTCAGCTGAGGTTTACCCCAAAATGTATCACTCATGCTTTTTTCTGGTGACATACATGGCACCTCTGTGTCTTATGGTGTTGGCCTATTTACAAATATTTCGAAAGCTGTGGTGTCATCAGGTAAGTCACTTAACATTAGCTCTATTTACTTGCTGTTGTGACTATGTGCAGATTCCTATGTACAACCTTCTTCTCTATATGGTCCATGTTGTCACTTAGGACTTGGATTTTTACTTCCAGAACTGTTACCAGGTCCAGTGGTGTTGCTGCCTTCAGCTACCATGGAAAGTCACTGAGATGCATCAAAAGATGAAGGCAGTCAGGCTCAATGTAAACCCCTTCTTGCTCATGCTTGTGAAGGGTTTAGAGAGAGAGAAAGAGTTAAAAAAGGCAACAGAAAGATTGATTGTAGACAAAAGAAAGAGCTCCCCCATTGTATCCAAAGTGCTTACCAAAACACCTTAGATGAACTTATTTACATTGCTGAAATCTAGCAGTCAAAAGTTAGGGTTGACCTTCTCATTTTGTTAGTAGCCTGCACAACTTTTTAATTTTATTTTTCATTCTACAAAGTATCAGGTTCATAGCTGATCACAGCAATTGGAACAAAAATTGGACTTAGAAAGTCCAGATGTCAGAATTGTGAGACTGAAATTGCCTGATGTGAAGCTAACTGTTACCAGTAAACTCTGATGTGGATTATTGACAAATAATTGGCGTAATTTCTAATTATTTTATTTTCTACATATTACATATTAAAAATACAGGAAAGAAAACCAAAATACTAAACAAAACAAAAAAAAACAAAACCAAGCAAGCAAGCATGCAAAGAACATTTGAATTGAAGTGGCAAAAATGTGAATTTTTCAAGAACATTTTGTCCCATCCAACAATCTGAAGTGGTGTCAGCTTGACAATCATTTTCTCAGTGTGAACTGTCATCTTCCATACATCAGTGTATGACACTTTCTGATGTCTTCTCCTTTGCCTGGGATTCATCTAGAGCTGTAGTCCTTCACCACCTTCTGCGCTGTCATTCTGTAAAGGACAATAAACTCATCCTGTTGAAGACATGATGCAAGATATTCCCTCTCTTGTCCTCTGAAATGACTTTAGCATTGGCTGACATTTCCATCAAGATATGAGCATGAATCATTTCGCTCTCACCATTATGTCTGATACTATCCAAATTTGAGACTGTCTTGGCCGGGGCATAATATCTGCCACATTAGGAGCATTTTTCATGCAGTTCAAATTGATCTATCAGAGAAATCACAAGTAGACTTTGGATTTTTAAATGTACATGTGTTAAAAGTAAAAAATCTTCACTAACAAAACATACCTCTTGCAAATATCTAAAACACAGAAAAATGTAGCTCTACTTTCAGACATTTTGTTGTCATCCATACATCGTAATAGCAATTGTTCTCACTTCTAAACAGATTAGATGAAACCAGAGTTGTTTGTTTATCTTTAAATTATTATTTTTATTTGTAATTTCTTGCATGTTAAAAATTAAATAACAAGATAGTTTGAAGGTAAAATTTAACCTTTACAATTTGAGGGGACTCTTCACCAGAACAAAGGCTTTTCTTGGTTAGTGTTGAATTTATCTAACAGCTCTAAGTTGCTCTGCATTGCTGAACAGTTATCTGTCCTGGTGACCTCAACACCATACTCTTTCTTAACCTTCTTCTATACTTTCTTTACAATATACCTATTCTCTGAAACTGTCCATTAACTGAGTTTATGCAAATTCTTACCCTGCATGTAGCTTAAAAATGCTGGTTCATATTCAAAGTAGAAGTTGAATCATTGGAAACCAACCTGTTTTGTTGGGTTTTTTTCATTCCAATAGTGAAAGTCACAGTTACTTTTATATTGCTAGTTGTAGATCCTTGACCACGGCTGGAGCCTGTGGCTTGAGAACAACTGGGAAAAGTGCATTTCTGCAGGGTCTGATGGGGTAATAGCTCCTGCTCTCTTGGAGAAAACATTAGCCCTGTTTTGCCTGGCATTTCCCGAGCCCCTGCTCCTTGAGACTCAAGCTTGATATAGCCCTGCCAGCAGTCCTGGTAGAGTTTTCTGTCAGGGATCTTCCTCTTCCCCACATGAATTTCTTCACTGTAGTATATCATAGACAACTCATTTAAGAAGCTATAAGAATGTCTTATTTGTAGGAATAAGCTAGTCTATTTCTTCACAATATTTCTTCTCCCTATACATCTTGCATGACAATGATGTTAGACTGATCCTTATTTTCAATGGCAAAAAGACAAGTGTTTGATAGCTACAGGCTTAGTGCTATTAATGATGCAAAATTACAGGTATTTTTTCTCCTAGTCTAGACGATACCACTATCTATATACACAGCTGCACTGAAATTAAACCCACTGCACATCTATTATCGACTATGAACTATTCCTGCACACATCAGGCATTTTTCTAAGTGCAACAGGTTTGCCATAATAAGTCCTGCAGAGCAAATTAATACAGTGTTCTAAATGTATTATTTGATAATAATTTCAATTAAGAAACCATGCTGTGTACCAGAATGTCAGTTAAGTGATCCTACTGCAAGTTTTCCAGCTGTATGTGATAGAAAAGACAGCACACAGTAGATGCTTTCTATGACTTACACTTTTTCTAAAGGTTTCTTTTAAAAATGGAGTGTGTTGTGCATGCAAAGTTTCAGATGACTAAAGGTAAGATAGATTTGCAAGCTATTGTTACCATAATTCATACAATAGCTCTTAAAATTACTGATCTTGTCTTTCAGGAAGGTATTTGAATATGAGATTTACAATCTTTGAATTAATGATTCATCTTTGTAAAGAGGATAAAGAGAACAATGACTATGCCACAAATATCTGGGGTTTTGAATAATTTATTTTAATCATTAGCAAGGAAGTAGTGACTTAGAAGGCTATGTTCTCTTACAGATTTTAAGTAGATTAAAAGTAACTTCTAAACAAATAAATAGGACTGGATGGATTTATGATTAAAGTTGTCAATACATAGTCTATTTTATCAAATTCCACATCATATACTTCAATTTACTCATGTTCAAATGCATTGACACTAAAGTCTTCTCATATTAATAACTAGGAAGCCTACCCTTTTTCATTTTAGCAGCTGAACTATACCTATCAGTCTTTGCAAGTTGTAACATTCGGCAAGACCTCTTCTGGTTATAAATCTCTTGAAAATAATTTGAGGGCTAGAGGAAAGGTGCATAAGTACATAACTGCAACTTCTAGTACCTGCTTTGATACAGCTAGCAAGCTCCAAGTGAGTCATTGGAATTACACAAATTCTCCACAATTATCTCTGTAATTGATTCATTACTGAGAAGCAAATACAAGCATTATGCTGGCATGCGTATACTTGTAAATACATAATGATAGAATCATTTAAGTTGGAAAACACCCTTAAGATCATTGAATCCAACCATAAACCTAACACTGCCAACTCCACCTCTAAGCCATTCTGTTAGGTGCCACATCTTTTAAATGCCTCCAGAGATGGTTACTCAACCACTTCCATAAGTAGCCTGTTCCAGTGTTTGATAAAACTTTCAGTGAAGAAATTTTCCTAATATCCAACCTAAACCTCCCCTAGCACAACTTGAGGGCATTTACTCTCATGCTATGACTTATAATAGATGTATGTGTTTACATAAATGCTTATTTGTAAGTGTTTCAGTATACACACACACACACACTTCTGAAGTGTTATCCTCCCTAGATCATACTGTTCCAGCTATGCATCTATGGGTACATAGGTATATAGATTTGGGGTGTGTTTGTTTTTTTGTTTTTTGGGTTTTTTTGTTGTTTTTTTTTTGTTGGTTGGTTGGTTTTTTTTCCTGATAAAATTGTTGCTCTATTCTTGCCTATTAATGTAACAGTAGCAAAGGCCAGGTGTATGCCAGGGCAAGACTGAGAAAAACAGGGATCTTTGGAAGATTCTGAATACAAATTCATGAAGATTTAGTAAATTAATATATATTGCAGTGAGACTGTACAGTCATACCTTTGATAAACTCTTGCTGTTAAGCACTGCCTAAATACCAGAAAAGATCCTTCTGTCTGCACACACAGGTACAAACCATGAACGCAGTCATGTCTAACATTTCTGTAGAAAAACTCATGCACCATTTTGAGTCAAGATAATATTTCTCTTCATCTAAATTGCACCTAGATACCATGAAAGCTGGTCACTGATTTCTTCAAGTGAGTCTTTGGCATTATCAGGAGGAAGAAATTTGGCTGAATTTCTCTGAATCCGTCTCCTGTTCTTGCTGCAGTATGGTAACTCAATATGACTGAAAAAGAGGGAAAAGTTTCTTCTGCAAAGTTAGAATAACACAATATCGACATAACCCTGATGAGCCAGAATTAGACAGAGCATTATCTCAGTAGTGCATGACAAAGACACATGGCAGTACTACACCCCACATCTAAGTAGGGTAAACCCTTTGCAGTAGGACAGACATATCCAAGTATGAAACTGAAACTACTGCTTTCAGCTGAATAAACAGGAGACTGCAGTAAAAGTAAGTGCAAGGGTTTGGGTTTTTTTCTTCATGTCCATAGACACATTAGTGAAAAATAAGTGTTATAATGTATCCAGTGTTCTTGCTGTATTGGTTTCCTGTTCAATACAACTCAATTTTTCCAAAATGTTCCAATAGTTGTGAATCAGGTTTGATGGTACACATAAATACTAAATTAAAGGCTTGTCTGTGCAAGGAAGCTAATCACAGAAAATAATAATAGTACTACTACTAATAAATACCCAACACAATAGCTATTCTGCAACAATTTTTAATGTGAATGCTTTTATTTTAGAACTAGCATTCCCTTTATTAGCTTACTTTTTTTTCCAGAATAAATATAAAATATTTCATTATTTTCTGGTCAGTTTGTATGGATGAGCCCTAATTTTTCAAATGTAACAACAGACAACAGACGATTTGAATTTTGCAGATACTTCTAAACATTAATTATTTTACAGTCATGTGACTTATCACCCCATAAACAATTGTACTATGCGTGAATAAAACTATATTTCTACCCAAAAAGTGTTCACATCATAAATGTCATTGTAAGAGTTCTCTGAGACAGTCCTTTCTATCTGTAGTCTTTCACATTTGGCTGCAGTCAGGGCATAATTTTGAGGAACTGAAGCAAAATCACTTTATTTGGCTTGGCTTATATGAGGGGACAGAATTATTAAAAAAAAATTGTTTTTAATAGCATGATGTTACATCTCCCATTGCAAGGAGTCTTTGGCTAACCTAATTCTATGTCTTGGCACTCTTGCATGATTCCCCTCTATTCATCATTGTATGTACATTCAGTTTTGAAGAGCTTTGCAGGGAGATCCACACTTCAGATATGATTTCTTTAGTTGTTTCATTGTCATCTAGATTGCATATTTTGCATGGAAAACTATGTAAATGTTAAATTCTTGTTTTCCAATGCTGAAAAGCTTTGTTATCTTCACCCCAAGGCACAGTGTTCCTGAAAACTGCTATTGGGACATTAACTTCATCTCAGACAAACCAAATACATTAGTATATTAAATTAGCAGCATATTAATAGCATAAACTGCTCTGCCATACAATGAAACCTTTAATGTAGAAATTTACAGCAACATTATTGCAGCAATAGGGTTGCTAAGTTTAATATTCTGAAGACAAATGCAAAGTATGTGGGAAGTATAGAAAATTTTAATACATACATATATTTGAATAAAATACAATTTTTTATGCAATCCTTCAAGTCTGAAAATGAGTTTATTTCTGGAAGCTATATCAATTAATTTAATAAAAACTGCTACTTCTCCCTGCAGGCTTACACTGTGTATGTCAACATGTTTGTTTTTCTTGTTACAGCTATCTGAAGTGCTAGCTTATTGAAGTTCCCCTTATTTTATCTTTCTTAGATCCCAGGAACAACTTCTGTTGTTCAGAAAAAGTGGAAGCCTCTGCAGTCTTCAGCACAGCCCCAAGGGTTAGGACAATCAACAAAGTCAAAGATTAGTGCTGTGGCAGCTGAAATAAAACAGATTCGTGCAAGAAGGAAAACAGCACGTATGCTAATGGTTGTCCTCCTGGTTTTTGCACTTTGCTATCTACCAATTAGCATCCTCAATGTCTTGAAAAGGTAAAGTTTGCTCCAGTATGTAAACATGTGGTAAAGCTTTCTGTCTAAAAAATAATCCTCTGTTATGGATTCCTGTTTTTCTGGCAGATACTTTTGAAGGCTGGACTTACTTATTTCATGATAAAAAAGTCTAAAATAAGCATATAGTTGCAAGAAAAGAATGTACCTAACCTATTCATATTACTTAAACTAAAGGCCAGATTATGGAAACCTTTTTAGCAAACTCTTCCTCATGAGAATGATCTAATCTGTCTAGCCTAGTGTCCGCTGTAAACACATCCATGGAAGTGCATTTACCTCAAGCAGCAGCTGAAGGTTATCAGGAGAGTGTAGTGTTGTGGCTTGGTCCTGAGAATTGTGAAATGCTGAATTCAAACCCAACTCCCATCATGTACAATTTTGAGACCCTAGGCTAACCTTTCAGTTTACCTGTGAAAGCTATGTTCTCTCCTGTTCGAGAGATAATTGTGTGTACTCTTGGTTTTTGCACAGTGCCTGACAGGCACTTTGTTGCAATTGTATCTCATGAGCCCTCTGGAATACCAATAAATAATGGCATACATCAGAGATTTGAGTATCCTGAAAAATAACTAGCCTGTTATTGGGGTTTAAGTTTTAAAGGAATAGTTTCAAGTTGGATATGAAGGCTTGAATACATCCCACTCAATTCTGACACTTTCCTCAGGACTAATTTAGTACCTTTCATTGCAAAGTACTGATGGTCTATGTATTGCTAAACCACCAAGAGGGGAGGCTGAGTGATGGAAAGAGGGCTTCATTCTCTCAAGAAAGTGAGCACTGTTGAATAAGCTTTTCTGTGATACTGCAAATAGGTCATCCAAGATAAAATTATGCTAGAAGTTGCCAAATCTTTTTATATGATTTCTAATTTTGACATCTTTCAGGTTTACTTTTCTTTCTCTGTAGGGTTTTTGGAATGTTTAATCATGCTGATGACAGAGAAACTGTATACGCCTGGTTCACATTCTCACACTGGCTTGTATACGCAAACAGTGCAGCCAATCCTATTATTTATAACTTCCTCAGCGGTAAGTTGCAGTTACTTAGAATTCAAGTTTAATGTGTAGTTTAAATGTAATGAACCATAACAAATAATATTAATGACCGCGTAACATCAGCCCAGCTCCTCCAGTGGGAGCTAGATCCTCTTCTTGGAACAATCTGCCTGAAGTATCTCATTACCTTCAGGCTATCTACCTAGGACTAAACTAAACAGTGTCAGGGCTTGTCAGTGACAGTCCATGACATTAATTTGGCAGAGAAGTCCTTCTCATGACTTTGGTCTGAAACAATTACCATTTCCCTAAGTACTCCCTAGATACATTCTGGGAGGTAGCACAGGCTATCCCCAGTTGGCATTTTATGTACAGATACTGGCTTTTGGAGGCTATACATGCATGACCAGACTGTGCCAACTATATTCAACACCAAAGAACCAGCCAGGTTGCTATTTACATACTATTTGGCTGTAGGCAGCAGAATCAGGACCTAAACTGATGATATCACAGTATCACAGTATGTCAGGGGTTGGAAGGGACCTAGAAAGATCATCTAGTCCAACTCCCCTGCCAGAGCAGGATCACCTAGATGAGGTCACACAGGAATGTGTCCAGGCGGCTCTTGAATGTCTCCAGAGAAGGAGACTCCACAGCCCTCCTGGGCAGCCTGTTCCAGTGCTCTGTCACCCTTACTGTAAAAAAGTTCCTCCTCATGTTAATACTAAACCTCCTGTGGTCCAGCTTGCTCCCATTCCCTCTTGTCCTAACATTGGATGGCATTGAGAAGAGCCTGGCTCTCTCCTCCTGACACTCACCCTTAACATATTTATAAGCATTAATGAGGTCCCCTCTTAGTCTCCTCTTCTCCAGGCTGAAGAGACCCAGCTCTCTCAGCCTGTCCTCATAAGGCAGATGTTCCACACCTTTAATGATCTTGGTGGCCCTGTGCTGGACTCTCTCCAGCAGCTCCCTATCCTTCTTGAGCTGGGGGGCCCAGAATTGGACACAGTTAAATACAGGGAGGGAAAAGTATATGGATTCTCACTACATATTTGACCACTCTGGTTTGTGGTGTGTAATGTGACAATGATCTGAACAATTTACTCTGAGCCCCTGAGGCAGATTAATGGACTCTCAAATACTTTGAATCTTCTTTTAAAATATATCCAAAAGAAATAAAAATTATTCATGCCATGTCAAATAATGAGTCAGTTGTTTAGGCCTATGATTGCTCAATTACTTGTTTTTGTTAGATATGTTGTTAATTAACAGACAACCCATTACATGATTTCATAAATCATTCTAGTTTGTCCATGTTGTCTAGCCAAGAAAAATTTAGGTTTCATACCACACCTTGCGTATCTTCTTACAAAGTTTGGATTTTTTCTGTCTTTCTCCAATATATTGAAATTGTGATTTCCTGCTTCTGCCCTAGAAGATTATCTGGGTGTTTGGGGTAAATTTTTCTTCAGATAGCTACTTTTTTCTGATCTATAAGGTTTGAAGAAACATGGTTTATAGTACAATTTCTTCATGAGTCTTTTTTTGTGGTTGACAGGGAAGTTTAGAGAAGAATTTAAGGCAGCATTTTCTTGTTGCATCTTTGGGATTCGCAGTCACCATGATGAACGACTCAGCAGAGGTCGTACCAGTACAGAGAGTCGAAAATCGTTGACTACCCTGATCAGCAATTTTGATAACGTTTCAAAACTTTCAGAACACGTTGTATTGACCAACATAAGCACAATTCCAGCAAATGGTACTGTACTTACTACCCATTGATAATATACTTGGCCCTATGCCTTTTGATGCTGTGGGAGTAAAATTTAATTATGCATGCAACAACATTTGAATCTGAGCTCAATGTGATGAGAAGGGTCTTTAAGAGCTGAATGTAAGAAAAGTAACTTACAAAAATATTGTCAAGAATGTGCTACAACTTTTGTTATATAATGATGAAACAATTTCATCTCATTTGTTTCAAAAGCTGAGTTGCAGCTGGGGAGTGGGTAAGGTAATCGTATTTTATATAAATATTTTCTCTGAAACCTTACCTCCTTTAGACTGCTAAGTAAATAAAGAACAGGTACCTGAAAATACAAAAATCATTTTTCCTGAGGTTGAAATATGTTTATAAACAGCTGTATTCTGCTCCAAGCTAATCCTCTGAAGTTGGGCTATATTTTATAACAGATGTTTTTATAAAAATTGGATGTACAGATTGAACTACCTGAATGTCCTTGACTATTTCAAATGATCTGCTTACCATGCACTCTGATGTGAGTTAGGCTGATCAAATATGGAATTCACATTAATTTATTTTCTCATATTTTCTTCTCTGTTTCCTCTTAGGTGAGTTATTGTATGTATTTAGGAACAGCTGGGAAGCCACTCTTGATTTTTTTCCCCAATACAGGTTGATAAAATATTAACACAGTCCGAAATGAAAAATAGAGTTTGCTCAAGCTTTCCCAATTCTAGGTGAACAGTAAGATGATTGTGCAATTCCCTAGCTTTGTTAACAGATGGAAAATGGCATATAATTTCTTATTTTGTATATTTTATATTTCTTACAACATTATATATTATATTCCAGCAGGACTTTTCTAGGCACTTCAAGTGCCGGATTCATCCCTCCTCTCCTAGTAATGTGAATGTTTGTTGTCTAGAAGTTCTCTCAGATGCTATAGACTAGGATTCTGTATATTGATAACAGAGAAATTGGTGTCTCCAAGGACAACTAATCTTTTCCTAAAAAATGTATCTAAAAAGAAAGAAATAAATTGCCTATAAAGAATTTTTTTTCTTTTCACTTACTGTAGAAGGAATGGGATTCTTTTTTCTTGAATTCAGCTTGCTCTTCTGCAGTATTGTTGCTATCCCTATACATATATAACTTGCACAAGCAAGGTTAAAGCCATGGAACCCAGATGACAAGGTGGCTGTATTACTCTATACCTCTTATTTCTCATAATTCTCTTCTCCCTACCTGTCCTGTGCTCATGGCAGGGAAGTTGGACTAGATGATCTTTAAAGGCCTCTATGAACCCAAACTAGTGTATAATTGACTTGTACGCAAGAAGCTGTAGTGCTCTGCTGATCACAGCAGCATCTGGATAAGGAACCACAGGGCAATTTACCAAAAAATGCATATTAAGTAAGTAGTAGAACACATTAAAAATGTTTAAAAGTAAGGAAATCAAGGTTTATGCATTAGAAATCCCCCTAGATTTCAGTCTAGAAGTCTTCACTTAAAATTTGCAAGTGCAATTTGGAACATTCTGTAGCAGACCATTTTGTTCATAGGTCATCACCTTCATAGCATTGAGAGAGTGACTATCATAGAAAAAGCCAATCAGATACCTCATGCAAACCATAAAATCGTCTTAAAATCTTTATTTTTATCTTACAGATATTACACTAAACCCAGTGAAATCAGTGGAAATGCATCTCCATGTGCCAGGGATGAACACGACTTCAAATTTAGATGAATCTGTGAGTGTTTTTGCAGAAGACGCTGGCAACACAGAGAATGCAAAGTGGGATAAACTTGTCCCTAGCATAGCTAAAATTACCTCAGTAGAATTACAGCAAGGATGACTTTGGCTCAATACATATAAGACCACCAGAGAATGACACCTGCTTTTATCATGTTACAGACTACAGCAACTCGTCAAAGGGATTCCTTCAAAACGACTGCCTCTCCTGTTTCTTCTCAGTCTTATAGAAACCTACGTACCTCAGTATGAGCTAAAGAACACGTCTTTACAAGTCTTTTTAAAGATTGGATTGTATCGTACTTTTTGTAAATATTGTAGATATTTATTTTTATATATTTTAGATACAGTGGAGTGTTATAAAATGTATTATATAAAGACCTAAGTATTTGAAAGAAGTCTCTAACATAATTTATTTACATCCTGTTTCTTTAAATGAGTGACTTATTTACAAGGGATGCTTACTTATGCACTAGTTATATTCTGGAATTACTTTGCACTTCTTTTTCTGCCAGTTCTATTGTAGCAAATTCTACATTCATTGTAGAACTTTCACTTCAGAATGATTTTAAGAGATTCCAGGCTACTTTTCTAAGCACAGGCTAGCTCCTAAGACAAGAACCCAAGTGCTGCAAGTCACATGTTTCCATAATATTACACTAAAAACTAGTTCTACTTTTTTGTTCAACTGGAGTGCCTAAAAAGTAACTACTTAAATAAAACTTTTGTGATGCTCATAGGTGCTATAAGCTGAAAATTCCTACTCAGGCCAATTGGAATAACAAGTGTCAGCACCCCTGAAGGGCATTCTAACTTTTGTAGCTCATTTTAGTCTGTAAATCTCCAGATCTCCAGAAGACCTCTGAGGACCTTTGGAACAGAAAACACTGCTTATCTTGCTTGCTTTCATGATTTCTCTTTCAGCTCTCATTTAATACTAATGATACAAACAATTAACAGATTTATATGGCAGGAAGATGTTGACATTTCAACAATTAAAATAAAATGTTTCTCTCTGAAAATTATAGAGGTGATATCTCATGGGAGCAATACTCAAGTACTCACTCATTTTCTATTTATGAGATAAGCTCTCTGGCCTGGGGCTTCCTACCATGCATTGTAATTAATCTTCTTAAAGAATGAAGACGGTGCATCACTGGAGAGTTAGTGTACTAGGAGAGCATAGCCTATTGGTTAGAAAAGTCTAATCTGTAAGAACCTGTGTTACAATCTGTCTGTGGCACTATTACATTTCAGTTAAGAATTTTCAGAAGGAAGGACAAGATTGTTTTTCAGTAAGAAACATCCAACATAAGAATAGGAAATTTTCACACATGCAAATACTTCTGAAAAGCCAATTGCTTATACACAAGGTGTTATTTGATTAACTTATGTGAATAACTTTTCTAGGTTTTACATTGGCCTAGTATTATGCTATGTACTGTCTATCATGACAGCTATGGTTTTATGAAGTGCTTAATCACTTTATACTTTAGCCTTCCCCAACAGCTGTTTTACTTGCCATTGTTGCATTTACTTCTAGTTTACACATGTGTAAAGTGAGAGAAAAAAAAATACATTTGTTTGTATATTAAAGTTTTCTGTTAAAAGAGAAAAAGGAGAATATTCTTTTGCTATTAAACAAAACAAAACAAAACAAACCCGAAATACCTAAATGCATCAAATAAAATCATAGGAGTTTTTATATTCCTATATGTAAGCTTAGGTTTTGAGTATAGCTACTATGTCATTATTATTTTAAGAAATTATTTTACTTTGTTTCTTCTAGGAAAAGAAAACCCACATAACTATGTACAGCAAGATTTGATAGCTACTAGAATTCTTTTGCCATTATAAGGCTATTTTTGCTCTTCAGCCGCAGAAAGTGTGTTCTTAAACTCTGGAACAAGATACAACTTTTCTATAACATTTGAAATGATTAGAAAAATGGCTGCTGAATTAAAACATTATAGAAATGGAATCTGAAAAGTCTTCTAATTTTTTCTTTGATTTTGGTATAAGTAAATAAAAATTCAAAAAGTTAAGAATTAGTATAGGAATCCAGCTGCAAAATAATTAGGAGTTATGATTTAATTGTGCCATAAAATGTTTCTTCGACCCACTGCTGAAAAATGTCAATTCTTCAAAATTTTTCAAACCTCTGTTTTCATTTCAGAAACTGTATTTTTATTTTTTCCTTAAAGACAGAGCAAGAAATTAGAAAGTAAATGGTTATCTAAGAAAACTTTTCCAGTACGCATGCTTTTCAAACATAAAAGGTCATAGGTGACTGTGGAAGAGCAGCAAAACTCTGATGCCTTATCATATGTGTTGCCCAGATCCCTGTGAGGGGAAAGGGAGGGGCTGGGGGAGGGGGGCTGGTGGTGATACTTTGGGGGAAAAAAAGGTAGCATCTTTCTATAAGGAAGTTGAAAACTACCCATCAACTCAAATTATCTTCTTTTAGCTGCTGCTTTAATGCCAGTGGGATAAATTGCATTAATCAGTGAGAACACCACTAAAAATCATTGGTAGTTTTTGATTCCTGCAAGTCTCCTGTGACATGTTAGAAATGGAGGTTCTGGCCTTAATTTTCTCTTTTGCAAGAGAAAAGTTTATCCTTTGTTCTCTTTTAGATCCCCAAAGTTCACTTAGATCCCCAAAATTAAAATACTGTAACATTTCTAGGATTTTTTTTTTCCATAACTTCAAATTAATAGTACTTTTTGTGTGGAGAATATAAATAAAAGATGAGAAATTTATTGACAAATGATTCTGAGTTTTTCTCTGGCCAGACTTCTGTTGTGTAAATAGCATATCTTTGAGACACAAGTGATATGATCAGACCTTATCTAAGATGTGGAATTCTAAGGACAAATAGGAAGTGTTAACTAATTCTTGCCTGGATCTTCGTTTGTGAAGCCTAGCCATGAACTAATTCTTGCCAGAGAACATGCCTATTAAGATAAAGATTGGTTAAATATGATTATCAAGCTAAAGATTTGATTATTTTGATGATATGCTTTTCATTCTAAAATTTCTGGATTTTTGAAATAAATATTTTTGATGCAAATACATGTATTTACATCTTTACTTTTACAAAATCTGAGAAATATTTAAACATTTTCTTCCTTAGCTCAGATATGTTTTCAGGCAGCATTTCATCAGAAAACTGTCACAGGCATTTAAAAATCTGTTGTCTGCCTGTGTAAAGCAGTGAAAAGTCTAGGACCTCTAACTCCAGAAAGATCCAAATATTTGGATACATTCAAAATATTATGCGACTGGATTTATTTCTGAATGAAAATAATCACTGTGAGTTTCAGTAAATACAAACTCAATAGTGAGCACTTGATATTAATAGAGATAGAAGTGGCTGTAAGAAAGGGTAAGATCTTAAGAGCAATAAGGAATTTAATGCTATTTGCATGTGACAAATTAAAGCATCTTAAAGAAGCTTCTGGACTTCTTATCCATCAAAAAAGATCAAGTGAGGAATAAGCATTTCTTATCCAGTGTATAAGTATTGAAAACTGTCTGAAAGCTGAGCTTTAATTGGGTATTGTTGCCTTTAGCTGCTTTAGTATTCTGGCATTTTCATTAGCAATTCAGAACCATAGAAATGGAGCTCTTATGCTGTTGTTTCTGCTTGGCTGTAGCGTTAGACACAGAGTTTAAATCACAACCTATTTGTTGTGGCATGCACAAATTGTGTCACCATTACTTTAGTACTTTGTCTTTCAACACATTTCACACTCTTGGAGGTCTGTTATCCTGACCTCCTCCTCCTTTCCTGTGGTCACTGTAGTGATAAGCTTGTGCCTTGCAGTCACAGTGACTGAGAGATAATTTCTCCCCTTTCAACCTCCAAAAAGGCATTTTATTTTTCCTTTTTCTTCTGGACTGTGTAAAGGGCACCATCTCATTCTCTGGTATTAGCAAAACTGATGTATGACAGTAATCTGAAGAGTGCTCTATAGGAAGAATGGTACACTAAAAATTAGCTTAACTCAGACCTTGATGTAAGTTACTTCACAACCTACTGCTGCATGTTACAATGGATTAAGGCCAAGGCAAATTTAGCCTGCAATCTAAAATTTGTCTCATAGCTAAAATTATATTAATGTCTCAGGCTGTTCCTTTTACCTGACAAGAAGAGTGTTTTTCTGGATGTTGGATGAAATATTATTTCGTTTTATTGTGTACAGTTCCAAAAAAAAAAAAAAAGGCAATTATTTAGAAATGTTGGCATTAAGAATTGAAGTAAGGAATGTAATAAGTAAGATCTCAAGACTGGAGGCTCCCTGGGCTGCAGTGATCATGCACTGGTGGAATTCACAGTCCTGAGGGTCACTAAACAGCCAAGAAGCAAAGTCAGGACTCTGGATTTTAAAAAAGCAAAATTCCAGCTCTTTAAAGAGTTACTCATCAGCATATCCTGGGAAAAAGTCCTCAAGGATGAGAAAGCAGAACAGAGCTGGCAGATCTTTAAGGACACTTTCCATAGGGCACAAGAGCTCTCAATACCCAGGTGTAAGAAATCTGGTAAGAAAGGGAAGAGACCTGCATGGCTGCATCAAGACCTGCTGGTCAAATTAAAAAGCAAGAAGGAACTACACACGCAGTGGAAGCAGAGACGAGGATCTTGGGAAGAGTATAGGGATGCTGCCCGATGCTGTAGAGATGAGGTCAGGAAGGCTAAAGCACAGCTAGAGCTCAACTTAGCAAAGGATGCAAAGAATAACAAGAAAGGATTCTACAGGTACATCAATGAAAAAAGGAAGGTCAAAGAAAACATTCCCCCCCTGAAGAGCAAGAATGGAGAACTAATAACAACAGATGAGAAGAAGGCTGAGGTTCTCAACAACTTTTTTCTTCAGTCTTCACTCGCAACCTCTCTCCCAACACCTCACAAGTTAAAAAACCACAAGGTGGGGAACAGGGCAGTGAATTCCCTCCCACTGTATGTCAAAATCAGGTTAATGACCTCCTGAGGAACCTGAATATACATAAGTCTATGGGATCTGATGAGATGCATCCCAGAGTCCTAAGAGAATTGGCTGATGTAGTCGCCAAGCCACTCTCAATAATATTTGAGAAGTCCTGGCAGTCAGGTGAAGTCCCTAGTGATTGGAGGAAGGGGCATGTTACACCCATATCAATACAGGCTGGGGGATGAGGACATAGAGAGCAACCCTGCAGCAAAGGACTTGGGGTGCTGATGGATGAGAAACTAGACATGAGCAAACAGTATGCACTGGCAGCCCAGAAGGCCAATTGCATCCTGGGCTGCATCAAAAGAAGAATGACCAGCAGACCGAGAGAGGTGATTCTGCCACTTTACTCTGCTCTAGCGAGACCTCATCTGGAATACTGTGTCCAGTTCTGGAGCCCTCAATACAGAAAGGACATGGACCTGATGGAGCGGGTCCAGAGGAAGGCCGTAAGAATGATCAAGGGGCTGTAACACCTCTCCTACGAGGACAGGCTGAGGGAGCTGGGATTCTTCAGCCTGGAGAAGAGAAGACTTCGAGGGGGCCTTCTAGTGACCTTCCAGTACCTAAAAGGAACTTAAAAGAAGGCTGGAGAGGGCCAGTGAAAGGACAAGGGGCAATGGTTTTAAATTGGAGAAAAGGAGATTTGAACTGGATATTAGAAAGAAGTTCCTCCCCACGAGGGTGGTGGAACACTGGAACAGGTTGCCCAGGGAGGTGGTTGAGGCCCCATCCCTGGAGGCACTCAAGGTGAGGCTTGACAGGGCTCTGAGCAACCTGATGTAGTTGGGGATGTCCCTGCCCACTGCAGGGGGATTGGACTATATGACCTCCACAGGTCCCTTCCAACCCAAACCATTCTATGATTTTAAGTGAAATTCTGAGTTAAAGAAATTAAGCACTTATACACAAGATTGTATTTTCCTGAGCTAAACAAAAAAAAAAAAAAAAAAAAAAAAAAANAAAAAAAAAAAAAAAAAAAAAAGAAAACTCTGGGCTTCCTCTTAATTTCTACTTTGCCAGAAGGGACAGGATTTCTCTCACTGTGTCTCTAGATCTTTCAGTTGTGATGAAATTTTCTGGATGTCTTTTTGTTTTAAACATTCAAGGACCAAACCCATTAAAAATGTTCTGTATAACATAAGCAGCTTGTGAAAACAAGACTCACATGTAGTATGGAGAAATCAATAGGGATCTGTTGTTTACTCCTCCTTCCAGTGCAAAAGCAAAGGGCATCAGTGAAGCCGGCAGGTGTATGATTGTGTGCTTTATGGCTGATTTATTTTTAATTAAGTACCTGAGTCAGCTGCTGACTTTAGTATGGCAATCTGATTTTTGATATATTTTAGTGGAACTCCTAAAGTTAGACCCATAGTCCAGTGTGGATCTAGACTACAGGCTGGTTCTTTGTTCTTCTGGTCTACTGTCTGACATGCTCCATCATGATACTACTCATATCTGAGATGAAAACAAACAAATTCACTGCTAAAATGTGTTGAAAAGTGCTTACAGGACATAATCAGACATAGCAACAGGTATTTTCTGGAGATATTATAGGCAGCAGCTGAAGACTTAACTGTTAGTTTCTCTGGAAATCAAGGGAGAGAGTGCAGATGAGTGCCTAATAACCACGTCTAGAATCTGCTGCTCCTGATGGAAGAGTTATGCAGGGACACATACAGTATTTACATCGGAAGAGTGGCAGATCTGCCCTTCCCCTCGGTTTCCCGTGGCCTTGCCCGCACACAACACACCATCCACCCGCGGGGACCAGGCGGAGACTAGGAGTCGCGGGGGCCGGGAGGGGACTGGGCCGGGTGGGGCGCTGTCCCCGCGGCGAGTGCTGAAGGGGCGGTGCCTCTCCAGCACCTGCCGCCCAGCGCGACCCGCTCGTCGCGGTGCAGCAGCCGCCAGCAGCCGGACATGGCTGCGCTCCTCTGCCTCGGTAAGTGTCGCGGGAGGAGGGGAGGGAGGCAGCCCCCAGCCTCGTCAGGACCCTTGCTTCTCCCTGCGCCCGCACCTCGTCCCTCCATGGGTTCCCCTTACAGCTCCCTCTCCGTGCTTCTCGTCCTGGGCAGCCTGAAGGAAGGGGCAAGCAGGTAACTGTAGGGGGTTCAACGACCAGGCTCTGTGGCTTAGCACAGACGTCTTCAGCCCGGCCGTGGGTAGCATGTCTGAAGTGGGAGGTAAGGCAGGATAGCAGAGCTGTCACTGATAAGTTAAACCGGCAAGAAGACCTAAAAATGGGATGTCTTGTCTAAATAAACAGCCACTTGTTTGCTAAGTAGAAAGTATTTTGCACTGGCAGTGCTACATAGAGGGCTATTAACATTGTCCTTTGGGTCTAAGTGGAGAAAAAGGGAAAAGCAACAAAACTGGGACAAGAAGGAATTAGAAGAGAATACATTAAGACAAGTGTATTGTCATTACTTTTGTTCTCTTTTCCCGCTCTCTACATATTGTATACATGCTGATCACTTTGACATCCCACTGCTCTAAGGTCATATTGCACTGTAGAAAACATACTGTAGGTATTTCTGCCCTAGCTTTTGTTAGAATAAAGCTGTCCTTTGTCACTTTTCAACTATATTCAAAGTACATTCAGCTATAGTTTGCTTTCTTCTATGGAGCTAGCTCCCTTGAGGCTTTTGCACTTGGATCGAAAAGATAGCTTGGTTTCCCATTATTCATTATTTGCTGACAGATAATAATTCTGCATTATTGGGAGAGACACTAATTCTTTAGTTCCTCAGTTCTCAATCTGCAAAATGAAGATGCTTAAATGTTCTTTTTTCCCCCTTTTCACTTTAGACACCAAATTCTTCAGGGAGTTTTGCACCTACCCAGTGAATTAATAGACACCTGTAGAAAACTGCAGACAACTGTAAAAATCTAAATTTATGTCTATTCATACCACGATTAATCCCTGTATGGGTTTTAGCTACAAACTAACTTTAGATGCCCTGAGCTCTTCTAAGTAGAAAGCAGCCACTGAGTAGTCCAAACACTAAATAACTAAAACGAATTCCTAAAGTAATAACTATTAATTTAAGCAATTGTATAAGCTACAGTGGACCTGATTCTAAAATCATATAGGGCAATTTGTTTCATGAAGGCTGTCACATTCTGCCCCCTCTGTAGTGCTGAGGAAACAAAATACCCATCCATAATATGTGATAAGATCCAAAGTAGTCCTTTCATAGACTGGATTAGCTTCAGTCACAGATTATGCCACTTGGTTCTTTATTTTGCAAAAGTCTCTCCTCTTTACAGGCACAATTTCCAGGTGGATTTGATGTAAAAACACTCTGAAATAATCCTAATGAAGCAGCAGAAGCTTGTAATTGGCTGCTCAGTCAGTCCTACTTTGACAGTCAATTTTCAGTCACCAGTTCTGAAAAGCTCTGACTTAACAGGAGGCAGAGAGTACAGAGTCTTTGTGCTGTAGGTTCTAATCAGATATGTAACTCTTCTGTTACAAAATAGGTAAATGATCATCCAGCAAAACATATTTTCTTAAAAAGTCCCTGGGTTTTTAATTTTGTATTGTCTTATGTATACCATCATTTTCAGCTGTAAAATGTTTGCAATGTTTTTCTCTGCCATGTGAATAAATAGTGAGCAATTTCACAATTATAAAGAATTTTTGGAGACAGTTCCAGGACTAAAATGTTATCATAATGAGCCAAATTGTCTTTATGGATGGGCCAGCTGCACTTTCCTCAATGTCAAGTAACCACAGCCATTTCTATCAACCTTCCAGGCTAACCAATGGACACAGCCTGAAAGAGTGTTTCAAGCTGGAAAACACTTGAGATCACAACCAACCCTGTATAGGTCAGAGAAGTGGCAGGAATAAGCACAACTGGGGAAGAATAGCACCAGCTATAGTAAGCATATGTGGTTTCCTACATGTCTCTGAGGCACACTAGATGCTATTGAATGCAGACTACTGACTGTCTGCACATAAGGGAGCAATGTGTCCTTGTGGCCAGAAAGGCTAATGGCATCCTGGGGTTCATCGAGAAGAGTGTGGCCAGCAGGTCGAGGGAGGTTGTCCTCCCCCTCTAGTCTGCTCTGGTGAGGTCACATCTGGAGAACTGTGTTCAGTTCTGGTTTCACCTGTTTAAAAAGGACAGGGAACTTCTGGAGAAGGTACAGAGAAGGGCCACTAAAATGATTAGGGCACTTGAACAACCTCTCTTATGCAGAAAGGCTGAGAGCGCTGAGTCTATTTAGCCTGGAGAAGACTGAGGGGTATCTTATCAATACTTACAAATACTTCAAGGGTGGGTATCAGGAGGATGGTGCCAGTCTTTTTTCAGTGGTTCCCAGTGACAGGACTAGAGGTAAAGGGAAAAATCTAGCACATAGGAAGTTCCATCTTAACATAAGGATGAACTTTTTCCAGTGGTAGAGCACTGGAACAGGCTGCCCAGGGAGGTAGTTGAGCCTTCATCTCTGGAGATACTCAAAATCTGACTGGACACCATCTTGTGCAACCTGCTCTAGGTTATCCTGCTCTTGCAGAGGAGGTTGGACTAGATGATTTCCCTTCCAACCCCTAACATTCTGTGATTTTGTGTGTGAACCTGTCAGTTATAAAATATTGCTTCATGTTTGTCAACATGCAACCAGGAAGTGGTCCCTACAGCAGAATTAATTATATCACATGCAAACATCATTTCCAGAAGCGATGGCTACACCTCTAAACAGTAGCTTCTCTTTAAGATTATTGATAGTGATATTTGATGTTTCATTTCTTATTTCTCAAATGTATGATTGGAAATATTTAATTTCTCTGGATAGGGTCTGGACAAGTCCTGAGAGAATATTTCATGGCCTTTGCAGATGAGGTTTAAAGAACTAAACAGTGCTGGAAATTCCTCAGATTCCATGTGGACTTCCCTGAGCATAAGGAAAAAAGGAGACTTGTTCTGGGAGATACTATGCCACTCAATACCTAAGGAAAACACACTCATCATATGTTTAGCAGCTGGCTTGATAAGGCCTGAAATCAATGTCTGAAACAATTTTACAGAAAATTAAGACACACGGTTAGGGATTAGATTGTGTGTTACCATAGGAATGTTGATGAAAGAGCTAAACCCCAACTGATTTATCTTTCCCTAGCAAGGAAATTTATTTTTCTACTAATAAACCTGAGATGGCACTGGTTTAAGATTCTTTACCTTGAAACCTCCATTTCTTCAGTTTCAGAACTTTTTTATGCTATTAACATGGTCCTTAGGTTCAGTGCACTCAGGGAATCAGGTAAAGTCATTAATATGGGTGTTGCTTTCAAGAAATGGTGCATCTATGAAATAAAAACGAAGATGAAGAGTACTGCAATATGAAATAAAATCTCAATAGCTAACTGTTGTGTTGCTGTCAAATTTCTTTCTTATAGTCTATTCATAGGAATTCCTGTGTAGTCTATAGCTTGATGAAATTGTGGTCCAAAGAAAATACTGTTTCCTCTGAATGCTGTTTTCCTTGCTGTAATTTATTATGACTCTCAGAACTGCAACCATTTCTATATATATATGGATTGATGTCATGCATAGCTGTGACTGATGTCATAATACTGGGTAAAAACAATACAATATATGCCACACTGCAACTCTGAAAATTGAAAACTTTAATTTTCAACTTGTGAAAGTGAGAAAAAGTTTTATTCTGTTAAAAATAAACTGGTAGAAAATTTGTATCTATAGATGAACTACAGTAAATTATATTGCTATAATCTAAGTGTAAATTTAAAAGCTTATTACAATATCTGTTGTATTAGATAGCCACTATATTCTGTTTTTACAGTGTTGTTCATGTACTTCACAAATACATCTAATATGCAGATTACTGACTGTCTGCACATAAGGGAGCAATGTATAGATGCTGCAAATGGATGTGAGAGTGTCTGGAACATTTTTGAAGACACCTGCAACATTTCAGGTAATTCTTTACGATGTACACAGCTTTATTTTGAATTGCTCAATGGTTGCATATTCATAGTTTATCATAATATTGCTGTGGTAAGTGAATGAAGTCAGTGAGATTCCAAAACCAAAACAATGGCAAGACAGTCAGTTTCTGAAATCCTTGAACATGGCTAGTATTATTTTCAGTAACAGTCATACTGTCTCTTCAGTAAGGAAATAAAAAATTTCTGGACTATGAACAAAGTCGGTTTGAAACAACTCAAGAAGTCTGAATTCAGCAGAAATTATGCTCTTATGGGATCATGTTAAACAAAGCCAGCAAGCAGCTGGAAGAATGTTCCAATCTTGCTTTCCGTAATTTGAAGGAGCTGATCTGACCCCTTCCTAGAAGGCCAGGTTGGATGGGATTTTGGGCAACCTGATCTCGTGGAAGCCATCCCTACCAATGGCAGGGGGATAGGAACCAGATGATCTTTAAGGTCCCTTCAAACCCCCAAAATTCTGTGAATCTGTGATTGATGATATTGCATGGTACCCCCAAACAAGTAGTAGTTACTGAGAGTAATTTTCAAACATTGTATTAGAGTAAGAAATAAATCAAATACAGCTTGCCTCAAAGAAAGTTGTGTTGGAGGGAGACACATTGTATTTATCCAGTGAATAGTACCTGCATGTCAAAGTGATTTCACTTCAGGGAGTGATGGTATGATAAAGTGCAGGTTACAATGTGACTAAATGTGACTAAATCTATAAGAAAGGAAGGAAGGAGGATCCAGGAAATTACAGGCCTGTAAGTCTAACTTCAGTCCCGGGGAAGCTGATGGAGCAGATCACCCTGAGTTCCATTATGCAGTACATGCAGGATAACCAGGTGATCAGAACCAGTCAGCATGGCTTTATGAAGGGCAGGTCCTGTTTAACTAACCTCATCTCCTTCTGTGACTGGGTGACCTGCTTACTGGATGAAGGGAAGGCTGTGGATGTTATTTATCTCGATTTTAGTAAAGCGTTTGATACAGTTTCCCACAGCATTCTCCTAAAGAACTTAAGTGCTCTTGGCTTGGATGGGCATACGCTCCACTGGGTTAAAATCTGGATAGATGGCCAAGTCCAAAGAGTTGTGGTCAATGGAGTGAAATCCAGTTGGCAGCCAGTCACGAGTGGGGTCCCACAGGGCTCAGTACTGGGGCCACTCCTGTTCAACATCTTCATTAATGACCTGGACCAGGGGGTAGAGTGCACCCTTAGTAAGTTTGCAGATGACACCAAGCTGGGTGGCAATGTCGATCTGCTTGAGGGTAGGGAAGCTCTGCAGCGGGATCTAGACAGGCTGGATGGCTGGGCCAAGGCCAATTCCATGAAGTTCAATAAGGCCAAATGCCGGGTACTGCACCTTGGCCATAACAACCCCCAGCAGCGCTACAGGCTCGGGGAGGAGTGGCTGGAGAGCTGCCAGGCAGAGAGGGACCTAGGGGTGCTGATTGACAGCCGGATGAACATGAGCCAGCAGTGTGCCCAGGTGGCCAAGAAGGCCAATGGCATCCTGGCCTGTATCAGAAACGGTGTTGTCAGCAGGAGCAGGGAGGTGATCATGCCCCTCTACTCAGCTCTGGTGAGGCCTCACCTTGAGTACTGTGTCCAGTTTTGGGCCCCTCACTACAAGAGGGACATTGAGGTGCTGGAGAGAGTACAGAGGCGGGCTACCAAGCTGGTAAAGGGCTTAGAGCATAAGCCTTATGAGGAAAGACTGAGGGATCTGGGCCTGTTTAGTCTGGAAAAGAGGAGACTGAGGGGAGACCTCATTGCTCTCTATAACTACCTGAAGGGAGGTTGTAGGGAGGCAGGAATTGGTCTGTTCTCCCTGGTAGAGAGTGATAGGACAAGGGGAAATGGATTGAAACTGCTCCAGGGGAGGTTCAGGTTAGATATTAGGAGGAATTTCTTTACTGAAAGGGTTGTCAGCCATTGGAACAGGCTGCCCAGGGAGGGGGTTGAGTCACCGTCCCTGGAGGTGTTTAAGAGACGGCTGGATGTTGTGTTGGGGAGCATCATTTAGTGGGGTGATAGGGCTAGGAAAAAGGCTGGACTCGATGATCTTCAAGGTCTCTTCCAGCTGTAGCTGTTCTGTGATTCTGTGATTCTGTAAACCTCCTTGAATTGTCAAATACATTTCACACAAATGAAAGCACAAAGTCTGTATCTGCCTCTTTCTCTGTTTATTGCACTTCCAATGCTTGGTGCATCATTTCAAAGTAAAGCATTTTTTAAGTGGGAGAAGACCAGGTATTATAAGTTTGACATGAAACTCATCCTAATCTCTGTTGTTCATATGAAAATGTCCCACTTTCTGAAGGCCTATTATCTTCTTGAACAAATCTTGGGTATTAGTCATCATCTCACTCTTTCTTTAAATCCCTCCAAGACTTTGTTGTTAAATACTGAGTAATCACTTGCCAGATGCTGTGAACATGGAAGGAAGAAGAAAAGTGGTAGTGTTATTAGACCAAGGTAGTAATGACGCTTTTGTTGACTGATAAATGTCAATGGCCTTGATCTGCAAAGGCTGCATCAGTGCTAACAAATAAAATGGGCCTGAGAGTATTTTCTGGCCCTGAATTTATCTGTTATGGGGCAGCTTATATCCATACAACTGAACTGTCTTATCTACATGCTAGCTGCACAAAACTGCCTTTTGAGAGTGACTCCAGACCCACACTATCTTTGCAGTCTAGCTGGCTCAGTCCAGACTGAGTGCCATTTAAAAGTGCAGCTGTATAGACACCGTCACTTGCCATTAGGCTAGCCCTGCCTTGGTCCTCACCATAAATGCAGCAAATTTAGGTATTTCTAGCAACTTAATTACATAAGGATGGTTCTCTGTCACTAGGAATCCAAGGTATCTATATCTCCTTGGAAACCTCCCTTCTCCCTGTGTTGACACTATTTGAACAAAATCAACAAGTTCTGATGCCATAATCTGTGCTGAGCCTCAGCTGCAGCAGAGTTGATAAAGGGAATGTCCTTCTCTCTGTCTTGATGTCAGGACCCAGTCTCATATTTGGTCTGTGTGGAAAGCCAAGCTGCCTGACTTCATCCTCAGTAGCCCATTTCTGCAACATTCACCTGCAATGTGAGCTACCTGAATGCCTCTGTCTTTTGATTCATTGCAGAGATTTGAACCCAACTTTCCCAAGTTGTGAGGCATTATTAAAAAAATCTGTGTCCTGCTCCAGATACATATTTGCTTTGCATAGAATGGCTGAATACTTTTAAGAGCAGAATAAATAAAAAAACCTATGATAACCTAATGGTTACAATAGTCCCCAAAGGAACAGGGTTTCAGCTCATGTTCAGTTTTTAAATATTTTATGTGAAGTGGAACAGTTTCAAAAGATATGGCTGCTGTTTGAAAAAACAAAAAATACTAGAATATGCAGTACTTTCAGGCTCAAAATAGTAACATAAAGATGAGCTCTCTAGAATCAATCCTCTTCCCCAAACTGGAGGAAGCTGAATTTGCTTCTCTCGCATTATTCATTAAGGCATTAGCACCAAGACTACTTGTACTGTAGCCTGTTCTTCATCATACCCTTCAACTAGATGAAGTGAGCCAGCAAGACTACTTGTGTGGTCTCCCCTTTGGATTTGTGGTGTTGTCCCATAATGTGTGATTTCCCTCACTTATTGTCCTATGTGCTTATTCACTGATATTAGTGGTATTTGTAATTGGATCAGAGAAACTGCTGCAAATAAACTCTTCTTGTGATTAGTTGTTTGGTTTACATCTCTATGCTTCCTTAGGACAATAGCCTTTGAAAAGGACTCTTCAGCATTGCAGGGCACTCAGATATTGTATTTGATCTTGAACAAATTATTGTGAATGCAGTTATTAGGTGCCATTACCCCAGAAAATGTAAATTTGCAGTCAGACAGTTGATGATATCTTTCAGAGAGCCTACAGACACACCAACAAAAAAATCTACCAGCAGCAGAATAACATTATACTATCTGTCAAAAGTATTCTACACGTGCAAGACTGAAAACATGGATGACCTGTATGAATAGAAAAGGCTGAGAAGGAGCATGTTATTTGGAGGCAACACGCTGTGGTGCAAATATTACTGTTACTAGTTTCTTTATGAAAAACCTAACTGCAAATGATAATTGTACCCCTACTCTGTGATATGAGTTCAAAAACTCAGTCCCTCAGGTGGTAAACTCCAAGTTATTGGGACACTATGCAGATGACTGAGTAAGTCCTCCTTTCTCTGTTAAACTGTCCATCACTGCTCTCCTGCTACTACAACAGCATTCTCTCAGTGTATAGGCCTCTGAATCCAATCCTTCCTTCACTTCCTTTTCTATGCCAAAATACACTGAAAAAAGAAAGGGAGTGAAAATGTCTGTGAGCCACCTTGTAGATCAGGATGGAAAAGACTGGAATATTTAATTTTGATGGAATCCAACTTTTCACTTTGAAAATGTCAGAAATGTTTCATTACTGCATAATAAAGGTTTTAAGGTTTGGATTCTGCTGTTTTTTCCTTCTTTTGGTTCACAGATAAGGGAAAAAAAAGAATAGAAATTTATGAGCTTTGGTTCTTTGATTTAACCATGAGTATACATTTTTCTAATTTTTCAGAACTGGAAACATCTGGGTTTATACACAAAGCTATGTGTATTGGTATATTCTTGAGCCTTCTCTGCTCCAAATTGAGCAATCCCAGCTCTCAGCCTCTTCTAGAACAGATACTCTAGTGCATCTGTGTCACTTTACAGAAGCCACTCCAGTATGCCCACGTCCCTCTTGTCCTCAGAAGCCTAGAACAATCCAGCAATCCAGATGTTGTCACACCAGTGCTACAGGGGAAAATCGAGTACTTTCCTCTGCAGTCTTTTGATGCAATTCCCATAGAGATGACTGAGAGCTGACTGTGCAAGAAGAGAGATTATCACCAAGGAAGTGTCAGCTTCTACTCTGTCATGCTTCTATCAGTGTTTCCATGTATATAAATTATATACACATAAATAAACCAAATTATGAATAATGGCTTACAAGCACTAGGTCAGAGCATTTTTTTGTTTTTTGTAAATGCCTTGGAAGCATATGTATAAGCTAAAATATATTACCTAGAGCTAATCAATGGTAAAGCAAAAATAATTGAAAATTATCAATAAAATATTTTCTGCTGTTCATCACAGCTGAGTCAACACAGCATACAAACAGACTAATACTGATAATAGGCTATTTCCACACAGCTTTCAAGAAGCTAGGCAAGGGAACCTCATAAATCTGATGTGCTTCCTGATTCTGTCTATGCCATTTCTAAGTTCATAGCCCCAATCTGTGACTGAGCACAGTATGGTCACTGCGCACCGAGCCACCCTGTACCTGACTCATAACCACAGCCTGTTAGTGCCATGAAGATAGGTGACCTAAGTGAGGCTAGGGTGCTGCAAAAATATACTGGGATGTGGGTTTCTTATTCTTCTACCTCTACTCACCTCCACCCTTGAAATGTCCTCAGGACCTCGAAAAAGATAGTCCTAAATTTTGTAAACTAGCTGATTTTCACAGAAGTACCTCCTGACCTTTGTTGCTCCTGCCCCTGCACTATTTTCCTTCTGATATTTTGTCCTGAAATTCTTTTATTATCCATTATTCATTTGAGAATAAACAGAGAAAATACAGAGTAGAATATTCACCCACCTCCATGGACCTCCATAGTTCTCATGTCACCACATACTTGCCACTGTATTTTTAGACTCAGGGAGTGTCCTATGTCTGTGACCTTCAGCAGATCTCCTGAGCTTCTTGACTACTGGAAAAAGAAAGCTAAGGTCAGGGTCATGCTCTGTTTGTAAAAATGCAGAAGGCAAATTAGAGATTGGGTTGGAGATATACAGGCAAGTTCAGGCATCATTAACTTTTTTCTTTGGTGATACAAGAGGTGAAGTGGGAGGGGCTGAGAACTGTAGCTCTTGCTAGAGTGCAACATCCCCCTGCAGCACTGCACATTTTAATACATCCCCAAATCCTCCTTAGTCAGCAACAGTAACTGAAGAAAGGGCCAGGCAGACACTATTTACAAAGGGATTTTGGGGTGGCAGGATGGGGTTGTGCAATCTGGAATAGCTAATACTCTATTCCTTCAGGCACAGGCAAAATGCACTATTTCCTCCTGCAGCACTTTGCCTAGAATGACTTCCTCTGCTATTTGTGTCAACGACTTACATATGACATTAAAACTCTAATCATGGTAAAGATTTTCTGTGGAAGGGGTGACACATGGCTGCTAGCTTTGCAGTTTTACTAGAGTGCATAGTCTCTGCAGCTCCATACTAGTCACCGGGGAAGTAGCACAGCAGGAAGGCTAGACATCACCGTTGACAGGGTAGACACAAAAGCATATGGGCTCAGTTAGATCAAAACAATCCTTGTGTTGCCTCGTGACCAGCCTAGATCTTTGTGAACCACATGCACCTTATCTTACATATGTTGAAATAAGTGATATCTATGAGGCAGAGAGTGGAAATGTGCTCATTTGAGGAATTGCCTACCTGTTTTGACAAGGTAGACCACGGATTTCACAAAATAAAACTTTGTTAAATGGTATTAAACTGGTTCTTATGTAACTTTCTTAACTTGTAACTGTCTTAAGCAATAGTAAGCAATGAAATACTTCTAAAATCTTTTGTTCCATAAAGTAGAAGGTTGATTGATTTACCTTTGTACAACAAATTCTTACATGCTCTTTATCTTTACTATATATACAAGGAAAATACTACCTGAAAGCCTGTCTTTGTTGTTGAGTCCAAGTGCCCATGCAAGCACTAGGCTTGAAACTGGACTGACAATCTAAGGTTTCTGCATATTTTTTAATGTTAATTTCTCCCTTAATTTCATTGTAAAAAAAAAATCAGTGTAGTCTTGGGCTATATGACATTTGTTTTCATTGCCAAACTCAGGCAATGAAGTTGTTCTTTAGGGTAGCAATACCAAGGCATATCCAAATAGCCAGGCATTTGTAGGCTCCTGCCACCCTCACATGAGTAAGGGATCTGAACAAGAGCTGATATGCCTCAGAATGGGGTTAGTATCACCATTACTACAGGACTATGCCTGCCCTCCTACATCCCACTATGTGGCAGTACCTTGCCCTGCACTGTAAATTCCTGTCCTGTCTGAAAGGGGGGTAATAGAGAGTGAATGTCACTTGGTTAGGGGGTCACCCCTGTCCCTAACCCACAAAACTCCTGTGCACCTTTTTAGTTTGATCTCTGTACCTCATCTACATAGAATAAAAGGTATGTTTAAGCTTTTACATTCTTTGGAAACGAGAACAGAAAAAGACATTCTGACAAAGGGCTAAATCAAAGAAGGCAATATTTTACCCAAATTTTATTATAACACTCTGAATATTATTTAAAATATCTAAATTCTGTCAAGTTTTCAAACAAAACTAAGTTCAAACCATCTTCTCTTGGCAAGATATATTGTTTTTGTGCTTCAATTGAATTGCTTTATGTAATCATATCCCTTAAGCGTTCATAAACATTAACAACATTCTAATTTTAATGGTGAGCTCTAGGTAATAGATGCAAGGCAGAAGATGCTGTTGGGTGTAATAGAATCATCCACGTCATGGCTAATGAATACCCAGAATTTAAAAACTGTGTCTGCACTACAGACAATTTCTGTAGCATCATGACTTTGCTTGGGAAACTTTGCAGCATTAATAAAGGTAACTAAGCATAAAGTTTTAATTATGATGAGCAAAAAGAAATATTTAATTTTGTAACTCTCATTTTAACTCAATTCAGTTTTATTTGCGTATTCTCAAATCTGGTAATTTCCCCAGAAAATTAGTTTTGTCTTTTCTGTGCTATTCACACATGCATATGAAAGCAATGCCATATCTACTACAAAATAAACAAAACCAGTAAAATGCATGTGAGAAATTCAAATGGTTTCTAAAGCTCTTTCTTAGTCCAGTGGAAAACAAGATGGTGTGTTGAGGACTACCTGTTGCCACAGGAGGCTTGAGCACCTCTGGATCTATGTTATGAGAGCCACATCTAGCCACATTGTGAATGGGACTGTGAGAGAATGTGGATGCACAGGGGTGCAGTTGTGTTACACTGTATTACAGGAACTTATTCATTACATCTAGGAGATATTACTGGATGTGGAAAACACAATTACTACCTTCATAAATCTTTACATAATATATAAAATGCATCCTTTAAAAAATTCTATTGTAATCAATGGACACAGCTCCTTTACATTTATTTCGTATTTTTCTGAGAGCTCTTTTTCCTTCATAAAGACTATCTCTATAATTCAGAATTAATTGCTGCATGAAAGGTTTGCACTTTCTGATCCAATGCCTCCTAGATCAGAGAGTAGCAAAGCTGACATAAAAGAGGTAAAATCAGCCAGTGAATGAGTCTGGAAAGTAAGCTCCAAGGTTGATTCCTGGCTCTGACCCATCACTCACTGCTGGCATCAATTAGTGTACATCATATAGTAGTAGAATATATAGCTTTATTACAGAATAAATAATAATGTGTTGAACGGTTACTCCTTGCCCCAAACAAGAAGAATGGGCATCTAAAACCTCATGTTAATGTCATTGGAACAGTTGCTTTTGCTTCTAGCAAAATGAAGTAATTTTATATTTTTTTTCCTAATTGAGATTACATTTCTCACCGATATAGCAAACAGTTTGGATGGAGTCACACTACTATCAAGTTTACCAAGAGATGATAGCTTATAATGTTGGTAGATTCTTTCAAGAGAATTTCTTCCTGTCTAACTTAAATGACTATTTTAGGTAATTAATGAACCATCTTCTGGAATTGCCACTCGCAGTTCACAAATTATATATTAAATTAAGATGACAATCCATGACCTGTCCAATTTCTAAATGGTTAAAACCTATACAGATTGATCCCTTTATTCTTTATCTTTTATTATTTACAGTCTTTTATTTATTAATCCTACAGAGATTAATCCCTTCATGCAGTAATTTTAGTGAGAGTTTCTTGTGTTACTGTTAGCAGATTAATTGTTAAAGTAGACTGTATTATATAGCTGCAAGGATACAGTAAGCATAAGGAAGATTCATCAGTCTGCAAGACTCTGAAATTCTTAAATATTTGTGTATAGCTCAAAAATGAAACTAGGGCTATTTCATTTATTTTATTGCATTAAGACAATTGTCCTTTTTCAGCGTTTGTTTTGAGCTGATCAGTGATGATGCTCCATCTTCCATTTGGTTTATGCGTCTACTTGTACCTATTTGTACAGATTATACAGAAACTTCCTCAAGAACAGATACTGAACTGAGTTTGAGGCAACACAAAACCCCTGAAGACCAAATACACTCAGAAGAACTAGGGAATGACTGCAGTACTGCAAAACAATGTTGTCAAGAGGACCCTTGTTGTTTTTCAGTGTATAAGAGCTTCCAGCAAGCATGCCAGGTGGATGCAGCAAAATGCAGGCTCCTGATGGTCAACCAGGTGTGTTTGTCAGCATGGAAAGAACTGAGGAAAACAGTACTGGAAGAGTGCAAGTGTTCAGAGCCACTTCAGATGAGATGTGCTAAAATATCAAAGGGAATATTTAACAATGCTTTTTTGCAACACTCTCAGGACAGCCAAGCTTCAGCAGCTACTGAAAATGATGATGATGACAATGATGATGATGGTGATGTTGATGAGGAGGAGAATCAGGACATAGACACAGGTTAGTAGAATTCCAGTAGTTTTGAATGCTTCCATACATAACAACAGTGTGCACAAGTCTGTGAAAAAATTTCTGAATGATCTGCAGTTTAACATTGGAAACAGGATAGTTTTAAGAGCCTTATTTAGATGTGAATTAACAATCCGATAGCAAAGTGATAGTCTACATGCAACTACTACTGCCCTTCAATGTGTTAATTTGATACAACCTGATGCAAATCAGTCCCTTTTAGTATTACACTATAACTAAAAACAATATATGAAAAATAACAATAATTTTCTAATAGCAAGGATTGTTTACTTGCCTTCACTTTAGATCATGACAAGCAGTTAGTTGAGCTTGAAAACTGAGTGCACTGATGAAAACATTAAGGCTTCTGGTCTTTATTTATTCAAAAAAAATTTGATTTCATACTGTGCTGAGCAGCTCTAAAAACTCTTCCTGAGCTCATAGGATCTATAATTATGCAGAGAATGTTATCAGCAGCCACTGATAAACTTTGCTTTCACCCCAAAACATAAGAATGTATGTAACAATGATTTTAGTGTTCGTTAACAAGCTGACGTACTATTTTGTCAAGCTAATTGGTTTTATTCTTCTTTGTTTTTACTACTGCCGCTATATCATCAATAAAGTCAATACTTTAAAAACTAAGCTAGGACATGATTTGTCACTTATGCCTGTATCCATATCTTTTTGTTCCAGACAATAGTAGTACAGAAACAAAATTACAATGGAGTTTATCTGCTCTCTCCAAACAACGTGAGTCTGATGTTACTTATGAATCCTAATAACTGGTTTTATCTGTTTTCAGAGTAAGATTAAATTTAATACTTTTTATTCAGACTACAGAAGATCAGCAAGTCAATAGATACAACATATTTTCCATTAAGCTACTGAGCAGATAAGAATACAAAAATGTCAGGTAGCAAACCTGATCCTGTTAAATTCACAGAGGTAAATGTTATCCTATAAACATTTTTGGTTCAGAATTATATAGATCTGTTTGGAAGGTTTATAGTATAGGCTAGAAAGACATAAACTGGCTTTAAAAGCACATTAATGCCATTTTTATTCTCTTTTCCATTACTTAGCCTAGGGTAAAGCTGTGTGGAAATTTCAGCAACTTTAAGTGTCCACCAGCCACTAGCTTCCAGAACCTGTTACATAATATGAAGAAATTTCCATCTTGACAGTTTGCACCACCTTCTTTTTTTATCTATCACAGGCAAAAAACTTGCAGAAGGGTTGCTTTAGAGGGCCAAGCAGTAGAAAAGAGAAGTAGGAACCTCACAAAATGGGCTTAAAAATGCAATAATGGAAGAGCTGTATTAGAGTTTTGGGGAGTCAAACTTGTTTTTAATGGGAATGTTGAAGGCAGGATGACTACTGATCATCACTTGAAAAAGGATTTTTCTGATTTCGTTTAAAAAACTGTTATTCTTTTTAGCATACACAGCAAATAGAACTTGTTTGGATGTGAACAAAGACTGTGTTGAAGATGAAGTATGTAACAAGCAGTTGTCCCTGTACCTTAAGGTTTGCTCAGTAAATAAGAAGTGCAACATGGAAGAATGTCAAGCTGCCATAAGGTTCTTCTATGGTAATATGCCTTTTAAAGTTGCTGAAATGATGACATTTTGCAATTGTATCCAGCCTGATGAATCCTGCCACAGAGCCAAAGAACTTCTTCACGGCAAGCTCTGTGCAGTTACTGCAGTTCCACCCCCATCATGCCTGAATGTAATCCACATGTGTGAAGAAAATGAATTGTGCAGGTAAGTAGAAGAAAGATTTTGTCTAGTAATGTGGCTGTGAATAGGCATTTGATCAAATAATTTATATATATCTCACCTATAGTGACTGTATCTATTGTGTAATATCACTTGTGTTTCACATCTTGACAGGTGTCTACATTAGCTGTGCTAATTTTACAAGCAATTTCACAAGTAAACTGAAAAGTTTCCTTTTCAGAAAGATCTAGAATCTAGTGTAGACTTTATCTCTGACTCTTTCATAACTCTTAACACTACTGCTGGGCAAACTGTGCCCTTGCATATTTTCATTATGACTTTCTTCAGCTGACACCTGCCAGCCTGCACAGTTTGCACAAGTTCTGCAGGAGATTGGATGAAGTCTGTTTGTTTAAAGTAATTACCTCTTGCACTGCTGACTCTGACCCTTTGTATCCATTGGCCGTATAATCAAACTGGCCTGTTCTTATTCTTGTCATCTCAAGCATATTGATACTTGAAAAAAGCTGCCCTGAAATATGCACAGACCATCAAACTCATGAAGTTCTCAGATTTGGTTTTACTTCAGAAAACATGCAACAAGATTAGGCTATATGTGTAGTTCTACTTAGTTGCCCCAATTTGTGTGTGGTCAATTGGCTCACTTTGCTTTTAAGTGTATGATCAGTTCCCTTGTGGATTAGACCTGAATTTTACCTCAAAGCTGTGCTCAAATTAACCCTCAGTCACCAAACCAGAAGGCTAAGAGACACTTCTGTGCAAGCTATTCAGACTGATGTCAGTGGAAATTGTCCCTTTTTATGACAAGATGAATTGGGCTACAAATGAATGTATGTGCATGTGTACACATCTGATATCATAATATACACTTGGTGAACTACCCATTATTTTAATGTTTCCTGGCACTGACAATAAGGGGATATAATTAGCAAAATTATTGTGTGAATTATGGTTAGCCAGATCTATAAATCAGAGGGGGGATAAAAATAATTCCACTACCACAGAAGTGGCATCTGCTTTGAAACTTTTACTTGAGTAATGAATATATTTACAATAATGTCCTAGCAGGTATTATAACAGTCCAGGTTTTTTCATGTGATTTCCTTGCTATAGATATACAATATCAACAGTAAATTAATAGCTGAATTTTGTTGCTAAGGAAATAATGATTTAATGTATTAACATACAACACATAAGAACAGTTTATCATGCCCTAGCATTTAATGTAACTAATTGGTTTCTAATTAATACCTACAGATTCCATAGTAAACATTTAATAGATATTTCCTGTTGTCATATATAGTGCATTAAAGGCCAATTTTATTCTATCCTAAGAGAAAATAAACTGAAATAATTTGAGATTATTGAGCTGGGAAACAAATTAATTATTCTCATAACTTATCTCCACTGTCAATTAATCTCTAAGGTCAAATGAATTACTTTTAATTTTTCCTGAGCCTTGGACATCTTTTATTTTGTTAGGGGGAGAAGGATTGTAGACTAATTTATGTAAAATAAGTTGAATATTCATTCTTCCTTCACACTGCCCAACAAACTGATGCCTTAGAAGAGCACCTGTTTTGGTTTCATTGTGATGCCCAATCTAATTCCTCTATCCACATTTCTTTTCTGAGGATCCGAGACACAGTATTCACACTGATTTTTGCTGGACCTTGGCAAAATCTCCACAGGTGCTGATTAGAACTGCAGTTGCTTTTTCTCAAAAGCATTTTCAGTAAAAACTAATTTTTCATCAAATAATGTTTTGCAGATTTCACTCAAACTAATTAGGGGCAAATCAGAGCAGAATTTAGGCGAGCTATCAGTGAATATTGTGATTTTTAAGTGGCACCTCGGGAATACACTTTCTTTTCATGATGATTCTTAAATGTATTTTGGTGAAATCACAGAGTTTTTAAGCTGTCTTTTATACCTCTTCTTTCCACCAGGAAAAAATATACAAATTTTCAGTCAAGGTGTTGGAGACATGTGACAAAAAAATGCTATAATGATGAAGCTTGTCTTGAAACTTTAATCAAAGGTGATATGCCCTGTTCTGCAAACCCTGATTGCAAAACAGCCTACATTAGCAACTGGGGTACAGTGCTGCGCATGGAGTGTACCTGTCAGAACTTACCTACTGCAGAGCAGTCTTTGTGCAAGCTCTTCCATCACATGCTTCACAGCAAATCCTGCTTCAGCCAGTTACGTGAGTAACACATAGCACTTTAAAGAATAACTAGCTTTAAAGAGTATTAAAATGCTGACTTACACCAATTCTTTACTATTTCTTTCCTACCACTGATTTCAGCAAGATTTTTATCATTGTTTTTTAACTGGAATCAAAAATTTTCTCTAATTTGGGGAAATATGTTAGCAGTAAATCAATAAAATCAACTACATGTCTATTACATGAATTTACTAGAATAAGAATAAAAGACTAATTTCTGAGGTCTGTAATATTATGCAGATTAGAAAAGCTGCGCAACTTTCCTCTCATTGGCTTGATGTTTTACTTAAGTAGTGTTTTACATTGTTGGGGTTTTTTCTTTCTTTTCTTCCTGGAGTCTAAATATTCATATAGCTTACACACATTAAGCAACAGACTTCTTTCCATAGAAATTAACTTCAGTGATTTAAATAGGACCTTTCAAAGAAAAAGCTGCTGTGAATGGAGGCCTTCAGTAAAAACACTGGGATTAACTCAAGTTAAATGTATGTACTTTCTCAGAACCAGTAAAGCCTTTCATGTGCAAAATCAGCTACTTATTTTTGTTAAGTATAAAAGTCCTTGCTAAGTCTTTGTTTAAGAGAGAATTGTTAGTGTAGTGAATGGCAATATGGGAGCAAATATTGATGTTTTATTTTCAATCAAGAGTACTCTTTGAAGCAAATCCCCTGCTGTGGGTCACATCACAGGGTGGCTCCTGGACCCCTGCAGCCTAAAACTGAACCTGAAGTCTCATCTGCTGCCTCTGCAACACTCCAGCTAAATTAAAGACAAAAGTACCCTCTTCTCCTCAGATCTCTCATCTGTCACACGAGCTATCTTGCTGTATAAATCCTCTTAGAATACAGCATTTGCTAGTGCATTCTGCCCCGTGCCAGCTATCTTCTGTATGTAATTACATGTGTTCTCCACTCAACATGGGAGAAGTAACTATATTTCAATATTTCAATGTAAACCAGTGACTATTACATAGTTCTGCCTGACAGACTGTCTTTTAAAAACATGTATTAACTACACACATTCATTTCAGTCCATGAATTAGGTAATTTTTTATATTTAGCATCCAAAATGTTGCCACTAAGGGTATGATTTTTTCTTTTAGCTCAAAGTCTACCCAGAAATTAAAATCAAGTTGATGAAACTCTTCCCTTAAGCTTAGTTAATCACTACTAAAATTCAGACTCTGAGAAAAGTTTTAAAATTATACGCCAACTCCCTTGGAAAAGTGATACCATAACACTGTTAGATTTGAAACTGCACTCCTGGTGTTTTGCTGATGAGCATTATTTATTTGTTTATGGCTGCATCCAATGGTCTAAATGAGTGATCACATCATTGTGTTACTTTTTCTTTACCTATAAAGCAAAAACGTGATACTCCTGCCTTAATAATAAAATGATGCTCATCAGCTTTTGCCTCAAGCAGTCTCAACAGGATAAAACCTTTTTTTGTGGTGGAAACTTCCCTAACCTAACTGACATTGAAGAAGAGAAGCTTCCTTGCTTCTGTGGTGAAAGGAATTCCTGCCCTTTAATCAGGAACAGTTTCAGGATCCAGGGCCTTCAGCTGAGTAAAGGGTTGGCACCTACTATACAGAACATTTGCAGAGCCTTGTGACTCTTCCTTTTGTTTTGGTTTGGTATTTTTTCCTAGATATCTAATTGTAATGCAACTAAACTGAAGAGAGATATGATTATAGATTTGATTGTAAGGTGCTGTGTTAAATGCCATTATCTGCGTGGCAATTCAGAGATGTGAAGTTGAGTGCTCTGTTGCAGACCTCATCCAGTCCTCTCTGGTGAAATTATTCATCTGATCTGGGTGTGAACTTCGGATAACTTTCACTTTTGCATCAGTAATGGCTTTTAATACCAAAGTCTTTCAGAATAGGCAAATAGCCAGGGCTAGCAAAAGGGGTCTTTGCCTCTAGAACTGGTGTGAACAGACCTGCAAATCATGTCTACACCATCACACCTTTCTAGTCTTGTATGCACTGCCTTGGGTCTATGCTTACAGGATTAAAGCTTGCTGTGGATTCAGAAAAGGCAAGAACTGTAACTGGCTGCTATATGAGACAGAAGCACAGCACGGACCAGTGGCAATGTAGGAATAAGCACTACAGAAATAAGCAAAAACACCAGTGACAGAAAGTAAAAAGTTGTTTCCAAAATATTTTACCTCTGGTTTATTTAACTCTGGATTATACTTTTGGATCTCACAGAAACACTACACTACAAGGAGATTCAGTTCATTGTTGTGAGTCTGTTGTATTGCTTTCATTCCTCTAGGAAATAAAAATTTCCAATCTTACAGTTCATGTGAGTGACATTCATTTCAACAGAGGCTATATATTTTCAGATACATTAGTGCAACTATGCCCACAAAGAGGACAGTCCTTTGTGAAAGAGTTACTGTCTAGCAGTTCATCTGGAGAATAATCTTTGCATTTTGGAAATTATTGCTAACTACTATTCATTTGTCATCACTTCCACATTGGGTTGGTGGGCCCACTTCTTTCTGTATGCCTATTTCTAAAAGGGTTTATGTGAAGAGATTTTAAGCTGTTTGGAGGTACAGAGTATTTTTAAAACACACTTGTTCCCCACAAGACAAACTATAGGAGAGGTATAACAAGGATGTCAAAGGAACAAATTTCATTCACTCTGTACATTGAATATCAGTAAAAGTATTTTTAAATAGCTGCCTTTATAAATTCTGTGACTCATATCAAAACACCAAACAGCAATATTCAGTTAAATAATTATTTTAAAGTCATATTTTTTAATGCGTATTTTCTTTCCAATATTCAGGTCAGATTTCCATTGAGAAAAAAGGTTTTCATTGGATAAATACAGAAATACGAGGAGAAAAGCTTTCCAGAACACAGTCCCATTCTTCTTCAGTTAATGGTGAGTTTGGGCAAATCACTCTATGACTTTAATTGCCGTATTCTTGAGATTTCCCTTGTCTATAATAGGAAAGACTAAAGATTGGGTCCCTTTAGTGGGTTCAGTCAAGAGAGCCCTAACTGTTAATCTCTCATAAAACATAATGTGGAAAAATCTCTCTACTTGTTTGGCATAACTTATATAACCACAAATAAAGATAATGAGGCTGAACCAATTTCTCTGATAAGTGGTTTTGAAAAAGATGTCTCGCAATCACTATATTTGAGGAAAATTAAGCTATTCAGCCTGCCAGAGTCTGTCTCTTCATACATTCATTAGACAGGAGTAGTAGAGTGTAAAACAAAAATTATTAGCTTTCATGTCACATCTACTTCTCTCCTATCTTCCATAACATTTTGTGCCATAGCAGTTACAACAATGAAATTAAGAAGCCACTGTAAGTGGTCTGAAAGGGGGCTTGTGTTACACTCCATCAGACTACCGTTTCATGCAATGGAAGGCCATGCAATTGTGTATCATCATATCCCATGGGCTGAAGAGCTGCATCTGGTTTTATTTCCATGCATTTACAGTAACAATTTAGAGCCATAAAGTTAAAGGATATTGAATTAATGTAAAAATTTGCTCAATTGTTCTTGAACTAATATTAATTTTGTATTTCCTTTGAAGGACCCAATTACAGAGTGAGAACACTAAAGAGCATAATACACAAGTATCAACTCAAACAAGAACGACCTGTTCTACCTTGCATGGGGTAGATTGCAATACTCCAGACATTATTACAATTTAGTTCCCAGAAGTATTCATATTGAACATCTTTAAGAGTGAAAATAAATTCATCCTCAGAAGGCAGTTCAAAATGAAGGGGTTTATATCTGAATCCTTCAACAGTTGCTGAAAGTGGGCAACCTGGGAAGTATAGAAATAGTTCCATGGGAATAGCATTCCTGAGACCTGTTTGTGTTAATCAAGCATTCAGCTGTAATTTTAGTATCAAAATTACTTACCTAAGTATAACACATGTCATCTAAGTGCTCTGTGCAACTAGAGAAGAACATCTCCCTGGGGCCTGAGTTAAGGATGTGATAAGAAAGCTTCCTGCCCTCCTACAACCTACAGTTTATTATCCATTGTTGACTTTTCAGGTAGGCAATGATGATCTTGAAAAAAGAAAATTGAAGACTATCAAGAAAGACTTTAGGGCCTTGGGTCAACTGATCAAGGGAGTGGGAGCGCAAGTAGTTTTTTCTTCTATCCCCTCTGTTGCAGGGGCCAACCCAGAAAGGCTGAGGAGGACCCATCAGAACAATTCATGGCTTCAAGCCTGGTGCCATGGGCAGCACTTTGGGTTTTTCGACCATGGGTCAACTCACAGGATGCCAGACCCACTGGTGGCATATGAGGTGCATCTCTCTCAAAGGGGAAGAAGGATT
>VWZO01013279.1:6716-23636 GCA_013396975.1 Bucco capensis
CCAGGGGCAGGACCCTGCACTTGGTCTTGGTATATTCCCAAAAGAAAACATATAAACCACAGATCTTTGTTAAAAACAAAAGTCAGAGAGATTTCTAGCAGTAAAGAGAGAGATGCCATGCTCTGTGGTAGTAAAGAGACACCTTTGCCAGGGGAGGGTAGACACATTTCTCTCAGCAGTGGTTATGTCTAAGTTTCCACAGAGGCAGAAGATGACCTGGGTTGACTCCTGATGACCCTTCAAGTCTTGCTTTGCCTGAAATTTCATCACTGGCAAGCCCGTGGATAAAGCTTCTTGTAAGAACATGTGTGTTTCAGCAAAGTTCAGCAAATTACAGAGCAAGGGAAGAAAATCCTTCTTGTACAAATGGGGAAACTGAGGAAAGGAGTCAGCTCTTTCAGAGCTGTGGGGATCAGCTGAATTGGGTCATGGCACTCTAGGCTTTCCTATGGATTTCCCTCTCCAGGAACTGATTCATCTCATTTGGGGCTGGGTTTAGCTCTGAAATATCAAGGTTATGAATAATTCAGGACCTTCTTGTGGTGCTCACAAGAAAGACAGAGAACAGCTTCTCCACAAGGCCTGCAGTGGCAGGACAAGGGGCAGTGGTTTTGAACTCAAAAGAGAGTAGATTTAGCTGGGACATAAGGAAGATGTTGTTGATGAGTGTGGTGAGACACTGGCACAGGTTGCCCAGGGAAGTTGTGGATGCCCCAACATTGGAAGTGTTCAAGGTCAGGTTGGCTGGAGCTTGGAGCAAGCTAATCTATTGGGAGGTCTCCTTGCCCATGGAACTAGATGAGCTTGAAACCTTCCAACCCAAACCACCCTATGACTCTTTGTAATCTTGCTATCAAGAAGAAGCTCATCTCTCTGAAGTGCTGCAGCCAAAGGTGAATCTAGGAGATAAAACCCCAATAAAACCAACAGCTATGACAATTCATGGATCACATCAACTCATTCCCACCACTGCTCTCAAGTCCACTGTGTATTTTTAGCTTCTGACCTATGGAGGTCAATAAATAGTTCCATCCACTGCCCATTACTGTGTTTTAATGACACTGCTTGAAACAACAACCAAGGCAAGGTAACCTTCTCCCAACAGAGGATGGCTGCCATCCATGCAGTGGAAGTGGGAACCTCCACCTTAATGAGGAGGTTAAATAAAGCTCTGGGTGAAAAGAATCCTCTCACTTAAATATCAGCTTATAGTGGGACCTGGAGTCATAAGGGTTAACAGGAGTTACTACAGGAAACAGAGTATTGGGTAAGAAAGTAAAAACTCTCTTACAATCTTTGGGAAAGGAAGAGGAACAACAAGTGACAGAAGGAGCTGAAGGAGCTATCTGACCTGGCCTGCAAAGCTCTTTGGGCCAGATCTGCCGATTGCTGTGCCCACCAACACACCTGGCAACAGTCTGCCTAGTGCCAGCCTCATCTCCTTCTGCTTCCCTAGCCCAATGGACTAGCAGAAGTGACTTCATCCACAAGGCCACAGCAAGACTTGCTGGTATCTCCTGTGGCAAAATTGTTCCCTACAAGGATGTGCTGAGTGCCAGGAAAAGGAGGAAAGTATCTTCTTACTTTCTTCTTAAAGTTTGGTGGCTCTGGACACTGTGGTGGAAGGATTGGGCATGGTGAGGAGTGGAGTGCCCACAGAGGTGGTAGATGCTTCATCCTTGGAATCACTGAGGGTCAGGTTGCTTGGGGCTCTGAGCAACTTGCTCTAGCTCTAGGTGACCCTGCTGACTGCAGGGAAGCTGAACTAGATGACCCTCAAAGTCTATTCCCACCCAAAGCATTCCATGATTCTCTGGAGATGAGTGTGCTGCTGTGGGTGGGCACTGGAGGCTGGCAAGAGGCTGTCTTGCTGCAGATGTGAGGTGGGGAAGAGGTGTGAATGTGATGGTGGGCAGGATGGGGCTGAGGGGCTGCTTTGGGGGGAGGAAGTTGTGAAACTGGAAGGCCTGAGGCTGGAGGCTGCCTTGAGGGATTTTGTGCAATAGGAAGTGCCTGAGGTGTGGTGAAGGTCTGCTCTAGTGTGTGGTGTCCCTGCCCATGGCAGGGGGGTTGGGACTGGATGAGCTTTAAGGTTGTAGAATCCTAGACTGGTTTGGGTTGAAAGGGACCTCTGGAGCTCCTCTAGTCCAACCCCCCTGCAGTGGGCAGGGACATCCCCAACTAGAGCAGCTTGCCCAGAGCCCTGGCAAGCCTCACCTGCAATGCCTCCAGGGATGGCAACTCAACCACCTCCCTGGGCAACCTGCTCCAGTGTTCCACCACCCTCGTGGGGAGCAACTTCTTTCTAATGTCNTCAGGTTGGAACAGACCTGAAAGGCTGTGTGAAGCAGTGTGGACTAAGCAGGGTGGTGGCTTGTGTAGGGAGAGGCTGTGGGTCAGGAGAGGACACTCTGTGGTGATGGGTGGGTTAAGGCCAGTTGGGCAGAGACAGTAGGACCTTGGGGAATGAGAAGTTGTGCTGAGGGAGGTTGTGAAATCAGCAGAGTAACTGTTATGGTAGAGGAGTGTCAGTTTCTCAATCTAGGTGACCGTGAGCAGCAGTAAGGCATGGTCCTCAAGGACTGTGGAACTAGAACATCTCAGGAGCATCAGTGCAAGAGGCAATTTCATATGGCAGCTCTGCCTTTCTTTGTGTTGTGAGACTGGCTGAAGAAGGGAGAAGTAGCCCAAATAAAGCACTTTGAGAGCCATGGCCATAGCATGTTCTGTACAGAGAAGCAAGGGGGAAGTGGTTCACATCTAAGTGGCCATCACTTAGAGACACTTCCCCAAGAGTGTGATTGGCTGCCAGGAGGATGTCACGTTGGCTTTTTAAAGGCTGTCTAACTAGCCCAGCACTCCAGGATGATAGAAGGCTTTTATCTGGACCACATCTCACAGGATTCAGATGACAATTGGACCAGGCAGCTGCTGCAAAGCCATCACTGAAATTCCAAGGAACTCCTGAAAAGGTGAGACATTCCTAGGTGTTTTCTTTGCCATTGCACTTTGCCTAATGCTTTCTGCCATGGTTTTGGAGAGATGGAAGGGAAGGGAAGGGAAGGGAAGGAAAGGGAGGAAAGGAGATCAAACATTTTCTTCTCCTGCTGATTAGAAATTGTCTAGAGGTAGGAAATTCTTTTGATGAATCTCAAAACAAGGAAAACTACATTCTGGGGACTCTATTGCTATTGACTTGCTCTAAACCCACCTCTGTGATATAGGATGGTGTTGTTCACACACCCAGCAGCATCTCTCTTGGTCTTAGGTGATCACTGAAGATTTGCCAAGAAAATTTAAGAGCAAAACTTGCTGTGCCTAGTCTAAAATGTGGTTATCAGTGCTGTTCAGAAGGAGATGTGCCACAGGAACCACATGGTGCTCAGCAGGCAAACCATGGGGAGGATGTTTAATCTCAAGGGGAGAAAAAGACAACCTAGATTTAGTCTGCTGCTGTTGGATGCAAATTTCATTAGTTTGCTCTCTTAAGGAAGTAGACTCAGCTCTTGAGTGTGTCTCAAAGACATGAATGTGCTGCCCCTTGGCCATAGCAACCCCCAGCAGTGCTCTAGGCTTGGGGAGCAGTGGCTGCAGAGCTGCCAGGCACACAGGGACCTAGGGGTGCTGAGTGACAGCTGAACAGGAGCCAGCAGTGTGCCCAGGGGGACAAGAAGGCCAATGGCATCCTGGCCTGGAGCAGGANAGAAATCAGCCTTCCTAAGGTCTTACAATAAATGGGGGAGAACTCTGAGTGACTTTCTCAATATTCTTTTCCATGGTCTACTGAAGTCTGCTAGGGATTCCTTCACTTCCCTTGCAGTGGAATCACAGAAGCATAGTAAGGAATAGACTGCCCAGATGGTGTCCTTAGGGCCATGGATTAGTGGTCTGGTAGTGCTAGGTATGGCTGATGAGCTTAGAGGTCTCTTCCAGCTTTTGTGATTGTGTGATAGAACGGTTTGGGTTAAAATGGACCTTAAAGATCATCCACAGTCCAAGCTCCTGCCATGTGTCTCATCCCCATGTGTGCTGCAGCATTTGACAAAGAGACAAGAGACTCTGTGTGCTGCTCAGAATGTTCAGTGATTCACATCTTCCCAGCTCTCCCCATTTGGGCTTGTTCCTCTCCTCTCAACTACCTCCTCCTATCTTTCATGACACTTCTCAAGATTCATAGCTGGTAGGGAAGGAGGAAAGGAGCCACACTGTTTAACCACATCAGACAGAAATAAATCTGATTTTCAATGTTTTTTTTCCCCCTCCAAGATTCTCATTCAGATCCCAGTCTCAGGAGGGAAGAAGCAGAACGAACTGCCTCAGAGAACAGGGTGAAATCATTATTTGAGCCATGATTTCAATGTCCTGTGAGGGTTAGATGATTTTTTTCCCCCCACATACAGTTCTTTTCTCATGGAAAAGGATTATTCAGAACAACCCAACCACATTAAACTACATTTGATTCAAAGAGCAATCAGGCATTAACATAAAAACCTGCTATTTTGAGTCCTCTCTATCTGGACACAGGACAAAACTCTCTCAGCTTTCCTGCTGATTGGACTTGTATGCTGATTGCCTAGAACTTTCAGACAGTTTTGATAGGATATCTCTCACCTAATCCTGTAGATCTCTTCTCCAGGGTTAACAGTGAGAAGATGAGAGGGAATGGCCTCAAGTTGCACCAGGGGAGGTTTAGATTGGATCTAAGGAGAAATTTCTTTACTGAAAGAGTTAAATCTTGGCCCAGGCTGCCCAGGGAGGTGATGGAGTCACCATCCTTGGAGGGGTTTAAGAAACATTTAGATGTAGTATTTAGGGTCATGGTTTAGTGGTATGGTTGGAAATGATGAGCTTAGAGATCTCTTCCAACCTTAATGATTCTGTAATCCAAGCTAGGTGAAGTAAAGAAGGTTATCTCAGAGTTGTCACTGGCTTCTGTCTCTATCCAGACAAGAGGTGCTTTTCAGGTATGATTCCTCTAAGCTATAATTGCTTTTTAAAGATGTTTCCCACCACTGACTGCAGAAAGGGCCCTCCAGAAATGAGTTTTGAGAAGGGAGAAATACACTGCAGTCTAACTTCTCCTACAAGTGGTATAGAATTTGGCCTTAAACACAGTGCTTTGAGCAATGCCTCGAAGCTCCATGCTCCAAGAGCTTTCCTCAATCAATCCTTCTCTAAACCTGGCTACAAAGAGCTGTAAGAAACCCAGAACACCACCAGGTCACCATGAGGGAAAGTCATGTTAGAGTAACCACCTCTCTCCTCTCTGCTTACAGATCTGTCTGAAGTTGTGAATGATGAGTAACTCAACCCCATCAATCTTCCTTCCAATGGCAACCAGCCATGCTCATGGGACTAACCAGAGTGGGGCTGTGGGAAAGGCAGAGCCATCCTATGCTGTCCTCAAGTTCATGGAGAGTTTCTGCCTCATCAGTGCTGTCTGTGGGATGGTGGGAAATGGCATGGTCCTGTGGTATTTGGGCTTCCGCATCCGGAGGAACCACTTCACTGTCTACATCCTGAACCNGCTGGTAGGGAAGGAGGAAAGGAGCCACACTGTTTAACCACATCAGACAGAAATAAATCTGATTTTCAATGGTTTTTTTCCCCCTCCAAGATTCTCATTCAGATCCCAGTCTCAGGAGGGAAGAAGCAGAACGAACTGCCTCAGAGAACAGGGTGAAATCATTATTTGAGCCATGATTTCAATGTCCTGTGAGGGTTAGATGATTTTTTTCCCCCCACATACAGTTCTTTTCTCATGGAAAAGGATTATTCAGAACAACCCAACCACATTAAACTACATTTGATTCAAAGAGCAATCAGGCATTAACATAAAAACCTGCTATTTTGAGTCCTCTCTATCTGGACACAGGACAAAACTCTCTCAGCTTTCCTGCTGATTGGACTTGTATGCTGATTGCCTAGAACTTTCAGACAGTTTTGATAGGATATCTCTCACCTAATCCTGTAGATCTCTTCTCCAGGGTTAACAGTGAGAAGATGAGAGGGAATGGCCTCAAGTTGCACCAGGGGAGGTTTAGATTGGATCTAAGGAGAAATTTCTTTACTGAAAGAGTTAAATCTTGGCCCAGGCTGCCCAGGGAGGTGATGGAGTCACCATCCTTGGAGGGGTTTAAGAAACATTTAGATGTAGTATTTAGGGTCATGGTTTAGTGGTATGGTTGGAAATGATGAGCTTAGAGATCTCTTCCAACCTTAATGATTCTGTAATCCAAGCTAGGTGAAGTAAAGAAGGTTATCTCAGAGTTGTCACTGGCTTCTGTCTCTATCCAGACAAGAGGTGCTTTTCAGGTATGATTCCTCTAAGCTATAATTGCTTTTTAAAGATGTTTCCCACCACTGACTGCAGAAAGGGCCCTCCAGAAATGAGTTTTGAGAAGGGAGAAATACACTGCAGTCTAACTTCTCCTACAAGTGGTATAGAATTTGGCCTTAAACACAGTGCTTTGAGCAATGCCTCGAAGCTCCATGCTCCAAGAGCTTTCCTCAATCAATCCTTCTCTAAACCTGGCTACAAAGAGCTGTAAGAAACCCAGAACACCACCAGGTCACCATGAGGGAAAGTCATGTTAGAGTAACCACCTCTCTCCTCTCTGCTTACAGATCTGTCTGAAGTTGTGAATGATGAGTAACTCAACCCCATCAATCTTCCTTCCAATGGCAACCAGCCATGCTCATGGGACTAACCAGAGTGGGGCTGTGGGAAAGGCAGAGCCATCCTATGCTGTCCTCAAGTTCATGGAGAGTTTCTGCCTCATCAGTGCTGTCTGTGGGATGGTGGGAAATGGCATGGTCCTGTGGTATTTGGGCTTCCGCATCCGGAGGAACCACTTCACTGTCTACATCCTGAACCTGGCTGCTGCTGACTTTGGGTATCTGCTGTGCATTGCCATTGAGACTATTCAGTATCTGATGCAGTTCAACGTGGGAGTGCAGTTTGGGATATTCCTCTTCTTGGATCTTTTCATGTATGGCACTGGTTTGTACCTCCTGACCACCATCAGCATTGAGAGGTGCCTCTCTGTCCTTTGTCCCATCTGGTGCCGAAGCCACCGCCCAAGGTACTTGTCTGGGGTCATCTCTAGCCTGCTCTGGAGCATCTCCCTGCTGCTCAACACCTTGGGCTATATTTTGTGCACTGTTCACCCCTCTACCAAGAGCTGCCACATCCTGCTCATCACCATTGGAAGCTTGGACTTCATCTTCTGCACACCCCTGATGCTGTTTTTCAGCCTAACCCTCTTCCTTAGAGTCAAGTGCAGCTCCCAACGCCTCAAAACAGGCAGGCTCTTCACTGTCATCATGCTCACTGTCCTCTTCTTCATCATCTTTGCTGTGCCTCTGAGCATCTTGATCCTCTTGGACTTCTTGGGCTACAAATTCCTCTACTCCCCAGAGATTGGCTTTGTGCTGTCCTGTGTCAACAGCAGCCTCAACCCTGTCATTTACTTCCTTGTGGGGAGCTACAGGGATCGAAGAATCAAGTTCACCCTCAAGCTGGCCTTCCAGAGGGCTTTTGAAGAGTCAGCAGATGACAAAGATGAACGGGAAACCCGTGACACAATAACTATGTCCTCCTAAATACCCTGCTCTGCCTGGCGCAGTAACACCAGCCTGGGGCTGAGAGTTTACAGAATTGAAGAACTCTGAGGTATTGGGGAAGGTTTTTCTCACCTCACCTTCAGTACCTTCATTGTAGATCTCTACCCTTTATTGAGTTATTTTAAGCTACATCTGTGGTGGGTGAACATGCACAAGCACCTGGACCACAGAGTTGATTTGAACTGTATTAAGACTACCTTGAACGTGCCTGCTTCTTTCCAGTGGCCATTAAATGTTTTCTGTTTGATAAGGTGAACTGCCTTTGTGTCTGCATTTCATCCAAGGAAACCCACTCAGGATTTGCAGCTCACAGAACCACAGCAGTGGGGATTGGACTAGATGAGCCTCAGAGGTCCCTGCCAACTCCCTTCCAACCCCCACCAACTGTGAGTCTGTGACAGATATAACAAGGTCAGGATTGCCTTTGATAAATCCACTTACTCTAAAAATCAAACCTGAGTTAGTAATCTCTGGGTAACATCCAACAAATTTGGAGGTACGAGTCTTACCAAAGAGGCATCGCTGCTTGGGGAGGAGAGAGGTCCAAGCTTGTTGACCCATCTGCATTGTTGGAGTGTGACTTGCAGGTCAAGGGAGGTTCTCCTCTCCCTCTACTCTGCCCTAGTCAGGCCACATCTGCAGTTCTGGGCTCCCAAGTTCAAGAGAGGCAACAAACTGGACTTGATCCTGGGCAGCCTGCTCTAGGTGACCCTACTTGAGCAGGTGGGTTGGACTAAATGATCCTCAGAGATCCCTTCCAACTTCCACCATTCTGTTTGATCCTGTGATGCTGTGTCATTCTCATCCTCAAAACCAGAGTATTCTAAAGACTTATTTTATACCCATTGGTGAGCTGGGTCTGGGTCACATCTTATGTGCTGATTGGCTCCTAGCAGGCTGCCAGTGCTATTAATTAAGGGGAAGGAGGGAGAGTCAACACTGGCAACAGATGTAGACTCCTTCTCCAGATCTGTTGGTACAGTCTCTGACAATTAGACCTTGTCTCCAGCTTGGTTGTTCCAGTCAATGGCCATAAATATTCTCCTCATCCCAGCAGGTGCAGTAGCCCCAAAATTCCCAGTTGGCAGGTCATAAAACCTCCCACATCTGTGCTGTGTCCTGGCTGGAGAAGCAAAACCTTCTTCCTCCTCCTCTGGTGCTGCTGCATCAGTTCCAGCAGGTGCTCTTTGAAGGGTGACTGGAGCACAGATACTGGAGAAAGAGCCCTAGAGACTAAAGCCAAAGAGGCAGCCCCAGATTTCCTTGACCTATGGAAGCCTGGGCAAGGGAAGCTCTGAATTAGCCTCAAGATTCAGAGCTGGCTCCTTTGCTGGAGGAGCTGGATATTCACTGTTTTTGCTCTGGGCTCTCCTAAGGATGACTAGAGCACAGATATAGGGAGAAAGAGCCCTAGAGACTAAACCAAAAGAGGCAGCCCCACATTTCCTTGATGTATAGAAACCTGGCCAAGGGAAGGTCTGAATTAGCCCCAAGATTGGAGCTCCTTTCCTGTAGCAACTGGAGCTGGATACTCATTGTGTTTTGCTCTGGTAAAGAGCAAAAGAGCCATGGAGGAGCCTGTGCTGGAGCAGATGGGTGTTACCTTATGGAATCATGGAATCTTTCTGGTTGGAAGAGACCTTCCAGATCATTTAGTCTAACTGTTAACCAGCACTGCCAGGGCACCACTAAACCATGTTCCTCAGCTCCAGGCCTTGGAAAGTCCTGCAGGGATGGTGACTCCAGCACTGCCCTGGGAAGCCTGGCACAGGCACACACAACCCTTGCCAGGAAGGAATTGTTTCTTATGGCCAACCTAAACCTCTCCTGGCACAACTTGAGGCTGTTTCTTCTTGTCCTATCACTTTAATTCCTTGTGCTCAGGAGGTTTTGGGTGAAAAATGCAGAAACCTGGATGTGTTCTGATTTACAACCCAGAAGTCTAATATTTCCCAGCTGCACCATGGGTGGAATTTGTCCCCTTGGGTTCTCATGAGACCTTTCACAAAAAGGTTATCTGTGCATCACCTTAGAGCAAAGGAGGAATGAGCTCACAAAGTCCAATTTCTTCTGAACATAGACCAAATTTTAGGGCACTCAGTGCTGCTTATGATGTCTAATCTTCTCTGAGCAGAGGAAACGACTAATGGAATGAAACTTTGGAAGAACAGCAGTATAGGAAACTTCATTTTCACCAGCAGATATTCCTGTTTTATATAGTTTGCTTCTCTCCTGGTAACTATATTAATATTAGAAATCACTTAATTATTTTGGCTTTATAGTTCTCTCCTCTTTGTCGATGAAGCTCATTGATATTTGGTAAGATGATTTTCTCCAGCTTATAAAATCTTGTTTTCTCAGTCCATGATATCTCTTCTAGAGCTTTCTGAGCATGTGTTTCCTTCCTAGCTCTTCTTGGCATTACGACAGCCATATATGCATCACCCATTTTATGGGAAGCTTCTGTGAAAAAGGAGGGATCTGAGAAGAACCAGGAATATTCAGTGCACAATGTGTGGCAGAGGAAATACACTTGAATCACTGCCAAAGGCAGCACTAAGTATAAAGCAAAGCATAATGAAAACAAAGGGGGAAACGAAGACACAAAATGGAGATTGGACCAGATAAATACATTTTTTTATTGAAGACACAGGAAGAATTTTCCAGTCAGTGTGTGCTGAAAAAGGACAGGAAAGCCAAGTTGACTTTTGAACACCTGGTTCTAGAGGTTGGTCTGGTATTTCAGAGTTGCTCTTCTCTTTGGCAGGTGGATAACTCTTCCTCCAGTGATTCCAGAGGGAGCAGGACCAACCCCTGTGTGACTCACCCAACTGCATGTGGGGATCTCATAGAATCATTAAGGTTGGAAGAGACCTCTAACATTACCAAGTCCAATCATCAACCCAACAGCACCATGGCTCTAAACCATGTTGTGAAATGCCATGTCTACCTGTTCTTTGGACACCTTGAGGAATGGTAACTTCTCCACTTCCCTGGGCAGCCTGTGCCAAAGGCTAACCACATGATGACTGGTGGAGGTAGCATCAGTACCAGGTGGGAAAGAAGCCAGAAAGACATTGCTCCACACTGGTTGCTGTGAGGACATACATGCTGATAAGGCAACAGAAGTGAAAGAGGAGGTAAACTGCAATGAAGAACACATATAGGAAGTTCAAACAACAACAAAGAAACCCCAAAACTCAAATCCTATACTAAAGTTGAGAGAGAAGCCAGAGATGCTCAAGTTCATGACATACAAAGTGAAGGGGCTCTTCTTCATGTAGGAAGAAGAGTCCATACATGACTCCAGGAGTCCATAGAGATGTTTAACAAACATTTAGATGAGGTACGTAATGACAAGGTTTAGTGGCATGTTAGTGATAGGTATGGTTGGATTTGATGATCTTAGAGGTCTCTTCCAACCTTCATGATACTGCAACTCTGTGAGACAAACACCCCACCAAAACAGGGCATAAAAAGCTAACCTTAAAAGCTTAGGACACATAAGAGCAGCTGCCTCCCCATGTCCTCTATCACACACAGAATCACTGAATAGAAAGAGCTTTGTTGTGTGGGTCTCCTCCCAAGCAAGAGGCAGACTCTCCTCACAATCTCATCACATCTCTGACAGTTTCCCCTCACATGTCCCATGGACACTGATCTTGTCAGTAGGAGTTGGCCACATCAGCCCTGTCCTCTCCTCCCAACATCCTCCATCTTTGCCCCACCCTGTGAGAGGCTTCTGCTTTTCCCTGTGTGTCCATGCTGCTGGAGCAGGACACCCTCCACACTGGGCCAGCACCACTCTGTGCACATGGAATAGTGGGAGAGCTTCCCCCAGTGCCTCTGGTGCAAGTGCCCAGGGAGGAGTTACCTTAGGGATTGTCTCTGGGCCTTAGCCATGGCTGCACATGGGCCTTCAGCTGCAAGATGCTTGTCTCTCAACCTCATCCATCAGCACCATGGGCACACCTCACTTGCCTCTTCATTTCTCTCTCTTTCATTTCTACTTTCTCTCTTTCTTCCTTCCTTTCTATATTTGTATATTGCTCTCTCTCACTCAGTTCCCTTCTGTCATGGTAGAGGCAGACAAACGACACTGGGCAGGTTTCTTCTTATGGTGAAGCAGCAAGTTCAAGTCTCTTTATTAACTACTAGTGTCTTATATACTTTTCCTATAGCATGTTTGTCTCTTTGCTACTGGTTACCTCAAACAATAATAATGCACTATTGGTTAACATTTGCGTATTGCCAAGTCATCCTTACTTTGCTAAACACCTGCTCTATGGTTAGTACTCTTCTGCTCTATGGTACACTTTGATATGTCCAAGGACACTACCAGGCTCCCTGCCGTCCACAGACTTCCCAGTTTCCTTCTCAACTCCTCTTTCTCCCAACCTCTCTCTTTACCATATCTCTCATTCCCTACACCACTCACACAGAATCACAGAATCACAGAATCACGAAGACTGGAAAAGACCCCGTGGATCATCAAGTGCAGCCTATGACCCAATACACCCAACATCTAAACCATGCCACTCAGTGCCACATCCAATCTTTTCTTAAACACCTCCAGGGACGGTGACTCCACCACCTCCCTGGGCAGCCTATTCCAGAGCCCAATCACCCTCTGCGTGAGGGNGCTAGCTCATGTGCCAACTCTTTATGCTGGCATCCATCAGCACCACAGGCACAGACCACTTGCCTCTTCATTTCTATCTTTCACTTCTACATTCTCTCTTCCTTCCTTTCTACATTTTTCAGTTTCTCTCTCTCTCACACAGATATCTTTCTAGATTCCTTCTCTCTTACGCTTTCTCCCAACCTCTCCCTTTCCCTTACCTCTCTTTCCCTACACCACTCACCCTCCCATCTCCCACCAGGACCCAGGGGACAGCCCATTTCTCCAATCCTTTTTGCTGAGCCCTGTCTTGCTTGGACAACAGAGATGGCCACAAGTGCACCAGGGGCTGAGGTGTCAAACCTGCCCCAGACAGGAGACCTCCCCAGAGCACCACACAACTCATGTGCTGAGGCACAGAGGCAGAGTTTATTGGCTGGGGCCAGGGCAGGGAGGGGGCTTGCCCTGGGCAACAGAGGCCAGGCCCAGGCTGGCTGCCAGGCTCCCCATGTGCAGGGCTGCTGGCCAGCAGTGCCTCACACACAGGTGCCCAGCACAGGCTCCCCAGGCACGGGGCTCCTCTCCTGGCTCGCCGCTTGCTCTTGGAACAGTCGGCGGAAGGCAAGTGTCACGGAGCAGTGGAAGCGGCGCTGCCGGCAGCTCCCCACCAGCACGTAGATGATGGGATTGATGCTGCTGTTCAGGGAGGTCAGAGGAAGTGAAATATAAATACCATCTGAATCAACATTAGCTGAGAAGGACTCCACGCTGAAGGGAAGTCCAAAGATGAAGAGGCAGATGAGACTGATCAGGACAGCGAGATAGAGTCTGCCTGGGTGTTGTCTCTGGGAGCCACATCGGAGTTTGATGAAGAGAGAGAGGTTGGAGAGCAAGGGGAAGGAACAGAAAATGACAAAATTCACAATGCTTAAGTGATGAAATATTTCTCCACACTTTTCAATCCAAGGACAACTAATCCAAGCCAAAGTAACAAAGATGGCAGCAAGAGTCCAGAGCAGCCCACAGACAATGCCTGACAAGTGCTTGGGGCGCTGGCAGCGGTACCAGATTGGGAACAGAACAGCCAAACACCTCTCCACACTCATTGCTGTCAGGAGATACATGCTGGAATAGTAACAACAGAGGAATGGAACTAACAGGATGTAATAAATGAAAAAGTCAGTACCATATGGCATAAAACAATAGCCTCTTATAATCATATATACTGTAAGATAAACAAGAAGGTTCAAGAGGAGAGAGAAGTCAGCGATGGCCAGGTTCAGGACATAGACAGTGAAGGGATTCTGCTTCATGTGGAAGATCAGGAACCACATGACTGTTCCATTCCCCACAAGGCCACAGACACAAATACCCATACAGAAACCACTGTAGATGATCGATTCAACAGGTATTCCAAAGCAGTTGTATTCATGATCTTCCCAAGAGTTGACATATGCAGAAGACGTGTAGTTCAGGGAGAGGTTTGTTGTGCTGGTCTCCTCCATCACTAATGGCCCTGCCCTGGCTGGTTGCCTTCTCCCTCTCTCAACACCTTCTAGGGGAGAAAAGGAAGGAGAAGGGAATGAGGGCCATCAGAATTCCTTGCACTCACCATCTTTCCCCATGTCCCCACACCAGCACCAGGATGCCCCATGTAGGATCTTGTCCCCTAACAGTACGAGAAGAGGCCCCCAGATCTACAGAGCTGATCCTGCTCTGTAGCATCTCCCACCTGCCCATCCTAAGCCTCCTACCTCCTGCTGTTCAGAGATCAGTGTTGATGCAGGTGCTCCAAGTCTTGAGGCCTCTGTGAGGCTTCCAGGCTTGGCAGGAGAAGAAGGCTGCTGACAGCTGCCAGGGACACCCTGCTCTGCTGTGGCCTCCTCCTTCGTTTCTGTGGAGCAGAACTTTGCCCACAGATAACTTCCTGTGCTCAAGAGACTCTCCTCACAATCTCATCACATCTCTGACAGTTTCCCCTCACATGTCCCATGGACACTGATCTTGTCAGTAGTAGCTGGCCACATCAGCCCTGTCCTCTCCTCCCAACATCCTACACCTTTGTCCCACCCCATGAGAGGCTCCTGCTTTTCCCTGTGTGTCCATGCTGCTGGAGCAGGACACCCTCCACACTGGGCCAGCACCACTCTGTGCACATGGAATAGTGGGAGAGCTTCCCCCAGTGCCTCTGGTGCAAGTACCCAGGGAGGAGTCACCTTAGGGATTGTCTCTGGGCCATAGCCATGGCTGCAGATGGGCCTTTAGCTGCAAGAAGCTTGTCTCTCAACCTCATCCATCAGCACCATGGGCACACCTCACTTGCCTCTTCATTTCTCTCTCTTTCATTTCTACTTTCTCTCTTTCTTCGTTCCTTTCTATATTTTTAAACTGTTGTCTCTCTTTCTCACACAGATCCCTTCCTAGTTTTCTTCTCAATTCATCTTTCTCCCAACCTCTCCCTTTCCCATATCCCTCATTCCCTACACCACTCATCCTCCCATCTCCCACCAGGACCCTGTACTTGCCCATTTCTCCAATCCTTTTTGCTGAGCCCTGCCTTACTTGGACAGCAGAGATGGACACAAGTGCACCAGGGGCTGAGGTGTCAAACCTGCCCCAGACAGGAGACCTCCCCAGTGCACCACACAACTCATGTGCTGAGGCACAGAGGCAGAGTTTATTGGCTGGGGCCAGGGCAGGGAGGGGGCTTGCCCTGGGCAACAGAGGCCAGGCCCAGGCTGGCTGCCAGGCTCCCCATGTGCAGGGCTGCTGGCCAGCAGTGCCTCACACACAGGTGCCCAGCACAGGCTCCCCAGGCACGGGGCTCCTCTCCTGGCTCGCCGCTTGCTCTTGGAACAGTTGGCGGAAGGCAAGTGTCACGGAGCAGTGGAAGCGGCGCTGCCGGCAGCTCCCCACCAGCACGTAGATGATGGGATTGATGCTGCTGTTCAGGGAGGCCAGTGGAAGAGAAAAATAAATAATGTCTGAATCAACATTAGCCAAGAAGGACTCCACGCTGAAAGGAAGTCCAAAGATGCAGAGGCAGATGAGACTGATCAGGACAGCGAGATAGAGTCTGCCTGGGTGTTGTCTCTGGGAGCCACATCGGAGTTTGATGAAGAGACAGAGGTTGGAGAGCAAGGAGAAGGAACAGAAAATCACAAAATTCACAATGTTTAAGTGATAAAAGAGCTGTTCACACTTCTCAAACCACGGACAACTAATCAAAGCCAAAGTAACAAAGATGGCAGCAAGAGCCCAGAGCAGCGCACAGACAATGCCTGACAAGTGCTTGGGGCGCTGGCAGCGGTACCAGATTGGGAACAGAACAGCCAAACACCTCTCCACACTCATTGCTGTCAGGAGATACATGCTGCAAAAGTAATAAAAGAGGAATGGAACTAACAGGATGTAATTAATGAAAAAGTAAGTATCAATAGACATGTAACAATAGCCTCTTGAAATAATTTCTACTGTTAGGTTAAGAAGAAGGTGCAACAGGAGAGAGAAGTCAGCAATGGCCAGGTTCAGGACATAGACAGTGAAGGGATTCTGCTTCATGTGAAAGATCAGAAACCACATGACTGTCCCATTCCCGACAAGGCCACAGACACAAATACCCATACAGAAACCACTGAAGATCATCCATTCAACAGGTATTCCAAAGCAGTTGTATTCATGATCTTCCCAAGAGTTGACATATGCAGAAGTCGTGTAGTTCAGGGAGAGGTTTGTTGTGCTGGTCTCTTCCATGGCTAATGGCCCTGCCCTGGCTGGGTGCCTTCTCCCTCTCTTACCACCTCCTAGGAGAGATAAGGAAGGAGAAGCCAATGAGGGCCATCAGAGATCCCAGCGTTCACAATCTTTCCCCATGGCCGCACACCAGTCCCAGGATGCCCCAGGAAGATCCCTGTCCCCTAACAGGACCAGGAGAGGCTCTCTGCCCTCCCAGCCTGACCTGCTCAGGAGCATCTCCCACCTGCCCATCCCAAGCCTCCTACCTCCTGGTGTTCAGGGATCAGTGCTGATGCAGGAGCTCTAGCACTTGAGGCCTCTGTGATGCTTCCAGGCTTGGCAGGAGAAGAAGGCTGCTGACAGCTGCCAGGGACACCCTGCTCTGCTGTAGCCTCCTCCTTCATTTCTGAGGAGCAGAACTTTGCAACAGATCATTTCTCACTCTCAAGATACTCCCCACACAGTCTTATCACATTGCTGCCAGTTTCCCCTCACATGTCCCATGGACACTGATCTTGTCAGTAGTAGCTGGCCACGTTAGCCCTGTCCTCTCCTCCCACCATCTTCCATCTTTGTCCCACCCCGTGAGAGGCTTCTGCTTTTCCCTGTGTGTCTGTGCTGCTGGAGCAGGACACCCTCCACACTGGCCAGCACCACTCTGTGCACATGGAATAGTGGGAGAGCTTCCCCCAGTGCCTCTGGTGCAAGTGCCCAGGGAGGAGTCACCTTAGGGATTGTCTCTGGGCCTTAGCCATGGCTGCAGTTGAGCCTTTAGCTGCAAGATGCTTGTCTCTCAACGTCACAGAATCACAGAATCACCAAGGCTGGAAAAGACCCCCTGGATCATCAAGTACAGCCTATGACCCAATACACCACAACATCTATACCATGCCACTCAGTGCCACATCCAATCTTTTCTTAAACACCTCCAGGGACGG
>VWZO01013281.1:0-45141 GCA_013396975.1 Bucco capensis
ATTCTACGATTCTACGATTCTACGATTCTACTCTGGACTGTATAGTAAAACGGCTGCAACTGCTGCTTTACGAACACATCCTGTGCTTTTCTGATATAATGGACTAGAGCCACTAGAGTTTTTTCTTTACCATGTTTAGAATTTGTGACAGAAAAATAGTGCAATCTGCCGATTCTCTGCTTTAAACTCAGACTTTCACAAAGTCTGAAGAGAATCAGCTTGGTTTCAGGATTTGTTTTTTACTTAGTATGAAGTTAATGAGCTGAGCCTTGACTTCATGCTTGAACTGAGAGTGGCTTTTGTTCTGTGGTCTGACTAGCTAACCTGTATAATAAAACCTGTATTCTAAGGCCCGGTATGATGAGTTAATGGGTAACCTTTTTAGATCAGAGGCCTCTAGCCTTCCTTTCAATCTGGCTTGCAGACCAAGAAGCTATTAGCTATAATAGCTATTATAATAGCTATTAGCTATATAATCAGACGCTAGTCAAACTATTGAACAGATATCAGGAAGACTTTAGGAAGAAATGGGTGAGTAGAATGCCATTACTGCTTACAAACAGCTTAAAGAAAGGACAGAGCTGCATGTGTAGCAGGAGCATTGCATTAAGTGGTACATTATTAAGGTGTCACACCTTGTATTCCTCCCTACTTTATAAAATTCACATTAAATGTGGTATCAGTGGTCTAGTCATATAGACTAGACTTATATAATTCTTAGCCAAATCAATGGATAATTTCTGAAAAAAAATTGTCTTGACATTCAAAGATCCTGAGTATCTTCAGTTCTCAATGTGAATATAGTTGTCTGACAATAGGACCCCTAATTTGAAAATGTCAGTTATATCAATCTCCTTATCTGTAAAATAGAAATATTAATGCGGTTAAGGTGAAATCACTTACAGAATCACAGAATGTTAAGGGTTGGAAGGGACCTATAAAGATCATTTAGTCCAACCCCCCTGCCAGAGCAGGATCACCTAGATGAGCTCACACAGGAGCGTGTCCAGGCAGCTCTTGAATGTCTCCAGAGAAGGAGACTCCACAGCCCTCCTGGGCAGCTTGTTCCTGTGCTCTGTCACCCTTACTGTAAAGAAGTTCCTCTTCATGTTAATACTAAACCTCCTGTGATCCAACTTGCTCCAATTCCCTCTTGTCCTAACATTGGATGACATTGAGAAGAGCCTGGCTCTCTCCTCCTGACACTCACCCTTAACATATTTGTAAATATTAATGAGGTCCCCTCTCAGTCTCCTCCAGGCTGAAGAGACCCAGCTCTCTCAGCCTGTCCTCATAGGGCAGATGCTCCACTCCTTTAATGATCTTGTTGGCCCTACACTGGACTCTCTCTAGCAGCTCCCTATCCTTCTTGATCTGGGGTGCCCAGAACTGGACCCAGTATTCCAGGGGGGGCCTCACCAGGGCAGAGTAGAGGGGGAGAATAACCTCTTTGGATCTGCTGGCCATGTTCCTCTTAATGCATCTCAGGGTGCCATTGACCCTCTTGGCTGCAAGGGCACATTGCTGGCTCATGGTCATCCTCCTATCCCCAAGAAGAGACTTGTGATACTTGAGTGATCTCATGGAAGTGAAGTTATTATAAAACCTCTCATACATTGAAAATGTCTTTATAGGTTTAGAAAAGGAGGTGTTGCTTTTAAACTTTTTTCCCCCCTAGTGCTTATATGTTTTATTTGTACTTTTGGCTAAGAAGAAAAGAAATAAGACATATGACTTCTTAAAATAGAATATTGTTTATGTGAATTACAAGTAACAGAAGCGTTTCTGTTAGGGCCGCTAAAAATCTTAGTTTGAGATGAAATTAGTGAGACACATTTTCCAGGACAGAAAGCATCAAGTTAGAAAGCACTGACTGTGATGATTAGCACTGTGCTAGTGAAAGCATGTGTCCTGGAGGTGTAGTAATGGGATATAGCACCTTTTAATTAGAATTCACTGGTTTGAATCCAGCTCAGGATAATTTAGTCATTTGGTATAATTTGATTTAGAGGCCCATGTGAAATGCATCTTAGGTCAGTGTAAACATATTTTTTACTATCTACAACCACAGTGGTGGTGTTTTCCATAACTGTATATATATTACCAACAATAATTACATAAAACTTCTCTAAGCAGATGATAAAATGTTAATATGAAAATCATCTTTCTAGTTGATAGCAGGGTTGAGGAGGACTGAACATTTAATCAAAATCAACAGCCTTCTGATTGAGATAGCGGATATCATTAACGCAGGACTAACAGATGGTTTCATCCTGCAAGAACTTAATTATTTTGATCTTCTGAAGCAAACTTTGAACTCTATTCACATGGCATAAGAGTTCACAATTTTCTGGAAATGAATGGCATCACTTATACATAAAATCGAAGTGTGGTGAATGCTTTACTGACTCAGATTTTAAGAAAATAAGCCTTATATGAGAAAAATATTAGATCAGAAGCAGGTATGGTACAATCTGATTTATTTATTCTGTAGCATCTGTATCTTCCAAGATAGCACAATCCTTCTTGAAGTCTTCTAGTTGTCTTCTTTTAAATGTCTACTACTTGATGGACCTTTAATCTTATCTTTTTTCCAATGGCAAATTATAGCAAATCTTTCTTTTCTGTTTCAGCATATAGGATTTGAATGATGTTTAGACTTTGTTTTCTACTTTATCTTTAGTTTTTTGTCTTACAGCAAGCAGAATACTATGGCATTATGAAACAGCCTGAGTTGCATGTAATACCCAGTTTTATTAAGGAACATTGTATCTAATGCTGTTTTTTACTATATGCAGAGTTGTATTATCCCAGAGAACAACAGTCTTGATGGGAAAGTGATGTATTTCCTTTGGGACTCATTCTGGGAAAACATATCCAAATTCCAGTGCACTCAGTGATTTGCATGGGTTTTGGAATCCAGTCAGAAATGTGGCTTGCATATTACCGGATTTGTATATAAACCACTAGAGTGCTAGATGTGTGTGTATGTATGTGTGGTGCACTATACTTGGTGTTACTTAACGTCTGGGTTCAAGGTAGCTCTGACTGCAAAATACAGTTGCACAAAGAGATTTCTTCTGTCATTTGCATTTTTGCTGCACATTTTTGCTGTACCTACAGTATGGGACACTGGTCCCCTCCTCCCTGCTAAAATAAGCATTCCCCATTTTTTCACAGTGTAGGATGCAGAAGGTATTTATTTGGGTTTTTTCCTTCAATTGTCAGATGAGAAAATTACAGGCATAAAAATGTCAGAAGGAACAGTTTTCAAGAATATCTTTGCATTTTTTTCAATGTTGTGCAGAATTGCAACATTCAGATTACTGGAAAAAAAAAAGTCCAAAGCACATTGTATCACCTATGCATTGCTTCTCCTTTTACTTCTCAATCTGACAGAAAAGTGCCTTAAGATATGCCAACAGCAGGAGTATGAACTCGCTTATTTGAATTAATTGAAGGCTAAGGTGTGTCTGCTGCCTACTATAGAGCTACCAAACTAGCTAGCTCTAGTACTGTGGTTATTCTAGTGCAGCAACATGGAGCCTAATGTGGGTAAAATTTCTGTTACTTCCTAACAGATTAAGCAAGTCTTTGCTGAGCTCCAAGCGCATCTGGTAGTTTCCCACAAATACCAGTGTTAAAGCCAACATGAATTGTGTTGTTTAACACTTTGAAAACACGTAACTGCCTACTCTCTTCAGTAATCACTGCAGTGAAAAATGCCAGGTGCTAGCTGATCTGCAGACTTGAAACAAGTCTTAGGAAACTAATTTTCCATTTCACATGATTCTTCTCTCCCTACTTAGACCAGTGTGCCTTTGGGAAACAAACAAGTTTATGATGTAAAGTTGCTTCCAGAAATTTAGCAGCCTGCATCTGGAAAAAGAAATTGTGTTGATTTGGTATGAATCTTTGAGGTTGAAGAGGAAAATACAGAGCTCTTTCATGACCCCTTTTTTTTCATTAAGAATTGATGAACCTGACCTCACATGAAGTGGGAACTGGGGGAGAAAACCAACTTAATAGTTCTCCGTTTCTTTTCTATGAGTTTTCTAAAATTGCAGGGCATAACCCTCAGTGGTTTTACTTTTTAAAACAAGTATTTCAACAGCTGCAGTTTAATATGAATAAACCCAGAGTATGCATGTGAATTACATAGAATGTACATCAAATTACCTGCCTCCTACATATTCTCACCGTACCATAACACTGAGAGCTGTATGAGGTCTTAAATTGCATTTGGAAAAGTAGCTATATGATTCTCTTGCACTTACAGTGGCCTTCTGAAAAGAGAAATTTCGGATTTAGAGAAAAAATGTTTTATATGTGGCTAGGCTTCGCGAACAATGATCCAGGGAGGGCTCCATCCACGCTCCTCATCAGCGCCTTTTCCAAGCATGCTGATCAAAAGAGGATAGCGGATAGCACCCTCAAGCCTGGTCAACGGATTTTTTTTAGGTGAGACACAGCATGCGCAGAGCTGGACCCACCCTTTAGTCCTAAGGTTCATCTGCCAGGGCCTACCAAGCTTGGACGCTGGCAGCGAGGTCCTTAGGATGGAGGTTTAACCTCTTAGATGGAAGGCCTTCCAGGGCTAAACGAGCTCCGTCTGCCTGGGTTTGGAATCAGAGTTGTCCTTCTCCTAGGATGAGTGCCAGAAGGCTAATGAGCTTATCCTACCCATACAGGGATTATAGGAACATGGGTATCACTCCCCACACTTTCCCGTGGGCAATGAGTTTAATGCTCCCTCTGCTGTCGGCACAGTTATCGCACCAGGGGCCACAGGAGACCCCAAGTGATTTTCAGACTGTGCCTGGTTTTATATGTATTCTCATTAAAAATGAGATGCTATCTCAGTTAACAAGAAATTGATTTTCAAAGGGTAAAGGGACAAAGCAGATATGAGGAAAAACGACTAATTCTACCTGTCTTGTCTCAGACTGTCCATTTATTCCTTTTCCCCAGCTTTCCTTTAAAGCACACAGGGAGAAATTAGTAAAAAATTGTCAGCTAACCTTATAGTAAAATCTTTTGGTGACATGTTCTTCACATAGTTATGAAGTTTACAGGAAGCAGGTGTTTTATGTCAAGGTTTGGAGAGAAATAACACAGAATCATTTCGGTTGGAAGGGACCTCTGGAGGTCATCTAGTCCAATCCCCCTGCAGTGGGCAGAGACTTCCCCATCTAGATCAGGCTGCTCAGAGCCCTGTCAAGTCTCACCTTGAATGCCTCCACAGATGGGGCCTCAAGCACCTCCATGGGCAACCTGATCCAGTATTCCACCACCCTCGTGGTAAGGAACTTTTTCCTAATATCAAGTCTAAATCTACTCATCTCCAATGTAAAACCATTGCTCCTTGTCCTTTCACTACAGGCCTTTGCAAACAGGCCCTCTCCAGCCTTCTCGTAAGTTCCTTTTAGGTACTGGAAAGTCACTAGTAGGTCCCCCCTGAAGTCTTCTCCAGGCTGAACAATCCCAGCTCCCTCAGCCTGTCTTCATAGGAGAGGTGTTCCAGCCCCCTGATCATTCTCGTGGCCCTTCTCTGGACCTGCTCCATCAGGTCCATGTCCTTTCTGTATTGAGGGCTCCAGAACTGGGCACAATATTCCAGATGAGGTCTCACCAGAGCAGAGTAAAGTGGCAGAATCACCTCTCTGGATCTGCTGGCCACGCTTCTCTTGATGCAGCCCAGGATGCGATTGGCATGCACTGTTTGCTCATGTCCAGTTTCTCGTCCATCAGCACCCCCAAGTCCTTTTCTGCAGGGCTGCTCTCTATCTTCTCATCCCCCAGCCTGTATTGAATAGTGTGACTTGTAGATGCTAAGAGAGAACTTTCAGAAGTTTGTAGTTCTGCATAAGGGAGTTTGGCTCATGCAGCTAAGTAGAAGCGCCACCAGCTGACTTGCTTGACCAGTTATAGTGCTATTGTTACGAAGTCTTAATACTTAAGCCAGCACTTTTACTGATGTAGACTAGAAGAAAATACTTCTCTGGGTAATTACAAACACCAAACATCTATAAAAATGGCATGGTCTTTGTGGACAGTTTGAATAGTGAAAGAGCTACATTTGAAGATTAAGTTGTTTATTGTGAATTGTTCTCCCAGCTCCTCTAGTAAGTGATCTTATATATCAGTGTTTATTGCTTTCTCAAATAAAACAGCCTGGCACTGTGCCACTACTTCCATTCACATGCTATTAAGTTTACCACTAGCATGCATCTTTCTCTTTTTCTTACTGCCCATACAGAGGAGCAGTACTTGACATTCTTACTGTTTTCCATTCCTTCTTTTAGTTTGTGAAGCTACCCAGCTACCTACACACCACAGGGATCATAGAATTTTTTCTAATTCAAACATGTCAGTTGAAATTACTTTTTTTTTTTCCCTTTAATAATCCCAGTCATGGCAGGAGTTTATTTTATTCTTTTTTTATTGTGGTTTTTTTTCTGATAAGGCTAATAATGAGACTTTAGTAGGAACGTTTAAAGTAGCTTCTAATTTCTGGAAGTGTGACATAGCTGAGGCCTCCTGAAGAAATTGCTCTGTGCTATCATTGTCAAATCATGGTGTCACTGTGGTTTTGCAAAGAGGAATGGCTAAGCAGTCAGAAGAGAAAGCTGTTTAAAGGTTATGATCAAAGACCCATAGCGCTCCTGGGCTAGAGGGGTCTAGCGATTTATGTAGATAGCAATAACTGGATGGATGCTTACACTCCTAAATTTGAGCAGATGATTACAAGTATGTAAAACCTGCATCAATTATTCAAGTGATCTGTTCAGTCTAGTCATCAGCAGATGTCTGAGTGATTTGGGCAGATAGAGCTTATGCTAGGTTAAAATAGGTCAATGTGTCCATTATGTATAGTAATTTTGTCTATGTATTGACTTGAAAACATAAAGCATGGTGTATTTCAATGGAACTTTGGCATATAGTTGGGGAAGAACGTGCTTGTAAGTGCTTTGCTGAATCGGGGCCAATGGAAAGTACTCCTGAGGATTAAACAGCAACTGAAGACAATAAAAAAAGTTCTGTTAATATCAATCTTTTCATATATGCTTATTACTTTTATATTTTGTGTTGCATCTGAATGGTAACACAGTAGTGGAAGTCTAAGAAATTAAGTGGTTAGCTATTTGTAGGAGGATACAGGAAAATTCATTATGGTTAATGTGGAGTATAATTTGTCTGGAGAATTATACTCTCTTCCCTTAATCTGTTTGGACTTTGTGATCTATGGAGTGCTGAATCCTAAATGAATGGTGAAATATATTAGACTAGGGAATAGCCTCCCAAAGAAGGGAGGAGAGGCTTTGTCCACTGGAGTATTTACAACTTCATAGTTCAAGTGCTGAAGAACTAAGCTTGTTACCGCTCTTAAAGCATGGATTATGTTGTAATTCAGAACTTGGTGCAAGGGGTTTGCAGAAGGGGGTAGTAGGAAATAAACCTTTGATTGAAAAGATACTTCTTGTTTTGTTAAGATAATTAAAAAAAGCCTTCATGTTCTTCTAAGGCGAAGGGCCAGACCCTGCTCACTGGAGCCTGGACATTGTTGAGGCAATCCGATTTCCTTTTTAGTCAGGGTGTTTGACCGTGTTGAGAAGGAAATTAATAAATGAGATTCCTTATGTGAGGCGTTTGTGTGATTGTAAGAAACACTACCTGGGAGAAGCCTGACGTGTTCACATTGCCACCTAGGGAATGAGGATGTTCTGCCACTGGCTGGGGGGAAGAAAATGCTCAAAAGGAAATAGTTAGTTTCCAAATTTAAGGTATTTGAATGGTGATTCTTCTGAGTTTTCTTGGGTGTTATTCTGTATTTTCAAAAGTATGCTAGTCTTCCCCTTCTAGTTTGTGAGGATATAGAAGTTTTAGGGTGATACAAATCTTGAGCTCAAGATCAGAACTAAACTGGGTTGTGACACTTGGTGAAAGTGTCCAGCCTTTATAATAAATAAACTAAAAATAGAAATGAAGTAATTTGTGTGTTATTCTGCCTTTGAGCTTCATGGCTAGAGGCTAAGCGTCTTTGATGCTTTGACTTTCCAGCTTTTGTCATGTGATTTGGTATAGGGTATTGATGTTGTGCAACAGTATTTTCTTATCCCATCCAGCCTTTACTCCACTGTCTGATCTGTCCTCTACAAAGGCAAAAAGGAATAATTTCTGGCAGGATTATTTTGTCTGTCATCTTGATGCACGTGCCCAAACAATGGAAACCTTATGGGAAAGGAATTGTCAAATACGTAAATATGAAGTGAGAATCAACTGGCCAGAAGACAATTCAGGTAAAGGAGTTTATAAACAGCCTACAGGATTAAATTTTGTTCACCACTGAAATAACCTGATGAGTCCTTACAATGCTAAGATGCTCTTGCTTTTCGTTAAGCTGTATAGACCTTCCTGTTTACCTCTTGGCATGCCAGGCCTTCACAAGTGTATAACTTGGTGTATTCATCCCTGGCTGGTGGGAGTGATGCCACACAGGAAGAGTACTTGCCTTTGAAAATTGGCTCCATTTCCTGTCTTTGACTCCTTAGTCCAGGAAATTAAAGCAGCATGACTACTTTAGGAAGATTTATGACTTTTTGTAACACCTAGATAGTCAGTTTGCAGTCAATCTACCTGCTAGATGCAGGCTTAATTTGAGAGAGTAGTGAAGTCTTATTTTCTAGCTCCTGGATGTGAAAAGCTATGCAAGTTCTATAGAGATGGTTTATGGGATTTCACTTAAGGTGAATGACTCTATCAACCAGAGATGAAGACTTGTCTGATAAAAAGCAGTTAACCAGCCCTTAAAAAGAGTTTTTATGGCAGAATGTATTGAAGACATCTGCTAAGCGGGATGCTGCCAGCCCCCAGGCCATATGCTTCATGTCCCTGGCATATGCACAACTAAGTACAACAGCACTGAACATATTGGGAGAGGTAAGGATGCCTCTCCTCCCACTCCTCAGAGAAACAGAATGGAACAAACTTTTGCTGCATAAAAAGCCATAGTAGAAATTCACCAACCCTTAGGCAAGGATCTAATATAGAGAATGAGTCAGAACACCTCTTTTTCTGTCCAGCTCTGCCAGTTACTGATGTCTTTTTTAATGAACTATAGCTCAGAATCTACCTTTGGTTTCAGTTTGTGTTGGAAAGGGTTAGGGTTGCAGAGTTTTCTGTCTCTTAACTCCTTGTATGCTACTTGAAAACCAGGAAATAGTGTGTGTGTGTCAGGGATGTTGGAATCCAAGATGGAAGTATTTTCTGATTCTCTTAGAAGTGGTTTCTTTTGCCTGTGTTTCTCAAGGGCAACAGTTCTGTTTTTAATCTGTAAAACAGTTTAGCAACTTCTAGGTTTATCTATTGTGATAAATTGTGAGTCAAGTGAAAACCACTGAAGTAGCAGTTCTCTGAATTTTGCTTGCAGTTTCATTTGATTTTTTTCAATTAAGTGTTATTTCTTTTCATGCATGTGCATTATTGCTTAGACAGTCTTACTATATGTCTTTTCCATGTGCTTTCAAGCTGACATGAATACATTTTTGTCTAACTTCAATTTTTACATTGTCCCGGTGTTAAAAGAAGCCATGTTGTGGGGAGGGGAAGTGGATGCCCAAAGCTATTAGGATTAAAAGTAGTAAAATGGTGTTTTAAAGGTCTATTAGGAACAATACCCTTCCAGTTGGTTGATGTAAACTGGGTCAATTGAGTTATCTGTTGCTAAACTGAAAATTATAGTGATGCAGAGCAGATAGAAATATTCAGCGACTATCTCTGCTCTGTTTTTTAACTCTCCTGCAGCATTATGGAGAGTATAAATTTGTTCATTATAGTCAAAGTGGAATGTGGGAAGCACAAGCTAAAAGTATTTTATGACCAGCAGTTCTGGAATCTGAATAAATCTAGCATTTGAATTCTCTGAGCCATTAGTTCAATATTAAAGTGTGCTTTGGAGAACAGGGAAGGTCTGTAACAGTACAGGAGTGCCATCATAATACTAATATTTAAAAGTATTGTAAGAGACTATCCAGCACCCAAGAGAATAGCTACTTTCACATAAGTCTTGGCAGCGGAGCGGAACAGTTTGGACGCAATTAACAAAAGGTTAGAGACAAAGAACATGTTATTATCAGTCGAGATGGTTTTATAGAAATATGTCCTGTCAAACAAAACTGTCATCACTTGACAAGATCACAGATCTGGCTGATAGAGAGAGCAGAATGAATGTAGTGTACTTGAATTTTTCAAAGGCATTTGTCTTATCACTCTAACATCTTGATTGGGGGGGAACCAATGAAACTTGGCTCTAAGAGGTTATATATTAGATGGTTTACAATCTGGCTTCATGGCAGATCTAAAGAAGTTACTGTTGGGAAGAAAGCAGGGTGTCTGTGACAAGGTCCCTCAGGAATCTGCTTTTATATTATTCCACAATTTAGCCCTGTTCTGGAATGTTATGGAAATTATTTACTAGCGAATAATATCATGGTAATACTATTGCATTATTACAGAGTAATAATTGAAATGTTTTGAATATTCCAATAAATAATTGGTATTAAAGTGATCACAGTTGAACATTCTGTACAGATAAATACAATATAGTACATGTAGGGTACATGTACATGTATATAGTGCAGTATAGACAATACTGGCTATACCTAAATAAACTTTCCAAGAAACTCCTGAAAAGGAATAACTTGGAGCAGGAATTATTAAAGTGATTAACTTTCCCTATGTTTTTTGACTAAAAATGCGATGTGCAAAATTTCTTCTGTAACACTGAGACTAAAAAAGGGACTACATCTGTATGCAGGTAAGCATACAGATGTAGTCTCGCCTCTGTATGCAACACTGATAAGATTACTACATTCCTATGTCCAGTTTTGGGCTTTCTACTTCAAGACAGGCATGGCAATATTGGTGAAACTTCAGAGAAGGGCATAAAAATGATCCTTAGCCAGAAATGAATTTGAATACATTGATGTATTCCACCTGTCTCAAGTTGGAATGTTGACTTAATATATACAGGTAACTCTAGATGAAAACAAGATGTCCTAGCGGAGGAAATTTCACTCATCTTTTCAATAACACAGTGAAATAAGCAAAATTTGCTCTTTAAAAGGTACAATATTTAAGTGAAGATAGTTTCAGACAGTATACTGTGGAATGTGGTGGACCTACCCTTGCTTCTGAAGTTTTAATATTTTATGAATACTTAAATATAATTCCTAGAAAGCTGTGTTAAATTGAAAGAAGTCATGCTAAATGAGTCCTGCAGGTGTTAAAACCTGTGAAGACCTGGGGAAGCATACTTATTTGATTGATTTTGGTCAAGATTTTGTATAGTGACAAAATCCTAAATATCTCAAAGGAAGAGCACAAGGCAAAACGTAAAGCCATGTTTTGGAGGCAGAAACATGAAATTGAAGTAAGAAGAAGGGGGGGTATTAGTGATCTGGGAGGAAAAATAACCCCAAACTGATGAAACTGGCTGGAGAAAAGGCTAAGAAAAGAGATGTTAGAGAATAAACAGCTCTGCACAGACACTCTGGTCTTAGCATGTACGTATTTCATGGCTGGGGAAAGGAATTGTCAAATACGTAAATACGAAGTGAGAATCAACTAGCCAGAAGACAATTCAGGTAAAGGAGTTTGTAAACAGCCTACAGGATTAAATATTGTTCACCCCTGAAATAACCTGATGAGTTCTTACAATGCAAAGATGCTCTTGCTTTTCTTTAAGCTGTATAGACCTTCCTGTTTACCTCTTGGCATGCCAGGCCTTCACAAGTGTATAACTTGGTGTATTCGTCAAACTGACTGGAGAAAAGGCTAAGAAAAGAGATGTTAGAGAATAAACAGCTCTGCACAGACACTCTGGTCTTAGCATGTATGTATTTCATGGCTGTTAGTTGCACCTTAGCACTTTTGATTATGGGGAAGAATAAAATGCTTTATGTGGGAGCAGGATTTCACTTTGGTTGCCACATATGATTTATTGGGCATTTCAGTAGTTTCTTTTTTTATTTGGTGCAGATGGGCAAAAGGAAATTTTTTTTGCAGCAGATCATAAGAATTCATGGCTCACTGTTTTAACCCTCCACATTCTTGAACTACAGAACATATCTTTTGGAGATTTATGAATTACTGAATGCTGTTTTTACAGTAGGGCTCTCTATTGGAGAGCTAGCTTGATGCAAAGACTTTCCACTGTAGTCACAGCAATAGTGGTATTTCTTCTGAATTTGTATCCTACTGAAATGGGAAGTATGTAAGGTGTAAAAGATTGAGCAAAAGCTTTTCAGTCCATGGCAACCCCCTTGCACAAAAACTTGTCTTGGGAACTTCATCAGCTAACTAAATGATGCTTAGCCAGCAGAGTACATCATACTAGTGACTACAAGAATGCTTGAGGTGTTTGGTGGGTCGACCTTGGCCGAGCACCAGGTACCCACCAAGGTTCTCTATCACATTCTCACCCCACACCTCCCATGGCACGACAAGAGGGAAGAGAATGAGATGAAAGCAGCCTGTGGGTTTTAAAGGCAGTTTAATAAGCAAAAAAAGAAAGGCAAGGCTGCGCACGTGAAGCAAAGCAAAGCAAAATTGAGCTTTAGTCTCTACTTCCCATAACAGGTGATGTCTGGACCTCTCCTGGGAAGCAAGGCTCCAAAATGTGTAATGGTTGTTCGGGTGTCAGATATCTTCTTCCCCCCAATATTCCCTCCCTCCCCCTTTTATCCCAGAGCTGATGTCATATGGTATGGAATAGCCCTTTGGCCAGTTTGGGTCAGCTATCTTGGTTGTGTCCCCTCACAAGATCTTGTCCACCCCATCCCCTTGGTGCTGTGCCAGCCTTGCAGCAGTCACATCACATGTTATCTTCAACCCAAGGCACAGTGTCTCTGAAAACTGCTGTGGGGACATTAACTCCATCTCAGCCAAACCCAATACAAGATGGAAGTGTGCTTACTGGCATATGCACACTTGTGTGTGCATGCACACAATTTTTAAAAGATGTGAAGGAAGATGTTCTGTATCAGTGGGAGGGAAGGGTGCAACCGTGCACTCCTTGAAGAAAGGTTTGTCAGTTTGTATATTTCATTTACCCTTGAGTAGCTATTCCTTCCACTTACTTTTTTTTCTAACTTTGTAACAGTGAAGTTGAAAGACAAGCTAAAAATCGCATTCATATGCATGAAAGGCTTTTGAAGCAGCGATTTTTTTTTTCGGAGTTAAACCATGAAGACCATAATAGAAAAAGAAGAAAGCTCTTTTCTTCTACTGAACTCCCCTTGTCTACTAAGATTTTGTGCATTTTTAACTAGCTACATGCAGATGCCAGCTGTTCTGGAGGGAATTGAAGTGCGCCTGACTTTCCTTCTAATTTGAACATGTGGAACATCTTCATGTTTCAGCAAAGGCATGTCTGATAGGTAAAACAGTGTTTCTCAGGGAAAAAAATAAAGGAGATGGCTGTTATGCCTCAATCCTTCACCTAAAGTACCTTCTCATAGGTGGAAGGCAATAACATAATCAACCTCTGGAGAAAACGGCTGCTGCTGAAAGCATCTGCACAAGATATTTTGTGGGTCTTTATCTGAGAGTTGTCCTGGCATAGGGCCTTACTTCCATATCGGGAGCAGTTGCAACCATTTCCCACTGCAGCTAGGTTTTGGCTTGGTTTGCATCTGCACACAAGAAGATAACAGAATCTTAGAAAAGCTGATGGTAAACGAATGTGTTCAGATAACTCGTAAGCCTCATGTAATCAGAGGCCAGTAGAGCCATCAAAGCAGGTTAAAAGGAAAAGGCAATTCTGTCTTGCTGGTTTTAGCTCTTTTATATTAAAGTAAATTGTGTTTTAGTTATGATGGGGTGGTACTAGATTATCAGCTCTGGGACTGATGCCCTTTGTTTTGGCCACAATATAAAATGGTTTCCAATATGTTTCTGATGTGCCTTTTTTTTTTCTTTTCTTTTAATGGGGAGGAGAGGTTGTTGTTTAGCCCTAAAATCCAGTTACATCCAAGATGACAGAAGTTGCAAAGACATTTTATGTAGTGTTTCCAAGCCTATATGTTCAAGAGTAGTGTTTTTGGTCTGGGGAGGACATAAGGCTGAGTTAAAAAGAAACACAGGCTTTTAAAAATTTTATTTACTTCCAGTTGCAATTTTTATTTTACTTTTTGATACTTAGTATCTATTTGAGAAACACCAGGTGCTTGGTGAAGTTCAGCGAGTACAGCGAGCAATGGGTCATGGAAAAGCTGAGCAGAGTAGAAGTTTTGGTATGTGACACATCACAGAAGGTCCATGTGTTAGATTGGGGTAGGGCTAACAGTATTCCAGCTTGCTTTGTACAATGGAAGCTTTGACGTACTGTGCTTATTAATGAAAAGGGAAGAATGTGAAATGCTCAGCCTCCTTATTCACTGTCATGAAGTAGTAAGCAGAACTGCTTGTAAGACAGATGTAAACTGAGCTAGTATTTATCTTTGGATTGCACACTTGTGTCAAATCAGACTTCCTTCAGAAATCTTTTCTGTTGATACAGTTTTGCTTGTTATACTTCATCTGTTTTAATTTCAATACTGTGCTAAGAGAAATCAGGCTAGTATTACATTACCAGTCAGATGTATCACTTGCATGTACGTGTCAGCCCACGCTTGCATGTATGCAATGTGGAGCAAAACTGATGGAATGTGCCATCCTTCTCCTGATAAATCCATTTCCAGGGCAAATAGTGCCTGTGCTTTCTGCATACTTTATAAACAGCTGCTACTCCTACACAGTACTTGGGCATTTCCCTTTTAGTTACTGGTTAACTGCATTCCCAGGCTTTTAGTGCAGTACTGGCAGGGAGAAGATGATGAAGTGCTGCCTAATTTTTCCATTTGACATCTGAGAAATCTTGACCATTTCAGTTTAAATATTCTATGGGGAGTGCTTTGTAGCCCAGGTATTTTATCCAAATGTCTTGTGAAAATTCCCTTTTGATTTCAAATTAATATAACATTTTTTGTTGTACTGAAATGTAATTTCAGTCTTTTACAGTTGCACTGTAAGAGATGGCTGAATTTTGGTAAGTGAATTGTATACACTGCTTGTATAAACTTATTAAACTTGCTGAGATCTTTAGGGCGACTCATTAAAAGTAAGAACTGTTGCTGCTCTTACTGTTGTTACTAAAACTAAAAATTACCTTTTTCTTGCTAGGAATTCTATATAGCATTTTTTCAATAGGAGATTTCCCTGTCTTGAGACTTTTCTAGTGGCCTTTTAATTGTTAATCTGTTATTAAATGATAGAATACTTTTTAGGTACAGGCTGAGACAGATTTGGTAAAAACTTGGTTTTATATGCTTTTTTAGACATGTAAATATGATGCAGGTTTTAGCAGTGAGATTAAAAAGGTGGTAATGTAGTCAGGCATTCACTGAGGTCAATGAGATACTTGTCTACACTGTTATAAATGTGTTTTGTGAGAAATCACTGTTGTTTATAACAATTTGGCTTGTGAAATGAAGGAAAGTTATACTAACAACTATAGCACCTGTTTACCTTTGGGTTTTTTTCCCTTTGTGTTATAGTTTTTAATTATTTTTTAAATATACCCTTACTAGCAGACTGGCTGCCTGTTTGTAACAGGAAGTAAATGTGGCAGCTAACTAGTTTTGCTGTGGTTCTTTGACAGTTTGAAACTAGCAAAGCTCCACTGATGTAGCTGGATTTATCTTAACACATATCTGCCAAGGATTTGATCACTACTTCTGTTTCTTTCATTTTGATGTGTCCTCCTGTGCCCTATGCATAGTAGTCTTGGGAACGGTTATTTAAATCATGGCAGTCTGTGTCAAACACTGGATGTCTAAATGTGGGCATTTATCTTAGACTAGTTCCCCCAGGTTCCCTAGTGGTAGAAATGGATTCTTTCAGGAGGCAGCTAAGAACTTTAAAGATGTAGCTATAAATTGACTTATGAATGTTTGTATTGCTATCTCTGTATGATACAAGGTGATTAACCTACTAATTTAGGTACCCCAAATCAGATTATATGAAACCTGCTTGCTTTTGACATCTTGCAATGTACCCTGCAGTATCTGAATGAGGTGGATGTTAATGATTCTATATGCTTCAGCCCAGAGATGATACATTGCTATGACAAAAAGATGCTATTATCAAGCACTGATAATTCTGGAGTGTCCCTGTAAGATGTCAGTGTTGCATAACATCATCAGTTGTGGTCGTCTTGCACAGTCACTAGGCAGGATCTCGTGGTGATATACCGCCTCGCTGTTGGATGCTCTTTTGCATCAGTTTCATAATACAAGAACTGAGCTGTGCAGCCATTGCCCAGTCCAAAAGGCTGTATGCTGTATCAAGTATTGGGAAGAAAAGTGTTCTCTGCCTTTGTATGCATTATTAAGAATAATAACCATCTGGTGAGTGGAGAACTGGAAGAAACTTTATTTAGTGACTCTCTGTCTTTAGTATTTTCGCATTATAACAAATCTTAAAGTTGAAATGTTTGAAGTTAAATGAGTAGCATAAAATAGGTGGAAATTGTTTCAGCTTGGTTGTAAGTGCTCAGTTAATTTCACAGTGGAATTACGGATGATTTGCCAGTGCTTTTTATCACTAGCATACATTCTTGAATTAAAAGTGAGAGTCAGAAGGCTTTACCATGCCGTTACCTTTGGTCCCTGGCTGAAGGATTTCAGAGTATGAAGTCTGTCCAAAGGGCTATGATGGGATGCCCTGCTCAATGGATCACAGACATCAGAGATTGCAAATAGCTCAGAAGCAGAGGGCACTTAGACAGAGAACCTGAAGGTTCATCCACCGGTTAGTTCATTCATTGTGCTGCAGGGACAGAGGCAGCTTTCACTTCCTCTTGGAAGAACAGGTGATGTTTCCAGGTTATTTGTCCATGCTTTAGATCCAGATCTCAGGCACAGTCTGAAAATCACTTGGGNGTCTGCTCCCTAAACACAAAGTTTGAGGTTACTTGGATTAAACTTAAGTACAGGAGCTTGCTGAGAAATTCAGAAGCAGGATGACTTGGTAGAACTGTGGGTAGTAATACAAGGTCTGGATTTTGGTTCACACCTGGTGTTTTTTCCTCTGACCAGTTTCTGTTTCCCAGGCTATGAAGTTGCCAAGCAATGGACTGCCACTGCTATTTTTAGGGGGAAGAATATGGGCACTGTTTGTTGCACTGTCACTGTTTCATTCCCATTGAATAACGGTGTCCTCCCTTCCTAAATTTCCTGACCACTTGCAGTTAAGAAGCAGGACTCCTCCTCACTATTTTCTGGCAGCGTACCTTGCAGTAATCCAGTGTGTTCCTGTACCCAAAACTGGGTTATAGAGTGAATCAGTACCTTTCTTTTTGAAGGCTGTAATCAAGCACTGCCCGTAATCTACTTGGAGAACAACATTATTTGAGATAGCTGGATCTCAACTTTGACATGGCCCAGAGAGGAAGAGTGCCTTGATTCAGATTGGCAGCTCTATATGTGTAAACTGGGTCATGCACTTTTTAGAGTAACAAGTTAGTAATTCTTAAAGTGTTGACCTTACATTATAGGCAGGTGTAGCATGGTCTTCGAGAGGCACAGCTTTGCTGTCCAGCCAGTTAGAGCTGGTTGTTGAGAATGGCATCTCTCAGCTGCATTTCTCCCATTTTCAGGTTTCACGTACAGTCTTCAACATGCTGCCAAATGTGAGTATGTTCCTTTGTGCCTGAGATTTAATGGGAGCACACTTGGCAACATACAAAACACATTTAGACTTATAAAACATAGATAATACCATTTGGTGGTGACATGCTTTTTTAATGGATAATCAGTCCTATTTCCATGCCATTTATCTGAAGTCACTGCCTAAAATTCGTTGGCTAAAGGCAACCAAGGCAGTACATTCTATGTAATAAACAAACAAACAAAAAAAACCCAACAAGAAACCCCCCCAAATCAAAACATCTCACCAAAAAACACCCTCAAAAACTCAGAAAGCTTTCTTGTCATCTTTAGAGGTTGTCTCTCACCAAAGTGAGAGGACCTCTTTCTCTACCAGCAAATATCCTGTGGCCTCTTCAGAACCAGATGTGCAGAGCTGTTTGCACCACCTATATTGTGGCAGGGCATTGAAATAAGCTCAGCAGCACTTCCAGTTGTAGCACCTGTGTCCCCCCTAAAATGGGACAGACATTCCTCTCTGGACCCTACTGGCTTTGTGCTTGACAAAGAGATGGGGTAAATTAACCCCTTTTACAGGTTCTAAGTTGGAAGGGGAAATTCATTTCCTATTTAATTAAAGCCAATGGCATAAGGTGAGGCACTGAGTTTAGTTGACTAAAACTGGCCAGAACTTGCCCTTCAGTTAAGTGTATTTGACTATAAAACTAGACCAATCCCATGAAGGGAAGGAGGAATACATCCACAGAGTTACATGTGCCTTTTGAGCACTATGCAATTCTGAGCAATTTTTTGGAGTAATTCCCAGCTGATGACTTAATTGCTAAACTTAAACTCCTCTTTCTCCTGAAAAATGTTTCTGTGCATATGGGTTTTCAGGTCATTCAGATTAGTCTGTCAGTATATATTCACATGGCTTAATTTGTGGTCTGATCACAAGCCTTTGATGCCTGTGACACATAACTCTCTTTCTTCTTTCTGCATGTTCTTTGTGTAGAAATTATGTGGCATTTATCTAGCTATCTGCATGCTACTTAGGAATTGGGTGGTAAAATGTGACTATTGGAATTGGGATTTTAGAATTGCATTACTCTTTGCTGGTGTTAGTGCCTCTGTTCATGTATCTTCACAACTATCTTTAGCCCTCTTCCTTTGTATGTTCCCCACTTGATGGCAGTACAACAACACTTAAGGAAACAGAGTGCAGAGAAGCATGGATTTGAGACTTGTGCCTCAGCAGTGATGAAAATACATCCTTTATGGTAGCTGCTTACTTAAAATACTATATGCTTTGCTTAAGCTGGCTACATCTGTGTAGGTTCTACCTGCAAGGCCTCAGCTGTCAAATTTCAGTAGTGTCTATATTCTGTTTAGCTTCATCTTCCAGAAATGAACATTTTTAGCTGCTCGTTTGTAGTAATGCTACCTTTACACAACAGGCAAGAATCCTTATCAATTAAGATGATGTCCCAGTGTCCTCTACTTTGTGAAAGCAATGCATGTAAAACACCGCCAATTTCAGAAAAAGCTAGAACCTAATCTCTAAGAACAAAGAGAAAATGTAGTATTTAGGATACTAGTGCCAATGAGCAATATCAGCGACCACAGTGGATCACTTCTGACTGTATTTCACAAACCTCTGTGATACATACCCAGTTGTGTCAACTCAGTGTCACCGTGTCTGAGACACTTTGAAAACAATCTTGTTCTCTTTTTGATGCTTTGATCTTTTGTTGATTCTGACAAGTGCTGAAGAATATCTGAGAGTGCAATGACCTCTTTTTCCCCTTTAATTTTCTCGTTTTAGTTTAAAACTGGCCCTCTACAGGATATAAATAGTGAAGCTATTTACATACTGTGTTCTGTTCCAGAGGATCACTAGGCAATTTTCAACTTCATACGCTTGGCATTACTAAAATAAAGCTGCTTCTGGCATAGCTAGGCCTGCTTTGGCTGAGGTTATAAATGCAAATCTGGACTATATGAAAAAGTGTCAGGGGGATCTTTTATAGTTCAAGAAAGATGACAAACCCTTTCTTCTGAAGCTTTTTTCAGAAATGGTTCTTGCTGCAAAGCATGCTGTAGAGTACAGCCTACAGCTGCCTTAGAAGGATGAAAGGTTGAGGCAGCCCTGTAAGTGTTTGACACTGAGTCCAGGAGTCTAATTATGTCAAGTTTGATGAGTCTCTTAAATCATCCCTTCTGGCCTTTTAATTAAAGCAATCAGGGATAAGACTGGAAGCAGGACCACTGATGGAGAGCATTTCCAGCTGAGGATGAAAATTAAAGGAAGAAAGATGGTGCAGAGCATGGGAGAAACAACTTTAACTTGGTTGGGTGCTTGTGATTGTAAGGAGGTAGGTTGGGTGAGAAGCGACATTAGAGTGAGGATTCTCAAGAGGTGGATGTGTTAGTCTAAGAATAAATTGCAAGAATAAGAGATTGGCCTGCTTTCAGTTTGTACTTTTTATTTAATGAAATCATCCTATCTATGTTCTTCAGCACTTACATGTGGGGAGGCACTACTTCCCTGGAAGAGGCTGAATATTTGCCTGCCTGCCAGTAGCAAGACATGAATACCTCTTTTTTTTTTTTGCTTTGCTCTCATGCAAAGCCTTTGGCTTTCCTATTAAACTGTCAGTATCTCCATCCATGAGTTCTTTGCCTTTTTTTTTTTTTTTTGGGTGTGTGATTTATTAAATTCCTCTCCTTCAGGAGAGAGGAGTGAGCAAAAGCAGGATGGCTGTTTGGCTGCTGGCTAGAGTCAACCCACCACACTGTTGCATCATTCTCTGCATTTTGGCCAGAATTTATTGGGAATTGTAATTGTGCTACCTTTTGCTTTCACTTTACCTAGCCTTTTCTATTATCTTTCACTCTCAGATAGGCCTGCCCTCAAAACAGAATCACATGAAGTTGATGAGTCTGTAAATAGAAACAGAGTTTAAAAAATGTTCCTTATGGATAGGGTAGTACAAAAAAGAATATTCACCTGTTTGAAAGGAGAGCGTGTGATGACAGTCACTAATGTCTCCTGAGGATTCATGAATATAAGGTATGTATTCCGAAGCAGATAAATTTTGAAAAGCACTTGGCTATAGGGAAGAAACAGATCTGAATCCAAACTTTGCAGCTGATACTGTTAATACTTTCCAGAATTGAATTTGGATTAAAAGAGTAGATTATGGAAGTTTATTTACTGTTTCTGTTATGTAAAACTTGATTGGTAAACCTGCTGCTGGTCTTCCAACCCCCACCCGTGGCAAGCCCCTTAAGTAGGAAAAACTGGACCCATTGGTCACACAGTGTGACCAGTGTACGTGACAGATGTTTTCAGTCAGCTGCTTGTCAGGAAGCAGCCATTTGCCAACTGCATCACTTTCTGGCCTTAACAGAAAGTTACGAACCAAGGTCCTAGTTCTTTATTCTTTGTTCTCTTGGCTCATGTGCATCCTTGATGTTTCCAATGATTTAACTTTCTCATGCCATGGTGAACAATGGATCATTTAACTGTCCCTGACACAGGAATTTAAGATGAACTTTCAGATTTTCTTAAATGAAATTAATACCAAGATCAAGAAATGAAAAAAAGATTTGAGGTTTTGATTTGTCTTCTTGTTTCCTGACATTTAAAGTAACCTCTCTGAAGTCTTCTCCTTCACTACCAGGACAAGAAGCCTGTCTTTAGAAATACAACACTTAAAATGTCTATGTCCTAAGGACCTCGCTGCCAGCGTCCGAGCTTGCTAGGCCCTGGCAGATGAACCTTAGGACTAAAGGGTGGGTCCAGCTCTGCGCATGCTGTGTCTCACCTAAAAAAAATCCATAGCGCAGGCTCGAGGGTGCTATCCACTATCCTCTTTTTATCAGCGCGCTTGTAAAAGGCGCTGATGAGGAGCGTGGATGGAGCCCTCCCTGGATCTTCGTTCGCGAAGCCTAGCCATACTTAAAATGTCTGTCTTTCCTCAGGAATCCATAATTTGTAGATTTTACTAAAACAAGCAAACAAAACAAAAAAAGGAAATGAATAAAGGAAAGCAGGTAAAATGGCAAAGCAAGAGGATAAAAGTTGATGTGAGAACATTAACCTCTTAGAAGTGTCTACACTGGAGTAACTGACCCTTGCCAAGCTGCATACTTGAACATGTCAAGTTTAATAGGGGCATTGACACTAGGAGATTTGTTCTGGGTAATCTTGTTTGTTTCTGTTGTGCAGACTCTCTCCCAAAGTATTGTATACAAATGTTTGAATTTCTAGTGTTAATTTCACATGGTGTTTCAGCTCAGTAGAATGAAGAAACTGTCAAACTACAAATAATGAAGAAATTTGTTCTTTATGATTATTTTTCTTCTCACTGTAGTGAGATTAATAATGCACTCACTTGTGGCTCATGCATCATATTGGCTGTTAAAAAATGAAACATTGTGCACTGCAGCTTTCCTCCCTCCCACTGTTCCCTTTGTTCTCTAACAGGGACTATTTTGAATGTCTTCAGTTCGTGAAGACCCAGGATATCTTAGGATCATACAAGAGACAGATTTCTGAAATTTGTATGGATCTCTTAGGAGGTGTCACAGAGTAAACAACAAACCATAGTGGACTGGATATGGGATTTTTTTCAAGACCTAATGAGACTAGTACTTTTTGCTTGCTTGAGTATCTCACACAATCACTTGCTTCCCTCACCAGTCCCAATATGGAGATCAGTGCTAGTTTAGGAAGGTCAGGCAGAGAGTGCTTTCAAGGCTCAGAAGAGCAAGCAGCATGAAGTTTTGGCATATAGTAATATGCATATAGTACATAGTAGTAGTATGTATAATTATGTATCTACATAACTTATAGACAAAGTGATTGAAAAAAGCATAACCTGATCTCTGAAGATGCTCTTCAGACTTCATCACAAGGCTTACAAGGGTTTTTGCAAACCTGAGGATTTTGAAACATTAATGCCCTCTTTGTGGTATCTTATTCCTTTCTTCAGATCTCTTCTGCGTCTCTTGATTTTTGTCTCGCTTTATCCAGGACAATAATCTAACACACCCCCACCCCCCAACAAAAAACCCCAGTACATTTATTCCATTACGAAGTCTTACGTTCATTTAGCTGTGTTTATCTCCATCACTATTAGGGAGAAGACTTCTGGATTGAACAGGCTTAATTTTACTACCACTCTTGGGGTTATTGCTGGAAGCAAACTAAAATTTCTGGACTCTAAAGCAGTTTATTAATTTTAATGAATTCAAAATGCCTGTTTATAGATGGATATTTTATTTGTTCTCTTGTGGAAGGTATGGGGGTATTCTGCAAGGTCATTGATAAGTTATTGGCAGACCTGAGAATAAAACCCAGTTCTTAGGTCTTCAGTATTGGATTTAACCCAAATAATCTCTTTGTCCTTTTCTGTTTGTATGCAGTCTCCTGCCCGCTCAAAATATTACAGACCTCTAGCTTAACAGAGTAGGGATTGTATAAGAATGTTGTATTTTTCAGCCCTTGTAAACTATATCCTATACATAGAACAGTTTTTTTTCATTGTAAGTACTTTGCCTTGGTAGTAAGATTTGTGAAGCTTAGTTTCTCTTCAAATCTCGGGTGAATATCTGATATTTGGTATGAATTTTGTTAGTTTCAGGTTTAAACAGTCTCAAATGGGCAAACCAAAATATGTTCCAAATCCAAATTGTTCTATTCGTTCAGCAAAGCAGAGTGAAGGCACTACCCTTTGTGTCCCAAAACAACTGCAGTTCTTTGGAAACTGGTTTCAGATCTGTGATCCTCTTGATTAATGTGATCAGAGTCTTGAGTTTACTAATTTTGTAAGTTGTTTTTTTTTTTTTAAATTCTATGCAATTTGGGGATTTGTAATATATTAAGTATGGCATCCACAAAGCATAACAGATAATTACTTCCAAGGAGCTATCTGAAGCAGATCTGCCAGTGACTATAAATTATAACAGGTATTTCCCAGTCAACTGTGAGTAGAGCTTTAGGTAAAATAGAATCATAGAACAGTTACAGCTGGAAGAGACCTTGAAGATCTTGCAGTGAGGGGCCCAAAACTGGATGCAGTACTCGAGGTGAGGCCTCACCAAAGCTGAGTAAAGGGGCATGATCACCTCCCTGCTCCTGCTGACGACACTGTTCCTGATCCAGGCCAGGATGCCGTTGGCCTTCTTGGCCACCTGGGCACACTGCTGGCTCATGTTCAGCCGGCTGTCAATCAACACCCCTAGGTCCCTCTCTGCCTGGCAGCTCTCCTGCCACTTGTCCCCAGGCATCTTTGGCTGTTAGGCCTGGAATCTGGTTGATCCAGAAAGCTTGTCAGGATTTGGTAATATTAAAATTTTGGATTAGCAAAGGTGGCAGCTCATCTGGTGGAAGTTCATTGGCTGTAGAACCTCATGAAAATCTTCCACCTTGGGCAATGCTGAATTCTTAAAATGCAGTATGAGTAATGTAGGATGCCAGAATAATGAGAGGTTTATACAGGTGTTTTCCCACTTGCCAGGTTAGTTTTAATTGCCATATGTAGAAGCCAATTTGTGTTAAAGGGAAAAAGCAGCATGAGCCAAATTCAGAGGTGACATAAATAGCATGTAATTTACACACAGCTACAGCTGTGTACGTGCACCGCAGTCTTATGCAAGCCATGTGCTGGAGGGCACAATAACCAATCAGTAGACTGTGGGATGTACTGATATCTGCTGCAGCAGAGTCCTGCCTTTTTCAGAGTCTGAAATCATCCAGACCGTGGCAGTGCACCTCAATAGTGTGTTTTCACTGGCAAATTTGACTTTAGCTCTGAATGATATTTCTACTTCCCCCTTTCAGCTAAACTTCTTGCCACTTGTACAGTGTGATCCAAGGATTGGAGAATGGTGCTGGAATCCCTTTCTGACTACTGTGTTCTAGCTGCATCTAGAAGCTAGCTGTTTTATGGAAGGGACCTCCTCCTTACATCTCTGCTGAGTAGCCTGTGTAATTGAGTGAGCAGAGTACCCTTTTTCTCTTTAAAAAAACCAAACCTCTAAATTTTCAGGTTGTATTCCAGCTTTCACTTATAAAGCTTAGTTTTCCAGAGTAGTGGAAAATGCTGCAAATGAAAAGATTTCCCCTTGTGGGAAAACTGGCAAACATTTCTGCTGTGCTGTTTAATTGGTAGTCCTTCATTCCCACCTAGTGAGAGCTTAAATCATTTCCAGTGTTTTTTTAGAAGGAACTTTCACTTTTTTTACAAGGTGATCAATACATAGTTTTGCTCCTGAATTATTTTAAGGAGATACAGTGTTCACAGAAACTTTTACACCAACAAATGAACACTCTCTGCCAAAACAGAAACAACCTTCTGTGTGCTTGAAAGCCATAAAGGTTATGCAGCTTTCATTATCACTTTCCTAGAAAGTTTTAAATATAGGCAAACCTGCAGGCAGTTAATGCATTTGTGAGCAATTGATCAACTGTGTTAGTTAATAACCCCATAAAACAATCCTGCATGGAAACGTAGATCATGACAAATACATGTTGCCAAGTATCAAAGCTATAATAGATACCCTCCTGTCTTAAACTGTGGCTACAGTTGAAAAGGCATTGTTAAAGTTGCACTTTTTTTTTTTTCAACAGGCAGTGAGATTAATCATACCCTGGTGTCCAGTTTTGTACTATCACTTGTTGAAAATCATGGTAGTGCATCATCAGAACAGAAAGTTGTGCTCGTACTTTTCATAGCTTCTGATGTTTATTTCCCTATTTAAACCTTGACATAAGCAGAATTAGGTCTCAACAGCAGCTCCCTAGAAATATTAGGATATCTCACCTTTCTTGTAATAAAAAAAAAGAAATAATAGCTGAGTGTTTTTTCTATCGGTCCTGTAGACCTACTACAAGCACAGGATAGTTAGATAGATGTTTTATGCCATGTATGCAAAAAGCTGAACTTAGCTGAAAGTTCTTCTGAAAAACATTTATAACTAGTGAGGAGAGATGAGAACAGCAGCTTTAATGGTCAGAGTTGAGATAGCAGAAGTTGTGTGACTTCTAATATTGACATATTTGAATTAGTCTTGGAGTATTTAGAAGCCCCAAGGTATCTTGACTGTTGCTTTCTGTAGAAGGGTTAGATTGAGTGCTGGCCTTGAGTATATTCTAGATGCTGGCACCAGGGACTTGAGTGGGGAAGAGTGGAAGGAGGCTTCATTGAGGATCCATTTCATAAATGGAATAGTGGTGGTCCATTTTTTTTCATCATGGAGGGGAAAGGAGAGCGAGTGTGTGTAATGTGTTCTGGAATTTGAGGCTGGGAATCTTTCTGTTACTAACACTGGCATCTATTGGTGATTTCTTTGTTTTGTGTTTCCTCACCTAAAGTTATCTAATTAGAAAATTGCTTTTAAAGCAGCAGCTTGCTCCTTGCTCCAGGAGGGAGAAGGAAATGAGGTGATACTGGGTCAAAATTGGTAGCTGGCAAAACACTGTAAAAATCATCTTTACCATGTCCTCCCTCTCTGCCTGTTTTAGATCTTTGGCTGTTAGGTTCTCCCAGTATCTGTTAACATCTGCTTATAAGCAATTGCCAAGGAAGAATTAGCAAATATGTTGCTGAGGAAAAATGAGATGAAGAGTTCACCATGTATCAGCAAGAGAAGTGGTACTGTAGTCAATTTTTGTGAGAGCTTCTGAGATTTGGGAATGGACAGGAGAAGGAGCATGAAATTTAAGGAATAGGAGAACAATTTCCACAAGCTCTAAGCATGTGGTAGTGCCAGAGACAAGATCAGAATGCCAAGAAGCTCAACAAATGTTTGCTGGCAGCTTGCGCCAAAAATTAAACTCATCAGGAAGTGGGATCATTTCCTTTTTGAACAGCAAAAGGAAATTGTGTTCTCCTTTCCTTACTACTTATGGAATGGGAGGTGAAGCTGTTTCACAGTTTAAAGAACAGAAAAGCAAAAGCTTTTTACGCTTATGTTATTTGAAAAGATTTACCTACGTTGTAGTAGGAAAACCTTATTTGAGTAGATACCAGCAGGTACTGGTGCATGGGGTTGTTCTTTCCCCAGGTGCAGGACACTGTACTTCCACTAGTTGAACTACATATCTGTATTTCTTAACTGCTGGAACAATAAACAAGTCCAATCATATCCTCATTATGCAGAAAAGCACTTAGAAGTTAGTATCTTGACTTGTTTAATTTCGAGGACTTGCTGCCTGGATTCAAATGAGCACCTGAGCAGACACAAGGGATGCACCAGGTATCTGCAGACATCCCTGGCTCAGGAGTGCTGCCAGAGCTACCATCCCTGCTGCCAGCAACGCTTCACACCAGTGCAGGGTACTGCAGCTTCCCTTGCTGTCAGAGCTGTATTGCCCGTTTAATTCTTTTCCATTTCAGCAGAAATTTTGATGAGTACTTTTTTCTTCCTGACTCTTACTCTGCTCATGTGAACAAGGTAATTTTCTCACATCTGCAATAGGAAAGCAATGAAATTTAAAACCGGTGCATTTTAATCTGTGGGTATGTGCATATGGTACAAGCAATACTACACTTACCTAATAGAACGCAATGAAATAGGACTAAGAATCAAATTTTGTCACAAAAGAGATATATGGTGGGAATATGCGCTTCATAACTTGTCTTGTAACATCAATTCCAGAATTCTTTCTGATATCTTGAATACGAATAAAGCTTGTCTTCTCTGTGTGCAGAATTGTCTGAGCTTCTTACACAATAATGCCCACTCAGTCTTAAATGATTACTTTGGATTTCGGGATTCATTCTTATTATTCATATGCTGGTTTGTGAACGTCTTGGGAAGTGAAAAAGCATAAAGCTTCAGACTACACTTTGTTCCTGCATTAAATAACATCTCCCTGCAGCATTTGCAATATCAGGACAAGAACCTTGTTTTAGTGCTTGTGAAAGTAGTCAGGAGAGATGAATGTGAACCTATTGTATTGTTAAATATCTACAGACTGAAAAAAAGAGTAGCACAGGGATTTTTTAACTTTCACTTTAAATAATTAGAGGTTTACAAAAGCAAGTAGAGAATATTTTATTTTAACATTTAGACTAATAACTGCGCCTTTAAGGGAATGGACATGCTTTTCTGCATAGAAATGCTTTTCTTCTTCAATCACCATCTAAATCAATCATTTCTAAGGAGCTGATGCATTAAATACTGGGTGGCTTTGTCAGAATTTCACAATGCTTTTCTGTTACCAGACTAGTAATTCTCTAGAAGTTGTCAGCTTCATTACTAGGTTTTCTGAAAAACTTATAACCTCAAGGTAAAGCCATTCTGTAATAAGTAGAGCTGTCTTGTCTTTAAAATGTGACTACAAAGGAAGCAAAAAAACACCTAGAATGTGCTAGAAGCCCTTTTCCCTCCCCCTTTTCCTCTCATGAGTTTACAAGAAGTGAAGATCTGGTTACAATTCACAGTCATTTATCCTAAAATAAAATGGTGGGATCTCTACTAGTTGTACTAGGAGTATGTGCTGGTTTTGACTTGGCTAGAGTTAGTTTTCTTCATAGTAGCTGGTATGTGGCTGTGTTTTGGATTTGTGCTCAAAATAGTGTTGTTAATGCAGGATAGAACTTCCAGAGAGTCAAGGCCTTTTCTGCCTCTCATATCACCCAAACAGTGAGTAGGCTGGGGGTGTGCAAGGAGTTGGGAGGGGAGACAGCTGAACCCAACTGACCAAAGGGATATCCCAGACCATATGACATCATACTCAGCATAAAAAGCTGGGGGAAGGCAGTGGTAGTGGGCGAATATTCAGAGTGATGGCATTTGTCTTCCTGAGTAAGTGTTCCGTGTGATGGAGCTCTGCTTTTCTCGTGATGGCTGAACACCATCCTGTTGATGGGAAGTGGTGAATGAATTCCTTATTTTGCTTTGCTTGTGTGGGCAGCTTTTGCTTTATCTGTTAAACTGTCTTTGTTTCAACCCATGAGTTTTCTCACTTTTACCACTCTGATTCTTTCCCCTAACCTTGACGCAGGGGCGTGAGCGAGCAAGCGGTTGTGTGGGGCTTGGTTGCGTGGGTTTAAACCATGACAGAGTGTCAAATAATTACTAATTAGTGCCTAGGCTTTTCTAGGATAAAGTCAACCTAAAGCAGGTTTTTCCTCTGATAATTTTCTTTGTGTGTTTGCGTCATGTTCTTGCCTTTGTCTCTACATATCACTACAAGTTGAAAGGATGAAGTAAAATTGATGGTTGCTGAGATATTTTCTTTATTGTCAGTAGATGTCCTGCAGACACCAGCAATTCAACTTTTATCTTTAGTGTTTGGTGTTTCTTACTTGTCAGGAACACAACTAGATCTTCTGATGTTGCCTTGAAGGATTTGACTTTTGGCCCTTCCCTAGTGATGAGATCAGAGAATATGTACGTCTGCCAGTTAGGAGAAAGGTGCTTTTATGCATTGTTTCTTTCCTACTTCACCTTGAAAGGGTTCTGGCTTTACTTGTGCTGTTGCAAAGGTACAAGGAAGGATTAAAGCAAATGAAATCAAAGAAGTTACTCCTGATGAACTATAGGATAGATTGTTTCTGTCTCAGCTTTCTGTGCTTGAGCTGTAATGTCCAGTATATGTAAGAGATACTTCCCTGGCTGCTGCTTCCAGGTAGAGTATAAACATCTTGAGCAGAGACAGTATTAAGTGTGAGTAAACTTGCAGTTGCATGGTGGTAAGCAAGCAAGGTGAATTAGTCTCCTAGCATTGACCTCATCTGTGTTTGATCTTCACTGGCTCAGGGATGGCAACTAAGTGGCTAGGACTTTTAAGTGGTCCTAGGCAACAAGGATGAGTATGTACTGCTTAATCCTTGAAATAAATGACAAGAGCTATGCTGCCTGCATCTTACTTCAGTAAAGCACCAGACTGTCTTTGGGCAGAGAGACCATGAAAACAAATATTGAGACCACCATGATGAATAGTGATGGGATGGGGCAGGGCCTGAATACTTTGTGTTCCCTCTACATTTTCCATGTGTCACAAAGCAGGTGTTCTGAAGGTTAGCAGAAACATATTGGGGGCAGAAGCAGATAGCATCCTGCAGGGGGTGGGGAACTTGATATTCGTCTTTGGGAGAGAAGTGGTGATTTTGCTGTATAGCATCATTATAGCCAAGTGTTGCATTATAATGGAGTAGAGACCTTGTAGCAAAATATAGCTGACATTATCCTGTCTACTATATTTTCCTGGAGAATAAGAGAACCCCATTATAAAATGAAAGGTATAAGGAACTCTTAGTTATCTCATTTTCTGTGTCAGCTTTTAGAAAGAAGTAGAACACAACCAAAACATCTGAAAGGTTTTTACTGCCCATTTCAGTTGCCTCAGTACTGTTTCATATGAGAACAATACAGAGTCCTAGAGGCAAACTGTTACAGAATACCTACTGGAGATCAGAGGATTCCCTAATTCAAATGCTTCAGGAGTCAAAAGCTGGTATATTGAGTCTTCTGATTTATGTCAAGTCTTCTGTCTTTTAAACTAAAAAAGAAACCAAAACCAAACACCCTTTTTCTCAAAGGGATGGAGCAGTCGTCTTCACCTTCTGCTTTGACCAGCTACATGCCATTGCTATATGCTGCTTAGCAGCTAATGTGTTCTTTAAAGAAGTGGCTGCACACAAGTGCTCAGTGGAGGAAATTTCTATCATGGAAGAAGATAGTAAGACTTATGAAAATGTACCAGAAAAAGTTTAACAGAATTCTGATGTTTACTGCAAGTATTGTTATTTCAGCCCATTAGATTCGGGGGTTTATTTAGCACATGGATGCAAGAAGACTTTATTAAAGGAAGAAAATCACAGCACAACCCTTGAGCTTTGTATGCCAGGATGTCTCATCTCAGTGTACACTCTCTTACAGTCACATAAAGAGACAAGAGCTATGTTTGGTTGAATCATATTTCTGGTGAGATATTTTTAGCAAGCCTGTTTCATCATCCGGATCACAAAGCAACTGGGAGCCTAAGATGAGGTTCAGTGTCTTTTCATTAAAGATTCCTTCATTTGCAAGATCTTAACTACTAGCTGTGACCAAAATGAATCTGCCTTTAGGCACAGAATACCGGACACAGCCATTCATTCTCACTCAACTCCTTATGGTAAAGCTAAGGCTTAACTAACTTGCAGCTGGAAAAGGATAAATTTGCTGAGGTTGTGAAACAATAATCAGTTGACCCTGGGCTGTGCCAAGTGGATGGGTCATGAGTCATATTCCAGGCACAGCTCAGCCACATGCCACAGTGACTGAATTAGCAGTAATAAGATGGCTATAGAGAAGTAAAATTTTACTGTGGTTGTCCTGGTGGAATTTAGGGTGAGGTAACCACAAGAACAAAACCACAGCGCTGAGTGATACACAGTCTGAAGTGTATTTACTAAGTGGGTGGGTAGCATTTTCTATTCAAGGCATGTGCAGGTGCTCACCCATTCACTTTTATGGAATATGTAATAGTCAGGGTCCATCTGTGGCTGGTATCATGGAGGTGCCAGAATAGGATGCCTGTTCCAGTTGGTCAAGAGTCTGAGTCCTCACTGGGACCCAGCTGAAGGACTGGGACTGGGAGACATCTCAGGTGCAGAAAGCTGGCCTACGTTATGCCAGAGAGATGCTGGAGGAAGATCAGGGGACACAAACAATCAGAAAGTTGGAGAACTAACAAGGAAAAATGTTGAAGTTTCTTCTGAAGTTTCTCAGAAAAAGAGGTAGCAACATGAGATATTTTCTGCTTTCTGGAGCTTGTGACTATCTAACTTGAATTTTACACCTTAGCTTTTGAAATTTAAGGTGACTTTGAATTGCACAATGTATTTTATGACTGCATGTCAACAGCACAAAATGAAGAAGCAACTGAGCAGAGTACTTAAAGAAACACGCATATCAAAAATGTTTGCAAAGAATTAAAGCTTCTATACAGTCATTGAATTGAAGAGCTGAGCATCAAAGAAGGTTTGCGATATGATAGAGGTCAGAGGTTAAGGCAAATGGATGTAAAATAAGAACTGGCTGTCCTGCTAACTTAATGTGCTCCTAAGCAAGTCACTTCTGTTCTAGACCTCAGTTTCCCACATTTATGCATTCCAAATCTGTTTCATTGCAATAGGAAGGGTCTGAATTTTTTTATTTCCTTTGATATTCTGTGGATTGCAGGACATTAAGGGGGCTTCCAGTTATACGTTTTTTCATTCACAATTTTGGTGGAGGTGAAACAACTGAAAGAGTAATTTTGCTTCATGTCATCTGGAGATTAGGTCTGTATTCTTTTACTTCTCTGATATAATATCTCAAAGTGTTCTACAGAGTGAAGAATAATGCCCTGTTTTGCAGGGGAACAAATTGAGCCATCTAGAAAGCAGTAACTGGCAAGGCACACACAATCATTGTATAGCAGATCTTGGAGCAGAGTTCCTTTCTCCACTTTTAATTAACACTTTCTGAATTATGTGATATACTAGTGGGCAGGAGCAAATTTCTGATTCAAACACTATATACTTTGGGCAAAGTTTGAGTTTCAATACGAGTCCTGATCTGACAGTCCTACCAGAAAGGGTATGTTCTTAAAATATCCAAACCATCTTCTGCTAAGCCTGTTACATACAGTTGTGATCTTGTAATGATTGGCAGTAGAGCTAGAATCTCATCTTGTAATTAAGAGTTCTCTTTAAAACATTACTGCACACATACAGTAATTCCTTCCCAGATATAATTTGCAATATAGTTGAGGATTTAGAGAGGAAAGGAGGATGCAATCCAACTCAGTCATGAAGTATCTTCCAGGTTTCTGATGTTACTGGCGAAAGGTTGATTTACACAGCTGTTTCTGCAGCTAAACAAATCTATCCTTTCAGTACACACATCATAAACTTTTTATCATCTCTCTGTTTTCTAAGCAGGATCTATATATTCAAATATGAGATTAAGCGACTTTTATATTGGATTTTATGAACTTTGAAATGAAACCTACCTTTAATGTAAGTCAATTGGAACTGAACTCATGAATTTAGCCCATTATCAATTGACTGCTATAACAGTAGCCTTTGAGGTGAACAATGATTCACATTTAGCAGATAAGACCTTGGAAGCCACAGATATAATGTCACTTTTGTTACAGTTTTACACCTTTTACAGCATTTCATTACACAGTGTTCTAGATGATTGGGCTATTCAAGAAAAGAGAGAAACCAAAATAGCATGTCTCATAGTATATAACATGAAGTTTGATGCCTCCCATTATAAATAGGGCTTGAGACTCACTGCTCTAATCACTGGTGATTATGGACCAGATTTGCTGGATCTAGAGTTGGAAGGATCTCTTTATTATGCTTCCTGGTACTCTAGTTTTCAGGATGGCTTGTCAGCCTCAACACAGAGTGATGCTGGTATGTGATAGCTCTAGCTGAAGTACACAGTTCCTGTGTGGAGAGTGGATGAAGTATCTTTGTGGAGTCAGGTTTAGCAGGGTTTATTAGTTCAGGCTCGGGGCTGTGCTTCCGTGGCTGTGCCATTACTGGAACCAAGATGATACTAGAAACAGTCTAGACACATCCGTGATACTCTGCCTTAATTTACTATCCAGCTGGACTTGAACTGTATCTGTATGTATGACATGGACAGTTGGTAACCTGGATAATACACACAAAGAACACTACTGTCACTTATTGGATCTGGCAGAAGACCCTACTCTGGCTTCTAGTCTACCTTCTTTGACCACAAGGCATCTCTTTTAAAGTTTGTCACTGTTGTCACAGGAACTTTCAGTGTGTCTCAGTTTGGGTCTGTTCCAGTGAGTGCTCTGCATTCCTGAATATCTATTGTGGTAGATATTCTTTGACTTAGAAAAGCAAGTCACTTAACTAGTTTCTGCTGTTGGGTTCTCTTGAGGGCATGGGAATTCTGTGAATTGCAGATCAGATCAGTCTTAGGCCCATTTTCATATTCTATCTTGGAGTTCCCAGGTGGCTCAGGGGACATGACTGCGCCCTGTTGCAAGCACACGTGAGGTAATCTGTTCTCCCTATCCCACCCCTTCAGTCTGATCTCTAGCTGCTAGCTTTGCAGTCATCCTTATCAAATCACAGAATTTTATGGGTTAGAAGGAACCTCTGGAGATCATCTAGTCCAACACCTCTGCAAGAGCAGGACAACCTAGAGCAGGTTGCACAGGATGGTGTCTAGTCAGGTTTTGAATATCTCCAGAGATGGAGACTCAACCACCTCCCTGGGTAGCCTGTTCCAGTGCTCCACTGCCCTCAAATACTGAAACCATTCCTGCAGTATACACCAGAACCTTGTTGAAATGATACCAGAGTCTGTTAGATACTAGGCCTCTGGTACGCTTAATGTAGAGTCCCCTGCCTGCCAGATACAGGAAGCAAAATTGAGTGAAGAATGGAGTAAACCAGGAAGGAAAAAAAAAAAGGAAAAGGGAGGAAAAAAATGCAATCCACAGCTTAGAAAAATCTAATTCTCTTAAGATGTGTTGGAGTCTACAGAGCAGTTATCATTCTGTGTGACTCATAGCAACCAGCATATCCTCTAATAGCCTTGGTGAGAGTGAAATTTTGATGATTATGGTCACGTTGACTCTAACCTTCTTTTCCAGGAGTCTTTCAGCACTACCCCACAGCAGAGCTTTGCTTTTGACTAGATGGGGGACAGAGTGGCCTGACAGCTTTGAAGGAAATGTTTAATAAAAATTGATGGATACAACTCAAGAAGCTTCCGTTCTATTATTTTTGCTCAGAGTAAAGTTATTAAGCTTTGATGGAGTCATGCTCTCTGCTAAAGTATTTTGTGCCTGAGATGCTTGTGTTTACCAGGTTTGAAAGGTGATGGAGGGGAGGGAAATAGAGGGAAGTACTTTCTAAAGGGAATTCAGAAACAAAATTAATTTGATCTGTAATGGGAGGTAAAGAACCACTAGTAAAGAGAAACACCAGCAGACTTTAAGGTCAGGGTCTCTTCTTTCCCCAGAGCTATAGCAGATGAATGTCTGCCCGATCAGTTAGGTATCTGCATTTGAGGTAGCTGTCTTGCTTGCATTGTTGTGTTGACGGAGGGAAGCAGAAAATATTTCTCTGAGCAAGAAGAAAATTGTTCAAGCAAGAGATTATTTTTACTGTTTAATTCTAGTATTTTCTCTCGTGTTCTAGTACCCCTGAGTGGTGGAAAGGCTGCAGGGTGCAGTACAGCACCAGGGATCCTTTCCATGTAGGCATGTGTAGCTTAGAGAAACAGATCTGGGGACAGATCTGAGATGGATCATAAACACGGCTGGGACAATCTGGCCCTCCAAAAAGATTTCCTCTTTGGGCCATCCTCTTCCAAGGACACACCTGCTCACCACAGCCCTTGAATGCAAGGAACAGAGTTCTCCCTTCACACCTTTTTCCTTTTTTTTTTTTATTTTATTAATTTAACCTCTCTTTTCTCAGTTTAACATTGAAAGCATAAATACATTTGGACACTTTATGCTTTGATCAAGAGGTATATCAGCGTCCAGCTGCAACTCTCATGGTTAAAACTCAGTTTAACTTTCCAGTTGGTCATTCACATTTACCCTCACAATTTTTCTGCCACAGTGAATGCAGGATTTAATAATATGATTCTTCAGCAAACATCCTTCTCAGAAACATTTCTGCTGTTGCCCAAATGGGAAAGGGGTCTGGTTTCTATTACTTCATAAGATCTAACTAAATATCAAAGTGAAGGGTCACAATATATGCTTTAATGTGTGAAAAACTTTAGATTTCAACATTGCTTGGTCAGGCATGAAAGTACACATTTACCTTACAGAAAGTGGATAATTTGTTTGTAGGTGTTAATAGTGCTGAGGTGGTGAGTTATTGCAGTGAAAAGAATAAGATCTTTCCAAAGGAGATCTTGTAGCTGCATGGATGCATAGGAGTTGAGATTCACTTTCATTATGCAGTACATAATGAAAAAAACCTGTGGAGGTTTTATAGGGGTGAGACTTACAAACATAAGTCTCTTCTACTGGTTTTTTCTTACCGTGGCTTGGGTTAAGTTTGGTTTCAGGGCTGTCTTCTGATTATTGTTATGCAGACTAGGGTAGGTGCTTGCTTTTTGCAGTGTGCAGCTCTGAAATAAAAAGTAATATCCAAGGATAACATGGTGTTTCTCTTTTAGACGGGTTTATGGGTTGATAACATGAATGTTACTGAGAAAGAAATGTTGCCTGGTGAGTGCCTGCATCCCAATGGTTTCAGAATACAGGATTATGCCTTGTAAGCACCAAGTTCCTTACATAGTTAATAATTAAGTTCTTGGCATCTTTAGCCTTCAGTGGAAATAAATTCTGCCATCTGTCTACATGTTGTTTGAAAAAGGATATCCTGTTACTAGTTTTCAATTTCCAGCTTTCACAGTTTCATTGCACATTTCCCTGTTATTGTATTATGCAACAGAGAACAGAAACTTCCCATTTCCCTTTACTGGTATGGTTCCTTATTTTATGTACTTTTATCATGTTCTGTCCTTTGTAGCCCCTTTCTAAGGCAAACAGCTGAAGCCATTTCAGTGTCTATTTGTGTGATCTTTTCAAAGCTCCTAACCAGTTTTATCACTCTTCCCAAACCTTTACTTCGTGATAACATTCTTTGAGGTGGGAATTACAAAGGGCCTTCACACCAACTCCCTCACATTGCAGATTATAGTTACATTTGTACTTACCAGTTTGTTGTCAATATTGACCTGAAACCTCCCAGAATCACATTTAGATCTTCAGTGTTCATGTCACATCAGTAACTCGTAGTTATGTTGAGATTAGACTACTACTTCCCCCTTATTGTGCCTGAATTACTAATAATGCTAAATAAGTTGAATCCCGAGGCTGATCTTTGAGTAAATTTACTTTTAACTTCCACAAGGCTTTGACTGCCCTTTCAGAAAGATGTATTTCCCATTGGACATCTGCTTGCAGTTCAGAGGCTAATTTTTGCTTTCTTCAGCTTATCTTCCATTTTCTCATGACCCTGAATGTGGTCCAGAAATCAGAATGGGTATTGCATTTGGGGAATTTGAGCAGCAGCAACCTAGAAGATTCTCCAGATGCCATTACAAGCTTCTTCATGCTTCTTTTTTTAATGCAATGGAATTCATAAAGTACAACACAAATCTCTTGCTGAAGTGACAGAAGTTGCTATGCTGTTAACAAACAGACTAAATTTTAGAAAGCTCTGGTGATATCAGCCTGTTTAAGTAAACCTTAGAGCGTGACAATCAAATAATGAATATTTCAGATTAATAAAGCCATACACTTAAGTTCTTCAGAAGGATGAACATTATCAATAAAATAAGAACTGTTTACTGAATCTCATAGGTGTTGGAGTGGTAATAGCTGAAGGAAATTTCTCTTAGGCTAAGATTGGCATGACATGCATTTTGAAGCAGGTGGGATTGGGTTTCTGCCCCTTCTGTCATCAGGTATGTTAGAATTTCTATAATAGCTTATATCCTGGCAACTGGGGAACTCTAGCTTTGCTCTCTTTTTTCCCTGAGTGTCCAAGAAAGGTAAACAATGAACTTGTATTTTCTCACTTTTTTATTCCTTTATTTTTAGGTATGTTGGAAGAAACTCTTTCCAAAATTGCCCTCATTCTTCATGCAGAGGATATATCAGGATTCCAATATATATTAAACATCCTGCAGTGAGAGCTCTGCTTGTAACAAGTAAAAGAGAATGACTGTGGGTTTTTTCCCCCTGCAGTTTTCATGAGCTAGTAAAGAGGAATTTGTGTGTAAAATACTCTCAACTCCTTAAAGAAACAAATCCTGAAGAATTTCTGAAACTTCTTTTAAATGTCAAGTTCTGGAAGAAACAAAAAAGTCACCTTTAGCTCTTCGGTATAAATTTACTGGCTTGATTTACTGTATTTACTTCCTGTGGAAAAATTCCATAGGCAAATACATGCTTCCATGGCCTAATTTGGGAATCATTTAAACACCGTTTTAGTGTGTACAGAGGGAGCAGGCATTCAAGGAAGGCTTTTGTTAAGGTGAGAGGAGAACAAGTGATTGTGTAACTTTCAGCTCTCAGTGAGACCATTTAGTCATAGGTAGCACTTGTTCAAAAAAAATGAAGAATAAACAAGTCTGATATTGCAGTGCATGTAAGCTACTAATGGGGATTCTCTCACAGGAGAACTGCCTCTTGGGTGAAGAGTTGAGTTAGGGTTTTGTCTGTGTGTCATGTTAAATTGCCCCTGATGTTGATGGATCAGATAATTTTTGCATTTGCAGCAGAGTTGCCTGCTTGATTGGAGTGTGACCATGGCTGAATTTGGATATTCCCAGAATGAACTGTACCGGGAACATTCCTGTGGATACATGAACTATACTGGGAATATATATTTGGATTTTCCCCAGCATGAATTAATGGGAAGAGGAGAGGGTTGGTACATGACTGTCTGAGCTTAAAAACTAACTTCTAATATTCCCTATCTTTTTTTCTGATTCGGTTGATGGGATTCCATCTTACGGGGTAACTAATCCAAAACAAAGCAACTAGTCATCTTGTGCCATTACTTCCAGAGCTGTAAAACACTCACTCCAAAACACAAGACAGTAGAAAGTAGGAGCTGGAATATCAGGCAGTCAGTGTTTAGGCAGTGTTTTCAGTGACTTCTGTGGCAGTTTTGCCTATATCAGAATGCTGTTCAGTTCTGTTTCCATCTAAGTGCTTGAGATGACTCTGCTGGGTGTAGATCTTTCCTCTGCGGAAACGACTTTGGGTACATACATGCATTACAGGAGAAGGGCTTGGCACGAGTTGAGCTGTGTTGACTAGAAATTCAGTACTAGAACAACAACAAAGTCTGGATGCAGGTGTGAGGTGTGATGAATATGAAGGTCTGAGGAAGAACTGGAGCAGCTTGAGTGCTTTGGATCAGACAGACACTCCAAAAATCAGTGCGTGAAAAGCTTGTGTACACAACACTCTCCTGGATTAGTCTTGTGCCCACAGGCAGTTATTTGCTTTTTGAAGAACTGCAGTAATGCATTTCAAACAGGAAAGAGGTCACTGCTTGTGGTACAGTAACTTCTTTAGTGGAAATGTATTCTTTCAGTACTGAAGCGTGTTTGAACTCCCTTTGGCTATTAAACTGGAAAGGTACTTTGCAACATCATAGTAAACAGATGGAAGGAATATTCTGGAATTTAATTTATTCTCCTGTGATTGGTGGTATTTGTCTACTCTATTAGGCAGTGCTGATGGGTGCTTCCTTGCTTTCCCTTGCTGTCAGCATGCCGCCTGATATATAGAAAATGACACACAGCATTCAGAGGAAATAAACCCCCCTTCAATTGAAAATGCTTATTCCTAACACAGAGAAAAACACGACACTTAAATCCTTGGAGGAGAAAAGAGTGGAAAGTACTGGAAAAGAAGGAAAAACAGCAGCACTGCCTGGTCAAAACAGAAAGCATAGGTGTTCATTAGCATATAGTGCAAGAATCTCTGAATTATTAGTCCCTATTAAAGTCCGCAACTCTGTTAAATTTATTTAGAGATGTAGCTTGAGATGTTCCAGATAATTCAGACATGTCCTCTTTTGTGATGCAGTGTCAATAATCTGTTGTAGTCAATTTTTCTATTAGTTTCACAGACAAATGGTAAAGCATACAGGGCTAAATTTAACTTTAGCACCTATGCAGCATAACCGGAGGAATCTGTTGGATTCGGTCTGGTGCTGTGCAGAGGTGACTGTCACCTTCAGAGCTTCCTATGTTGTGCTTTTTCTGCTCAACAGCATTGCTTATGGAATTTTCCTCTGGGAGTGTGGGAGCGCATAAGAAGGGACAATGGTTGTATTTCTGTACAGGCTTTGGTATGCATATCTGGGACAGAGACATCACTAATGTAGCTCCATGGTGACTTACCAGAAGAAAGGAGGGGCTGGATTTGCAGTCACAGGTGATGGATCTTATTGTTTTCTTCCTTCCTTACCTTTACATTCCTGAAGATGTTTTTACATTATAAAATATTGATGAAATTCTCATGTAGTAAGATATTGCAGAGCATCAGGATTAGTATACCAATTTTATTTATCAAGTGATTAAACTTGGATTAAGGAGTTATCTTTAGAACTGAGAACTGGTTTTTTCCCAGTAGATCTCCTATTTATTCAGTTAGATACTTTCTGCTGAAAGGATGGCTAGTGCCTTATTAAAGTCTAGATTAGATCAATCCACGTTAGAGCAGATTCCTAATGTTAATATCTTTGTCACTGTTGCCTTTGTGGCTAAAATTCATGATCTCTAGCTGAAATCAGATGTTGCTTAGTACCTTCATTTTGTGATATGTCTGACTTCAGTGTCTTCTTCATATTTCCATATATAATTCTGCAGGGATATATGGCAGAGAATGCAATTATCGATTTATATAATATGATTGAGAAACAAGGGAGGGAGTTATAAGGTGTGGAAAAAATACAGACAGGCATTCGTAATAAAACTGTGAGGAGGCTTACCCAAGTGAAAGTCCAAGAGCTGGCTGGGGCTTATCCATATCCGTGCAATAGTTTCAAGCCTGAGACATCATTTTTCACAAGGAATTCTGGAGGGCAATCCATCATTATTCAAAACAGACCAGCCATTCTCTGAAAGCCATTTAGGTCATGAGATGTCACCACACCTGACCATAAAATCCATCATGCTGGAGAAACCAGTGGCCAGTGCCTGGCATTACAAAACACTGTGAGGCAGCTGCTGTATTTATCTTTGTTAGAACTGACAGATTGCCCCTGTAGCTTCAGATTAGCCCACGCTGACATACTAGCTCCATATATTACAGTCCATCAGAGTGGTCTCATTTGGAACAGACCAGCTGCTAGTCTAGCTTGAGGATTTCTTGGTTTGTTGACAGATTTGGAACACTGTGAACATGTATAGGAAAGGCCCCTTTTGAAATGCTAAACAGCTCTATTCTTTATCCCTAGCAATTATCTTTGTTGTTGGATTGTTCCCCCCTCCCATCCTTCATATTTATTTCTTTTCTTGAGTCTGCAAGGTTATTTTGTGCTGGTGAATGTTTGCAGCCTGACAGCCTTGCTTCCATTTATGCAGCAATGCAGCACAGCCTACAGCAGTGCAATTTATATCATGTCTTCAGGGTCCCCAGCAGACAGAATAGCAAGATCAGTCTCTGTACCTCATTGATCTGTTAAGAGAGTCTTTTGAGCTCACTATACAAGTCTAGAGTTTTTGCAGTTTGCCATACCTTATTCTTTTAGATTATATTATTTAGACGAGAAGCTGCTACAGTGGTGGCAGCAGAACCTTAAAAGACCTTCACAGAGCTTAAAAGATGTTCGATAAATAACTACAAACTAGTCACCAGCAATATTTGCTAGTGGAAAGTACTCCATTAAACAAAAATAACCTGGTATCCTTCAGTCTTCATACCATGATGGCTTATAACCAGCTGCTTGTAAGGCGTGTAAGTACTAGCACACACATTGGTGTTGCTGAAGCATATGGTATCATTGACAGAAGAGAGAAGAGCTATGGAACACCTCAAGGGATCTTCTGAAAACTGTATTCAGGAGATTTAGAATCATAGAATCATTTGGGTTGGAANTTTAGTATGTTGAGGAGAAGTCCTCTGAGAAGTGAGAAGTTAATCCTGGTGCTGCTTCTTATATCTGTTCATGTAAGACATGAGAGCCACAAAATAAGTACAGTGATAGTAGTAATGCAACTCCAGTGCTATGCTTCTGTGTGGCCTCATGGTTCAACAGCAGACCAGGCTTCTGCATCTGAAGGTCTGACACCAACTTCTTGTGTAAGTGTGGGACAAATTGTTTCATTTCTTTTGGCTTTAGTTTAATTTTTTTTCACCTGTAAATAGTGATTGATTAATGGAGTTACTGTGAAATAGTGCTTATGGATATTTATGATCTTGGATAGTTAAAGGCTTGGCAAAATTAACTCTTCATCCTTTGATAGATGACTTCAGGTATGACTGAACTGAAGTTTTAAGTAGGACATGAAAATTTTCATCAGAGCTGAGGTGATTTAAATTTTGATTAATTTGAACTCTTGGTAGGTAACTACAAAAGAATAGTATTCTCCTTCAGTTGCACTGAACCAACACATAGTGAAAGTTTAATGGGAGTGGAATCATCCAAAGGATGATTGAGGGAGTTCTTTTCTCAGCAGCATTTATTTTAATTCTGTCCCTGTCCTTACTTGTTATTTCACGAATGGTGAAGAATAATCAACGAATGCCTAATATGCTTGCTGAACTTTCTTTTGGTTTTCTTGCATAACAATGGAGTTCTGATGTTCTTGGTAGGTGTATATAGATTCTACTTGCAAACAGAGGAAGAGCAGAAATGCTCATCAGAAGTTTTGAAAATGTTTCTGAATTGGTGATAGGAAATGGCAGTTTCTTAATACCTGGCAACTGGTCTCAATCCAAATCAGTAAGGTAGTAGCTGCAACTGAAAGCATTCAACATGTTTTTAATGGTATATGTGAAAAAAGTAATTGAATTTTATTTTTTTGCAGTATTTTGTAACATTAGAAATACTACCTGTATTACTGTAAATGAGTAGTGTAGTTTCTCTTTTGTGTTTCAAGAAGATCCAAAGCTCTAGTATGGTGATACAAAAGGCTTTTGCTCAAGAAGCAAAGATAAATGATGCTAGCAAGTTTGTGATTGTCTCAGTAGCCTTGGATAATTTCTCAAAGGTGGCTGTATGATCTAGAGTTGAGGTAGCCTTAGCTGGATGTGTATCCTTGAAGTAGGAAATGTTCTAATTTGAAGATCAGCTAATATTCTTAACAGGGGAACAGGGACCAAATGGCCTGTGGGAACTAAACTCTTCCCACAGAGGTGGATTTTCTGTCAGCTGGGAGGAACAGAGAGAATTCTGGCTCCACATTCTTGGAGATAGCTCTCATTTCACCATACTAAACTATACGTGTACCTAATATTAGCTCTTTTAGCTTTTGATGTAATTCATACATTTGCTGTGTAAGCCCCTCCATTATTTGTATTTTTTTTACTTGACTTCCTTTATTGGAGAGTCTGTGCATCCCATTCAGGCCTAAAGCAGTCTATAGAAAGGCTCACAAACAATTTAATGGGATCAACATGGAAAGAAGTAGTATAATAATTTATGAAGCATATCAGATGTGCTGGTAAATCCCTGCAACTAAACACTGCTTTATAGTTAATAATGAATGTTGCTAGTATATTTCATTAATATTGTGAGCTACATATCCTTTCTGGAGCCTTAAGCTTGGAGAGAACAAAGGAAATAAAAGAGTATTCTTTTACCAGTTTGGGATTAGTTTCAATTACTATTTTCCTATGTCATGGTTTATACAGTACTTACATTAATCTAGATGCTATTTAATGACTGGATAAGCTGGTGGATGTATTTATGGGGTTTTTATCTGTACTTCAGCCAACTGTGGTGAAAATATTGGTTTGTTTATGATTTCTTATTCTTTGGAGTAAAGGTACTCACTCTTAAGAACTTAATAACTTTCAGTTACTAGTGAAATAATTTACAGCAGCCATAACTTATGTATGCAATGTATGGTGTAGTTAACTGGAAATGTGTTAAATAATTTATCACAGCTAATAGTGATAAATACTGAGGAATCACTAATATCTCATCTTTGATTGCATGAATGCCCCTTAGCACTGTGGGACCTAGGCAGTTGCAACTACTGTTACTTTCACGCATACATTCTTAGCTGCATCACGCCTCTCTCATTTAAGCATTTTGCAAGTAATTTATTATCTTCTTCCTTCTTTGTGAGTTACAGGTCAGTCAGTTTGTATTTGTTGTGCTAGTGCTTGATTACTGGTATATTTATTCCTGTAAAATACTTTACTAATAAAGGCTACTTAAAAACATTTCAACATATAAGGTAAGATATCTCTTAAGATGCCTTAAGAGTGTGATATCCAATAGTTCATGGTGGTACAACTCTACAATGAGGTGAAGATCTGTCTCCCTGTGACTTATTAATGATGTGTTATCATTTTGTTTCAGTCCATTACCATGAGCAGTTTAGCCCTTTCAGCTACTACTCCTCATTATGATATTTTGAAGCTTGCTTATCTCAACTCGACTTTGCATATTTTGGAAGTTACAGTGAGTGGTTTACTAAATTGCATCACTGTTATAGAAACTTGATACCTTGGATCTTTATCATTGATAGTGATTGTTGATTTTTATAAACTTAAAGCATGACATTAGGAGAGTGGCTTAGAATTACCTCTGAAATGTTTGCTGCTTGCTATAAGCTAGCAGTTTTTCTGGCAAGACCTGGAAAAGGTTGACTGCCAGAGCAATCAGAGTGATGCCTTATTATGTTCAGGTGGCACCTGAACATAATAAGATAGAGACATATATAATACTGCAAAAATATGCATTTTGGAAAGAATATTAATGATGGGACATAAGATAGTTATGTAAAGTGCCAGAAAAGTCATCAGTTAGGTGTTAGTGGTCTCTCTTTTTCTTAAGAAAGGAAATGGAAATCAATGAAATTTGGAAGGAAATAGGAATGGAATGCAGTGGTTTCATTAATAATTTGTAATGGGGATTTTTGCATCTTCCTTCAAAACATCTGGAAATGGTTATTGGACATTCATTCTGAGCATCACAGATTTTAGTGCTAAGTATGTTTTTTAAGCAGCATGTGTAACTTGAAATGCTACAACAGAGATAGGAAATGCGTTGAAAACTCTAATAACCTCACAGAGGACTTTAGATCAGGACTAAGTCAGAAAACCGAGAATGCCTTTCTAGAGGTTTGACTGAAGACTTAAACGGTAGCCTGTGAAAGAAAAATCAAACTTTATGACAATAATGACTTAGTTTTAATAATTTTCCTTATTTTTTTTTTACTTCTGCTGTGTGCTTTGTCAATGCCATCATCATTCTTGTCTGTCTGCAGTTAATATCCTGAAGGAGGTTATCTAAACATTATTATTGTAATCATAAAGAAAGTGTTTCAGAATGCTACTGCTAATATTAATGTAATCTGTTATACTTGTAACTAATATCCAGTATGACCCAATGGGGTGATGTTGCAGGCTTATGAAATATTACTTAGATTACAAGGTATGTCAAATATCAAAAGAATTGTTCTGTGAGCAGCTTAGTCGTCATTTCTGTAAAGAAACATGAAAGAGCTAACAGAGAATGGAAGTATTGTACAGACAGTGTGTAAGAACAATCCTGCTGGCTCAGATCAAAGGATTACCTGTCTCAAGTCTGTTGAAAAAAGTATAAAGATAAACTTTCCCAAAATACTCTCCCAGGTTCTGAACCTTTAAGTGGGTTTGTCTCCCATAAATCTGTCATAAATTTGCTTTTCTGCAGCTACATACGCTTATTTTTGGGTTTTAGTTTGGTTTTTTTTTGGG
>VWZO01013281.1:52821-233215 GCA_013396975.1 Bucco capensis
AAGCCAGATTGATTTCTAGCTGGGCCTTGGACCTTCTAATCATCTCTCTACATAACCTAACAATATCCTTATACTCACTGTGAGTGGTCTGCCATCTTTTCCAGAGGCCTTTTTTCCCTTATCTTCAGCAATAAGTCCCTATTCAGCCAGACTGGTCTTGTGTTCTGCTGGCTTTTCTTAAGGCACATAGGGATGGCCTGCTCCTGTGCCTTCAAGATTTCCTTCCTAAGTAATGTCCAGCCTTCCTGGACTCCTATGCCCTTCAAAACTGATTCCCAAGGGATTCTATTCAGTAATCTTCCAAACAAATCAAAGTCTGCCCTTCAGAATTCCCAAATGGCAGTTTTACTCTTACTTTTCCTGGCATTTCCAGTAATAGAGAACTTGATAATTTCATGATTGCTGTTGCCTAGACGACCTCCAACTGCCACATCATCCACAAGACCTTCTCTGTTCACGAACAGTAGGTCCAGTTGGGCACCCTTCGTGGTTGGTTCATTTACCAGCTGTGTGAGGAAGTTATCCTCTACATGTTCCAGGAACCTCCTGGATTGTTCCTTCTGTGCTGTGTTGTAGTTCCAAGGTTTCCAAGTCATAAAATCTGACAAGTGATTGAAAATAACTCTTCTTTGGTGGAGGTATATAAATAAAACATCACTTGTCCTGTGCATAAGCAGGAGTTGGAGTTGATGATCCCCATGGCTCCCTTCCAGCTTTGGACATTCTATGATTCTGTATATTTTTTTGTCCTTTCATGTAGTTTTTCTCAATTTAAAATAAGGCTGTTTAAGCATCTAAGGACCTTCTTGCTCTTTGTGTAGACACCATTTAACCTTACATTAGTAAGAGTTCAGACAAAGAAGAGAAGTAATTAGGTTGGAGAATAAGACCTTATAGAAGATGGTGACATCTAAAAGTTATTGTCAGAACAGGTGGTATATCAGAAGTATGTAGGTTGTGGCTTTTACAAGTTGGGTTTTTTTCTTCATTATTTGTTTTCTACCAATGGGAAGCTTATATTTCTGAATTTGCTTCATTTTTTTCAGGGTCTCTTATATGCTTTTATGATTTTATTTTTCATGTTATCATAAGCTGTGAACTTACAAAGGGAACATGTGCTAATGCTATTTCTGAGAGTCACAAGTGAGAACTATTCAACATTTCGGGAAACCATGTCATTTTTCAGGGTGTCTTTAGACGAACTTGGTAGGCAAAGGCATGAAATTAAGTGGAGAAAAAGATCAAAGTTTGTTTGCCATTGGCTTTAGCTGTCACCTACCTTTGAATGCAGAATAATATTTTTATTTCATTTATGATAGTAATTTGACCGTTTTACTTATTGAAGCAACTGTGGGATGTTAGCATGACATGTACTAAGAAATATAGCTGTACACAGAAACTTACCTCCAGGCTGAAATTTTGTGATTTTTGAAACAATTGGAGAGAAGCGCTTAAGATTGCACATTGCTACTGAATATTTGCTACTTTATGTATTTCAGGTACAGTTCCATGAAGAATAAAAGACTTTTAAGCAATTTGTTATGCATTAAGTACATACGGATGGATCCCTTGTGCCAAATGAGTTTTTATGGAGCTTTCAGTGGGTGGACCACGTGGAATGGTGTTGAATCCTGATGATAGGTAGCACCTTGCTCTACCTCTTTGTCCTTCTGCATAAGCATGTGCTGCAGCTCCTGCCTGCCTTTGCCTCTACAAAGTGTTAGGTTGTTTCTAACGTTAGATCTGACTCATGGCAGGAAGCAGCAAATAGTCATTTATTTTAAAAATGAGAGCATTTCATGTATCACCGCTGTGTTTTAAAGGCTGCTTGAGGGTTCTGCTGTCCAAAATAAGCTTCTGATTCTTTTTTTGCCATCATGATTGGAATCATTCCCCAAATCTAAACTGTCAGAAGCTAACAGAACTGGGGATGAATTTAAGTCAAAAAGTAACTTGCCAGCTCCATACTCCTGCAGCTGCGTGAATGATGCTTGTTCTCTCCTCCTTGATCTCCTCCTCGATCTCCTCCTCGCTTCCTGTGAGCCTTTGGTGCTAGTACCATTTATGGGTATATCAGGAGCACAGAAAAGAAGTGGGGAAAAAACCAACCAAGTTGACTTTCAGGTTACCAGTTTTACTATGTCTGAACCAAAAACAGAACAGGAAACATGATTTTCAGTTTTAACATGGAAAATTCAAAATACACTTGGCTGGGTCTGTGGTACAGGACTTTTCTGTGTATGTTGTCATGAAATATTTACTGCTTAGAATGACCCAAATTCTTTTTTTGGGCCTGAAAAAAGATTCCACCTGTGTGACTGTGCTGGCTTCCTACTGGGCATAGAAGATTAACACTGTGTCACCTAAAGAATTAAGATGAGGATTGGACAAGGCTATTTTTCATCTAATCTCCATTGCTACTTTTTGTTTTCCTTGTCTATTTGAATTATCCATGGAAAATTTAAAAAAGGGAAGAATGGAAGCCCTCAGTAGGCATAAGCAGGCCTGCAGAGCGTCAGCCCTATTGCCCAGGTCAGCAGTGCTGATCCATGGCTAGAACTCTATTGAGATTTGGTCAGCCTAATGATCTGCTTCAAGCTTTCAGCCTTATGTGGCAGGGTGACAATAGAGGGCATTTCCTGGGGTTTTTGCAGCTTTGGAGTAGATTGTAATAAATAAATAAACGGGGACCATGCATGTATGTGTGAGAAAAAATTAGGTTATAGTTGTGCTTGCTTTTTGCCAAAAGTTTCCCAAAAGAGTTTTATACCTCCTAGTAATTCAACAAACCTGCCTTAGACTCGTTAGCAGCACTAAACCCCATCTTTTTCCAACCCAGAGTTCATAAAGGAATAAAATAAGAAAATAGTACATCGTCTTGCACTTAGAATTGCTTCTACAGCAGCAAGTTATTTTCTGTGTGCTTGAGGACTAGATGTTAAGAAGATGGTGTATGGCATCTAGTATATTGTCAGAGCAATATGGAGTGAAATAGAACAAGCAGCCATGGAGAAACTGAGGGACAGAAAGGAAGATGTAGAAATGTCTGACATCATGGGAATGATTGCTGAGTGTGCAGAATTGGCTTAGAAGAAGAACATAACAAAGGACCTCATCCACAGCTGCAAGATGTCTAGATTAGGGAACTAAAGGATGTTTTGGGATAGTGGGTTAATTGCTTAGGACTGCTTATTAGAGAGGTAAAGATACTTGTGCCTAATTAAGCTGAACTTGTGAATTGTAACGGGATTATGTGACTGGTTTCTGTACCCCTTATACTCCCCTCTGCAGGTGCTGAGATAACACTGCTGTAAACTACCTAGTGAGAAATACCGTGGGAACCTTGGGCCCTTGGAGGGAGGAGGGTATATAAGGAGTTGTATGTGAGAATAAAGTTGGCTCTTTTAGCACCTCATATTGTTGGTGTTCAAGGGGTCCATTATTAATTGGCTGTGATGTCACAGTATATGGGATTAAATACACAGTAGAAAGCCAGCCTTCTCAGGCCAGGTGCCAATGACATGCCTATTAATAGTGCAAGTGTTTAAAAGAACTAAGGATAGCAGCATCTCCTTTTTGACTGTCATAAAAATAACCAAACCAAGGAATAAAAGGCTATGGGGGATTAAAAAAATATTATGGCAAGTAATATATAAAGTAAATAAAAAAAAATCTTTTTTTCAACCACTGTTACTACTGAAAGTACTTTTTAATGTAATCAAAATGTCTTTCATAGAAAGTGACAAAACTAGTCCAGTAACTGTTAAGCCCAGGTGGTCTGCCATGTTTTGGAGACACTATGTGGTGTCCCCAGACACAATAAGCTGCAGTTTTACAGCCATGGAAGGGTAGATAATAAAAATGGGTGCAAGTTATCTAATTTATTTTTCATATTTCCACTAAACAGGGAAAGTGAATTAATATATTACTAAATACTGTGTCCCTTAGGATGATCCCTGAGAAGGCTGAATAGCTTCATCCATGGGATCAAGAGTTCCTATCAATAACTGTAGAGTACATAAGAGCTGTATTTGGGTGGTGAAGTTGGTAGAACAGGGTGATCTCAATTGTTTGTTGAGATACAGAGGTTTGGGTGTATTTCAATCCAAAATGATCTCTATTTCCTTAGGCTGATAATGTGATTCCTGCTGTACAAATTAAGTGATGTTGCTGTGGTGATTTAGTTGTGTGCACTGTCTCTGTAAACAGCATGTGAGCTTTGCATGTGGTTTTTTTTCCAGTAGAGTAAGAAAACCACAGAGGGTTTCTTTACTGTGGTGTTTGACCTTAGAAAGACCAGAGCTGTCAGTGTCTCTTCTTTTTTGGTTTCAGTGCCTGTATCTCTGGGATACAGAGAGGAATGAATAGGAGGAAAGAATGAGAAGTCTTCTTTCAAAAATAAAGCCTAAAGCAAGCAGAGAAACCTTCGTAAGTCACATTTCTCCTATGAGGACAGGAAAAAGAGAGAAATCAATAGCTGTAATTTTAAAAAATTGGAATGATTCTTTGACTTTGGCAGGGTCATAGAAGTAGATGGATAGGAATGGAGTAACATAGATTAGGAGCTTTCATATCCTTTCAGCATGCTAGTGAGGGGAACTGAGTATTATATGCAAGAGCTCTCTCCTGCTGCTGGTAGTATGGACAGTGATACAAGGGTAAAGGAGGATCATTTAGTGCAGGGGATGCAAAATTAGGAAATAGAGGGGCTGTATTGTATTGAGTCTAACAGGCTACAGTCACAATTGTGACATTCCCAGTAAGAGTGTGTGTGTGTCTGTGTGAGGAGTGATCCCCTCACACGTAATGGAGTGGGAAGGGGAAAGAGATTCTCTTTGGAGCTTCTGGGTTATTGAAAGTGCCTGAGGATATTTGTAGCCAGGATGCAGGTCTGTCTTCTAGCTCTTCCTAGCTTGCAGCAAGGGCTGGATATTTATGCTTTCTTTTCCTTTTTGTTTCTGTGCTTCTCAGAGGTTAACAAACCAACCAACCAAAAAGACAGATTTGCCCAAACCACTTTTTTTCTCTCCAGTTATCTTGGCAAGATACAAACTATATTTTGTCACCTGTAATCAAGGTAGATCACTTAACAAATAATTTCTCAGACTTTGATTGAAAGTAATCACAAAATAAAATGCTTTACAATGCAAGTAGATGGTACAGGAGTCAACTCTTCAGAATGTTGTCAGAAAACAGAACACGATTAGAAAGTGAAACAACTGGTGCACATCATTTTAAGGCATAGCATTCTGTAGTGGAGGAAAGAAATTTTCATACTTCTTATCTACTAATTCTTTTTTTCTTGTCAGTAAGTGCAGTAAAATGTATTAGAAGTTCAAGTTTGTTCAATTTCTGTTTTCATTTTTCTTTCAGTGCTTACCTTTTCTGAATCTGCCCCTGGTGTTAGAACAGCTGCCCAGTTCCACAAGGAACTTAGCCTGGAAAAGAGGAGATTGAAGGGAGACCTCATTGCTCTCTATAACTACCTGAAGGGAGGTTGTAGAGAGGCAGGGATTGGTCTGTTCTCCCTAGTGGAGAGTGATAGGACAAGGGGAAATGGATGCAAATTGCACCAGGGGAGGTTCAGGTTAGATATTGGGAAGAATTTCTTTCCTGAAAGGGTTGTCAGCCATTGGAACAGGCTGCCCAGGGAGGTGGTTGAGTCACCGTCCCTGGAAGTGTTTAAGACACGGGTGGATGTTGCACTGGGGGGCATCATTTAGCAGGTTGATAGGGCTAGGACAAAGGCTGGACTGATGATCTTCAAGGTCTCTTCCAGCTGGAACTGTTCTATGATTCTATGAAACAAATTTGTGTTTGGTCATCTGTTTTTGAACGTAGCTTTGCATAATGGAAGAACAACACTCCAAAAGTTTGATTTTTTTTTTTTTTTTTCATTTGCCTATAAGTACTAATATCTGTTATTGAAATGTTTCTATTTGGAATAGAAGGACATCTTTCATTCAAAAAACAAAAGCTTCAATTGAAGATTTTACAGATTCTCTGCTTGAGGAGCAAGAATGGGACAAAGGAATGGGCAGTAAAGAATAGGGGATGCAAAATATTCTTATCCCCCAGTGAACTAATGACTTTTTTGCCATGACAGTTTACAACAGTGCAAGTGTCTAATGCATCATCCTTGCTGTAAGCAAAAGCGAGGACTAATTTCAATAGAAGTTTCTAGAAGAAAAACACAAGATGGTGAATGCTTTGTAAGTGGCTCTAAGTTTAGTGGTGGGTTACAACTCTACTCACAGTAATGGGAAGTTAAGGGCTCTTTATCCTGAGGCTGTTATTAAAGGATGTTATCCTCTGTCTATAAGGCATATAATACTCCATGCAAATTATTAAAGTAATGAGCTGTGATACTGAGAAAATTTCTGCTGTTAGAAATCATTGCCACTAGAATCCAGGCACTCATGGCTCCTGTAGACTCAGGAGTACTGACATTAAGTACTGGCAAAGTTGCGTGCACTATGATTTTGGTATTTAGTGCGTTACCTATTTGTTTCTGGCATGTGGATGAAGGTCTCATACCTACTAACACAGGAACATCTTGGAGAAGTCAGAAGAAGTTTGGCCTAAGTTCAAATAAAGAAAACTAAACAAAATACATTTTGAATTTAAGGAAGTATAATGGACTTAGTGAAGTCTGAAAATAAAAGAAATGGAAAATGTGAGGCTCATTGCATTAATTCCTTGGAACCTGTAGTTCCTCAGTATCTGTTCTGGACTGTGCAGAGAGGCCAGGGTGTACATGTGATTGCTCAAATGGTACTGCTTAACTTAAACAGAGCTGGAAGATGGAAATTATTCAAGACAACAGTATGTCTGGCACACTGTAATATGGGTGAACTAATTTTTTATGCTACTCAGAAACTCTTTGTTCCAGATTCAAAATGACAGATCAAAGAAGTTAGTTGTTTACTGCTGGTCTGAGAAGGGTTTTATTCTTAAACAGAATGAGAACTGTTGGCTGTGGGTGATCCTAAATGCGCCTTTCATATGTCATATCTAAAAATCTGCTTTTACCACTAGGAATCTAGTGTGTGGCTTGGCAATTTCAACCATATTCTGTTGATTTTAAAAACACAATCTCTCTTCTGTCCTTAAGAAGAAAATTGTGGTGGTAGTGGCAGTGGTGTCTGTCAGATACAGCAGTCTGCACTGTTACCCTATTTATGGATTGTATTGCTGTCCAGAGTCCCTCTGATATAGCCCTCTGGGATATATATGGCTTTGATTTGACTGCATGAGAGGTTTGGACAGATGCAGCTGTACTGTGCAGTGAAGGAGGGATTTACTGGACTAGCTCTCCTTATCTGTTACATTTGTGGATCTCCCAATATATATCAGTTTCCCACTCTACTCTGCATCGGAGCCCCTAAAGGCTTTCAGCAGGATAGCATTGTTATAACAAATCTAAAATACATTGGGTGAATTAAAGAGCAAGTTATCTCCACTGATTATGGAGAGAGTTGTAACAATTAGCTTGGATTATGTTTGCAGTGAAAAGTCTATAAAGACTGGATAAATGAATATTATCCTAACTGTAGGAGACCATCCATCTGGTCATGCCTCAGTCTGGCTTTTACACCACACTGAGTACAAAAGCCAGTAGGCTCAAGACCTGCAGTGTTGATACGAGCAGGTAGCCATTGTTTGACTACACACCACTAGGCATACAGGTTGCATTTTATCAGCCTGCTTTAAAATTATTTTTTTTTTTTTGCTCAATCATAGAAATCATAGCACAGCAGAGCTGGAAGAAAGCTTCGTAAGGTATGTGATCAGTCCTGTGTCTGTGGAGAGCTGATACTGTTGTGGTTACAGCTGACAAGTTGTTGTTACTGCTAGTGCATAGCCTAGATGTCAGTTCTGCTGGAGGTTCACTGGATACAGTGTCACATGATGGAGCATACTTCACAATGTCTAAAATACAAAGCAGTTGCATGCAAATTAAGTAATAAATACTTAAGTAATATGAAGTATGAGTACTTAACCAGTAATGAAGAAAATACTTTTAACTCTGTTCTATTCATATAGGTTTTAAATTTTGTAGGGAGGAAGGCGATTTTAGAGGCAGGAGTGCTTGCTATAGGAAGGAAAAGAGTCCCTGTAATCTTACAGTGAGGCAGTAAGCTCACTAATTTTGCCATCTTTCCTGTGTGGAAAGGGGATGTGCAGTGAGGCAGGTGATCATAAGATCTTCTCTTTTTCCTTCACTTGTACATACATGGAAAGTTGACTTTTGACCTGTGAATCTCAAGAATTGTGGAAAGTAGGAGGCATCCAAAACCCACAGCAGGCAAAAAATATGACTTCCCCATTTCCTGTGTTCTTGAGATATGGCTGAAATAAGATTAAATTCTTCCTGTTCTTGTAGTGACAGTAGTTTTCCTCTCCTGTGTTATGTATAGCAGTGCAGGCGGATACAATGAAAAAAACAAGGAAGATTGCAGTCTTTCTAGCAGGATCCTGCTTTGTGATGTGTTGCATTGCTTTTCAGTGCTTTAGTTTCTCCAACTATGAAATTGATCTAACTCTGTTTAGCAACCTGACATAATGATGTAAGTTTGGAAAAAGCAGGAAAAACCCAAACAGTTCATGATGTGGCACTGAGTTTTACAGCCATATCCTGTGTGCGGGTCACGTGAGCAGCCCTGGGCAGGCAGGTGCAGAACAGAGTGGGGGAGAAATGTGGGGCAGGGCAGCCTGAGTGGATATTTGGAATGTTTCTAGCCATGCTTTCTTGTTGCTGTTTAATAGAAGCACCTTTCAGGTACCCAAGTGCTGTCTCAAAGGACAATGACAGTAAGTATTACTGAAGAGAAACAAGTAACATAATATGACAGATAGATCCTTCATGGAAATGAATCTTCTTGTTTGGAAGAGTTGAACACAGTAAGAGCATTAAGAGTAAAATATTGTGAGAATGCAAAACAAAGGGAGTCCACAGGAACATTTATTTTGAGTGCAGTAGTCCAGGCAAAAAATGCTTAGGGTTATAGGAGGCTGGACTCAAATGACTATTCATGGCATTACTTTTAATTGCTTTTGTGAGAAGCATTTTTTAACCTTCCTGAAAGCATTTGAAAAGCTTAGTCAGTCTAGGGGGAAAAGAGATTTGTGTGTGTGGCTATTTTTATTTATGTTGCATACTGTGTAAACCATTTGTTCTCTGAATAGAAGTTTGTAATTAAAACAAATTATAAAGTGCCTGGGAGTGTTTTATGATGAAAGAATTATATATGGATGGGTTGGTTTTCTGAACATGAGGTTTTTTTGTAATTTCTTTATAATAGCTGGATTTCCCTTTAGGGTTTACAGTGCAGTGTATACAATATACAATTATTTATGAGATACCAGAGTATGATAAATACAGCATTCCAACGTTAAAAAAATACCCCCAAACCCACCCAAAGAAACCTCAGGATTTGTATTACATGTCTGCTTTTTATTAACCTTCACCTTGATTGTGAAACCCAAAATAATCAGAAGTACAGAGTTATGCTGTTGATATATAGGTAATTAGCAGAAACATGTTTAATCTGATGGTCAGACATGACGAATCTTGTTCTACCTTTTTCAAAATTATCCTCTATGCAATCGTTCTAAATGTTCAGTTTGTTCTTCATAAACCCTGCATGAAGAAACAGATTTATAGAATAGAAATGTGTCACCAGGGTCAGTGATAGTGTCTGTAATAGACATTTAGTCTATAAAGGTCTAGAGAGCAACCCTGCCTCAAGCCCACACGCTTTCACAGCCATCTACATAAACTGTACATCCAGAGGGGACTACATGTGTGTGGTGTGTAACGCCATACCTGAGTGTTCTGCAGTGTCCGACAAATACAAATGATACCACCCAAGGTTACAGTTCCTTCCTCATAATTTAAAAGAAGGCTGACTGACTTCTTCACAAGAACTATTAAAATGTTCAACATTTCTTCCTAAATACCCTTTAAAATATTTTAAAATGTTTTTAATGAGTTTTTCCCTCTGTAACAATGTTCTTGGGATGTGTTGACTGTAACGTGCTCCCTACACCCTTCCTATGTCTTTAGGCCCCAGAATACCTTTCAGCTGGCTTTTTTCCACACTTCTTGGGTTTAGCTTAGCTAGTCTCATACACTTAGTATGAACTTTACTTTTCATTCATGCTACACAGCTCCCATGGCCTCTCTTCTTTCTCATCTTTGACACCATATAACAGGTGATTGTTTCTGTGCTCTACTGTCCAACTATATCTGACACCTGTAGTCCTGGTAAGAGAAGAGAGCTGTGATGCTGCATACCAGCATTTCTGAATCTTATCTCCTTAGCATCTCTCAGGAAAGTGCACTCTCTTCTGCTACGTAGTACTTTGTTCTTTCCACCGCTGCATGACTCTCTATACAGATTTATTTCAGATGCGTCACTTAGGGTATGAAGGAACATGGCAGGAGCAAAGTAGGTCTGAGTGTCTATAGAGTCCCATGAACCAGCACATTTGGGATGGTTATGACTTTGGATCCAACTGTTAAAGGAAGGGTCTTATGCAAAGGTGTGCAAACCAGAAAGCTGTCACAGAACTGCCTTTTATGAACAGCTGTTGCTTTTATAACTGCTTCTTCTTTTATTGTCATCTTGGGTTGATTCTTTTTTCTCAAGGGAGTACCTGGTGTTTGGACACAAAGGTGATCTTTTTTTTTTTAAATTGACTGTTTTTCGATGAGCTTATGAGCATGTATGAATATGATGCTTGTGTAAATTCATTCTGTAGTTTACCAGAGGATGTGGCATTGAAAAGGGTTAGAAATATTTTTCTTCTTTTAGAAGACAAAATGTGATAGAAAGGTCAGCACTGGAAGAATAGATTCCTTTCATTAGTTCTATTTCATTGTGTCTGCATGGTCACTTCTGGAGCCTCTATTAATTGATGGATATTATTGTGTGCATTTTAATATCAGGGTGAATGTTTTGCTATGTGGAACTAGTAGAACTCATAAAACTTAATGATGCTAAATAAAAAACCTCCAACTGCCAACAACCTCATTATATACCAAGTCAACTGAATGGACAAACATGTGCATAGAATAAACAGGCAGGATTAATGCCTAGAAATGCACTGGCATTCAGAACAAAGCAAAGTACAAGCACAGAAGATTACTGAAGCTCTTAGAATGTACTTCAAAAATACAAAGCCAAGAAAATATATAGCTAAAAGGTAAAAGTCAGGCTAAAATAACCAGATATTTCTGAAGAAGAATGCTTCACTACTATGCTAACATTTAACATCATGTGTGTTAATCAGAATCTATATTTTTCTCTGTATGCATGGAGCAGTGACACATGGAAGAGTGAGCAGGCTTGAGGGTAGGAAGGCGCTACAGAGGCATCCGGACAGGCTTGATCAATGGGCTGAGGCCAGTGGGATGAGGTTCAACATGACCAAATGCCAGGTCCTGCACTTGGATCACTACAGCCACATACAACAATACAGGCTTGGAGCAGAGTGGCTGGAAAGCTGCCTGGCAGAAAAGGACCTGGGGGTGCTGGTTGACAGCTGACTAAACATGAGCCAGCAGTGTGCCCAGGTGGCCAAGAAGGCCAACACATCCTGGTTTGTTTCAGAAATAGTGTGGCCAGCAGGACCAGAGAAGTGATTGTGCCTCTGTACCTTGGCACTGGTAAAGCCACACGTCAAATACTGTGTTCAGTTTTGGGCCCCTCACTACAAGAAAGACATTGAGGCTCTGGACCATGTCCAGAGAAGGGCAGCAAAGCTGGTTAAGGGTCTGGAGACTAAGTCTTAACAAAGAGCGGCTGAGGGAACTGTGATAAGTCTGAAGAAGACTCGTCTCTGTGTTGTTGCTGCCCAGTTCCTTTTAAAATTTTGTTCACCTCTCTAATTGTTCCTGTGTATGGGATCTCTTTTCCTCAAGACCAGTTCTGTGAGCCCCACTTCATGTCAGGAGTACTGGGGGAGAGACAGAATTCAGAGCGATGGGAGGGAGGACTGGAACTAGTTTTATTATTGATTAGATACGGTTCAGATAAGAAATGATTCTTCAGCATAAGTTATTTGTGTCTGGGAGGACATTAGCAGTGGCTACAAAGCAATGCATTAGAAAGACTCTATGCCATCCCTGCTCAGAATAGCTTGGATGACCAACTACACAGTCTGGTTTTGGTTACATAAACAAATGGAAAACTTTTCTATGGCTGCCTGTCAGCTCACGCACAGACTTTTCAACATCCTTCTGCTACAAAGGAGAACAGCAACATTTTGGTGTTGGGTTTTTTTTGGGTTTCGTTTTGATTTGTTATTTTGTTGTGTTTGTTGCCTTATTTCAGGGCAGAGTGTTTTAGCATCTCCTGTTACTTGGATATACAGCATTATTTTTCATCGGTACATCTAATCATAGTATACCTGACCAGATATTCAGATTCGATATTTTGGTCTCACTGGCATACCCTAATAAATGTGGAAGCTGAAGTGTTCCTGAGGGAGAGGTATTTCTCAAACACCTGAAGAACTATTCTTTTTATAGTGGGATTTATTTAGTGCTGCCTCTCCAGCTTCTCATTTGAGCTTGGATGATTTCTTCAGCGTTTCTGCCTTTCACTTTACATTTGTAAAATTAGCATGACTAATTTGTCTGCTAGGAGGTGCTAGTGGTGCTGCCGGGAGTCTTCTGGCATTAACTGGCATTTTCCAAATATGATCCTAAACAGTTTTTGCTTGCCTTTTTTCCCCCTACCTTGAATTTTTAAATTGTAAGACCTTCCAGGATTCCCTCTTACCATGTAAATACTTACTATAGTGGATCTCCAGCTTGATTGAGATCCCCAGAGATTATTCTAATACAGATAGCAAGACAAATTAATGCATTAGAAGGGAAGGAAGATTCTGAAGTCTTTACTTCCATGTTTCTTTATGATGCAATCCATCTGTTAGACTTTCCCACACACAAACCTAAAACTGGACATGTGCGCAGTGAAGATCCTACTGTTGCTGAGTCTGCTGCTTTCCCATTGCAGTCAGTTGGAGTTTTGTCACTGACTCCTGGCACAGCAGGAGCAAGGTCTTTTGGTGTGGGGAAAGGATGTGTGGCAGCAGAGCCCCTATCCTATAACAAGGATGAGTCTACTCCTGTAAGCCCTTGGAGGCAGTTCTTCCATATGGTGATCCTCCCTTGTCCCTCCCTATCTTTTATTTCATCTCAGCCTTAGGGGAAAGATTCTTTCACAAGACCTTTGCTCGAAGAAGGCTTTGTTCATATGAAATACATGCAAAAGGCATCAGGGGTTATAAAATATTGAACAAATCTACATGAGACACAGGCATCCAGAAATTCCCTCTAGTTCTTGGTTCCTTAGTTCTCTGTCTGTGCTCTTGACTTGTCTTGTTTCAGGGCAACAAAATATTTACTTATTTTAATGTATTATTTATATTTTCTGATCTTACTTTGGAGGAATTGCTCTTGATGCCTGGATTCATTTAGCGCAGGACTTGGTAACAGCTTAATAAAAATTCAATTACAAGCCATTTATTATTCCTTGGGAAATAGTAAGATTTATTAGTGATGTCCCCAAAATTAGTTTAAAACTTCTACTTTTCAGAACTAAACTGGGAAACACTGGCTCATTTAGTTTTAGGGTGTAATTATGTTGAATAGGTTTTATAACTTGAATTAGACTGTCTCAATTCAGAGCCACTTGTCCATTATATACCATTGCATGTGTATTGATTAGCATACTCTAAAAGAAATCCTCTAATTTTTCCTGGAATCTAATGAATGCATGTGAAAGATGAATTTTGTTTTCAGAATGGTTGCAAGCAAGACAGAAATGGGAGCTCAAATTGATTTTTATAATCAAATTTCAGTAAAAACATGGAATGATGATAATTCATTCTATGCCATAAAGAAATTAATTCCTGCCGTTACAATAGGAATGACAACAGTCTTCTTTTGTTGGGAATATCTGAAAAGATGAATTTGTTCTCATGTAAATATTGTAAAACTGGCAAGCTAAATTTGTTACTGTGAGTGGTACGTGGTTACACCTTTTCAGAGCTCTGCCTTGTTATTGACTGTGTCCAGAGCCACTACTGTCTTTGCAATATCAGAAGTTGACACAAGTGTTTAAGGTATATTTGCAAAACTTTCCTCAAACGTTTATCTTCCTTCTCCGATCCATGCCTTTCATTTAGTCTTTAAAACTAAAGATGTTGGATTAGTAACATAAAATTCTTTTTATCTTCCTCCCTGTTGTCCTTTTTCCCTACTTTTTTCTGGTGGAAGCAAACAACTGAATGGTTTCCCTTTTGTTTATACTTTTTTTTCTTTCTCAGTGGCATTTCAAAACTCCAGCTTCTGAAAAGCTGTACTCTCAAAAGGAGTGTAGAAAAGTGATAAGAAAGCAACTGAAAGGAAGTCTGAATGCTATTCAGCCTGTTGCATTCAATTGCAAATAGGAGTGCAAGAAAAATGTGGCAAGGAGAGGAAGGATAAAAATCATGAGATTTTGTTAAAGCGCATTTTGTTAGTTTTTGGGGGGTGAGCTGGGCAGGAAATATCTTTTGGGCATATGAGAATGATTGGGGAATCTTAACATAAATGCTTGTCTCTTCCTTCCTTCCCTTATAATTTAGGACTCCATATTATGTTTTAGCCCATTCAGAGGCTCAATGAAAGAGAAGATAGAGCCTCAAAGCCCTTGTTTCTACTCTTGCTTAATATATAGGAATTGCTGGACTTTTTGAGAAAGCTAGCTCTTCTGTTAAAGTAACAAATCTCATGGGCAGGGGAGGTTGTATATGAAGCTTTAACCCATGGGGAGCAATAAGTTGTTATAGAGAAAACTTCTATGTTTACTTTGAGCTCCTGTTTTTATTTAGCTTATCACAGAGTGCAGTTCTGTTGCTGCATGGGGTAATGGCTCTGACAGCAACTTGCAATTAGAAGCAAGCACTTATCAATATCCACTACTATAGAGAGCAAAAATATGAATAGCAGTGCCAGCAGGTTTCTGGGCACAGTGTCTTCCTAACATTATTCAATAAATACAGCATATTTTCTCAGAATTGATCAGTTTATTAGCATATTAACAAGAATTAATAGTAAGTGATTTCTGTTAACTGCTAGAGATAACCAAACTCAAGCTTTACAGATTTCAGTAGTCACTTTGGGTAATGACATGTACAATTTTCTGGATTGGAAAAATGGGGAGGGTTTTCAGAGATCTGATTGTGAGAAGTGTCTGGCAGTACTTGAGGTAGGCACATACATATGGCATTATTCCTTATTCAGAGTTGTCTGTTTTTCTTAGGGCCTTCTGAGTATTGCAACCACATAAAAATGCTGGAGAAAAATCTGTTGTTGGGCTGATGGAAAAGATTGATCCAAGAGCTCTAAGAACTGATTTCTGTTGTCTGAAGATTACAGACACTCAAGTCTTGTCAAGATCTGTGATGAGAAGCTTTATCTCAGTATAGATGAGTTTGGAGAATAGGAGGCTATATTTGGTATCATACTTGATATTTTATAATACCATTTAGTATTTGAAAATGACTTGGCATTCCTGAGCAGTTGCTAAGGTACGGTGCTTGCTGAATAGAATCAAGGTACTAAAGGAGACAGGCAAAAAACCACTTGGCCAAATACCTAGTACTCCAGAACCTGTTATTGACATGTCTAAATGAACCTTTTTTTCCATAATTTTCCCTGTTAATTACCCTGTTAATTCTGAAGTGGTTGACAAGAAGCACAGTGCCTGTGGGGCATATGCTTCATGGTGAGGAGAATGAGGATACTGAGCAAAGAAAGTTCAAAGATCTGCTCAATACTGAAGCAATGGACAAGGTGTGGCAAGAAGAATCCCTGCCCAAAAACCGTACTTGCTTTAAACACTGCTTTCACTAGCGTGCACTTCATGATGCATTAAGAACAGGGACTTGGAGGCTGGTGCAGGGTGTAAAAATTAAGACTTAAAGCCATGCAGTTGCTTTAGCAGAGGTAGTGAGCAAGGTGTAACCTTCTTCTCAGCACTCCTAAAAGAAAATTCAAATCCATTCTCACCTACTTGAGGAAGTGAGCAACAGTATTGTAGTAAGAGGTGATGATCTGTAGGGTTCATTTTATAATATTTTCCTTTTCTCTAGAGAATTTTTTGACTCCGTCAGAGAGTCAAGATATTCTGCAGATAGTTTAGAAAGTAGCGTTCTCATGAATATATAGTTGTACAGCTGAGGATGCTGAACAGTCATTGCGAGGCCAAGATGCTAGTGTGTGACATCCTCTATCAGACTGCATTGTGCAATGTGTATTGCTTGAATGCTATGGCAAGGTTTTGGTCTACTGGTTAGACTTACCTCCACATTTATGATTGTTTATGTGCTTCTAGCAAAGAATAGATTTTAGGCTGGGAGTTTGAAGAGTGCCCAAGTGACTTCGGATAACAAGCTCAAGGATTTGGTCTCTTTCATAATTCATAAAACCTTTAAAACCTCCAGAGTTATCCCCATGATATAGGCCTTCAGAAACTGAAGCTTTCTTAAAGCGTCAAATATCATTAGATGCATCATTCAGTAGTAAGACAGTAACAGTGCAAGATATGGAATAACTTTTCTTCCAAATGCATTACCATCCAGTTTTATCAAAACAAATCATTTTAAATATATTTTGATTCTTTTGAGGGGAATGTTTCCTTTTTTGGGCTCACTGTTATGCCTTTCGGGATTTGGGTTTCTAGCAAGCCAATAGTGTTCTTGAAATCATTACAGAGACTCTTTTACACCATTAAAAAAAAGAGTCAAGACAAAGTGTGTATTTATGTTATGGTTTAGACATAGTGAAGTTTTTCTGCTTGATGGAACTTTTTACTCTAAAACAGCAGGGAATCGTTTCTGATGTCAGATCCTCATCAAAGAAAATGTTGACACAGTGCTCTTTGATCACTTCTGAATGAGACTTAGTGTAACTTAATGCATGTATCCTCTAGATTTGATTTGTTATTGTAGATGAGATCACCATATTGAATGGGGAGAAAATGAAGAGGTGAAGCTGTCTGTTTATCTGGCCAGAGTATTAGGGATCAAAGACTAGAATATAGCTTCTGAATCAGCACACAATCCAGTGGAAAAGTAGCATACACACAAGTCAGTGTCATACTAGATCTACAGATGGCAGCTACTGAGAGAAACTAAGCATGACTATGGAAACTCTCAGAGGCATTTGTGATACTGATTGGGCTTTCATGCTTTCTGCATTTAATCCATCCATTTTTCTCTTGAGGTTTGCAGTCTCCTTTTTTTCCCTGCAGATTACATTATCTGAACACACTGGGTTCCTGCAGACTTCACAGTTCAGGTCAATGTGTTTGATACCACTGACTGAAGAGAGAAAGAGCTCCCAAACTGTTGGCTGAGATTACTTACTCTGTGCCCACTTGGCAGGAAGGATAGGTGGGACAGAGCTCTGCACGTCACGTTCTCTCAGTACTAAGGAGCCTTATTTCCAGGGAGATGTTTTTATAGACCTGCTTGGAAAGCCACAGCTTTCCATGGCCAATGACTCACACAGAGCTGCTTTAGCAGAAAAAGTTTTGTAATAATCTAGACATAGTGGTTTTCTTTCACAAAGAATAATGAGCAAGAATTTAGTGCAGCTGTGTATAATGGCCATGAGAGGGACTTCTCTGACTGCTATGGCAGTTGGGGGTGTAAGTCAGTCCAGTTAATGTGCCAGAAAACAGATAATAAAAATTCAAGTGTGCTGTCACCAAATCATTGGAGTTAGCAGACAACCATCAGTTTCAATTTCGCTGTACTCCAAGTGGTGCATGCTGTTAAGTCTTTTAGTGGGAGACACCCATACTGCTCAGCTGCATGCCATAGAGCCTCAGTTTTCAGTTGTAAGTCAGAGCCTGCTCTTTGAGAATGGATGAATTTGTATTCTGGCAGACATTCAAATTTCACATTTCTGTGGTGTTTGATAGAGGTATCTGTCCCACCTTGGGATCTGGTGGCTTAATAATGAACACAGCAAATGTAACATTGATTCCAGTTTAGTATTTTCCCTACTTATACTCAAGAATATTTTTAGTAAGAGAAACACTAAATCTCTAGCGTATGTACAACTGTCTTTTTTGTTTTGCTCCTCTCTATATTTACAGAGAGCAGCCATACCCTCCATTAGCTCTTGCTTTGCTTGGGCAAACAGTAGCTATTTCTGAGAATAACTGCTTATTTCCCTTCAGAAACACTCTTTATTCCAACTGAAATTATATTTCTTGAAGAAGAATGAGTAGAATCACAATATTCTGCTATTGCCTTGTACAATCTGATTGTACAACACTATTCTGTTTCACTGGAATTACCTTACCTTGTACGTATACTGGAACTAAGTTTGTAATGCTCAGTCATGTTTCTTCCTTTTACATGTTTCTTCCTTTTTCTTCTTTTCACTTTTGTGCTTTATTTGTTTGTTTCCAAGTGATGATTCCCCATTTATTAGCAAAACTGTACTTCAGGTACAGAGCCTAGAAGCATAGCTCTATGCCATGAAACACTAGTTTCTTTTCAACTTAAAAGCAGCAAGGTCATCCTATTTTAAAAAAAAAAAAAAAAGGTTGACAATGTGTCTCCAGTTTTTATACCAGAAAATACCTCTTAATTAAAACATGACATTTGACTCTTGTGGAACTGTAATCACCAGCAATTCTCTCCTTGTACTACATAACTCTTCTCTGATCTTACAGTTCAGAATTACATCATATCTTTTTCATGCTGAATAATAATCTTTCATTTGAGACCACGTTGTTTCCTTTCCTTAAGTCTGATTGATCAGATTTTACCTCATTTCCCTAGAAAATAAGTTACCCTAACGATTAAGATGACATCCTTCATGGTGTTTTATGTTTACTGATACTCTTTCCTTCATATTTTTCATGATGAAGATCAAGCCTTGTAGTTTCCAGTATCACATTCTTCCCCCTCTATTAAATAAAGCCAGCACTCTTCTGATTCCTGACTTGCCTGTGATTTGACGTGAACTTTCTGTTGCTTTAGTGCTATCTCCATCTTTTCTAAGCAGCTCATCCTAGTCAGTGCAATGCCCAGTCATGCTTACTGTGCTTTTATGTTTTCATTAATGTTTACAGTCATCAGATTTCATGTCCTCCATCAGGACTTGCAGTTTTTCCTTCCAGTTGTTGCCTTTGTTCTTTGCAATAAATGCAACAGCTGTTTATCTCTGACTTGGTTTTGTATTTTATATTGTCATACAGTAATTGTATCACCTGTCTTACTACTGCTCCCATCTGGCATCCTTCTGGCCCATGCTTATCTCTGTGCAATAATCCGTTGAGCTAATAAAGGACCTAGGTCTTCAACTTGATCCTCCGCAAAGCCTTTGTTCTCTACGTGGTCAATTAAAATGGATACACTATTAAGAGAATCTCTCATCCTTTATGTTCAAAAGTTTCTGAAGTAGATCAGTTTTTCTTATTCCTTCATGGATCATTTTTGTGAGTAATTCTTATTCTGAAGCTTATTCACAGTCACAGGAATTAATGTAACAATCCAAATAGTGTGTCTGGTTAATTTTTCTTTTGCATTTTTTTTTGCTCACTTGTAATTAATGAAGATAAGAGAGCAGTACTGAGAAACAACTAAAATCTGCTTCTGACCCTCATAAACGTCTGGCAAGTAACATATGGGGGTGAGGGGGGAGAAGACAAAAAGAAAACTGTCTTTGAAGTGACATATGGCAATCTTTGGCCAAACAAATCTATGCAAATACTACTAATCCCTGTCTACTCCAGAAATGCAGGATTTCTGACAAAACGCACTGTCTTTGGCTCAGAAAAAACACAAGATGCTTCTTAGGAAGGTAAATTTGATAATAATGGAAAGGGTTGTTGTAGACAGCAAAGCGAGTACATATTGTCCCGATTTGAGACAATTATGGGGGAAAACCCAAACAAAAAGCCTCCCCCCCTCCCTTGGAAAAAAAAGGAAGAAATAGAACAAATCACATGCGCCCAAAGGCAAAGTGAGCAAAGAATAACTTTTACAAAGAGAAACAGTAATTAAAAGAATTGGTAAACTTCTCAGCCCCACCATGAAAATGGTGATTTGCCCCCCACTACCTGTGAGAAACCTATCAAAATAGTCCAGATGGAGTGAAAAGGAGATGTGGTGAGCTGGGATGGCGGGTAGTAGGGGATGCCAATGGTGGATGGGATGGATGGAGTTGGACGGAGAGACCTGTGTGGCCACTGCCTCCCTGAGACAAGATGGAGACTTCTTCCTCACTGTGTGGTGAAGAAGAGAGAGCACAGTGGAAGCCAGTGGATTTACATACTGTATGCTGTCATACTTCCGGATGTGCCTCTTGGTTTGCGCTCATCCATGCTGGGGCTGCGCAGGGCTGCTGCTATGCGCAGCCACGCATGCTGATCCCGAAAGAGAGGAAGCCCTTGGCCTGCAAGGGTGGGATGTTTGCCGCAGCCACTCCGCACCGCTTCCAGTGCCAGTCTGCTGGGATGGGGGTTGCGGAGCTGCTGCCGCTGATAAACTGCCCCCACAGCTGGGACGCACTGCTGTCCTGCTCTGCCGTGCACACACCCGCTCCTGCTCCCAGCAGTGTGGTCCAGCTGGGGAAGGGGCAGTTCACAATTCAAACAAACAATCCCTGGGCTTTGGATGCGAACCACCCCTGCCCCCACCCACCCCCCAGTTAAAGAACAAACAGCATAATTCGGGGGAGAAGGAGGAGAAGGAAAAATGGATACCAAACTTCTTTTTTGTATCCTCCATAACAATATACATAGCAAAAACGCTGCAAGTACCCAGAAGAGAGAAAAAGTACTGTCTTTCATTTTTTATGCTTGACATAACCCTACATTTCTTTGCAGAAAGCTCTTGGGTTTTGCACGCAATGAAGCAAATTCTATCCTTAATTGTTCCTCACCTTTCACTTCAGTGAGAGAGCAGTGATTAAGTTATAAAACTACCTCATCTGGATTTGGAATTGTAAGGACCAGAACTGCAATGGTTTGGACTGTGTTAACTTTTTAAAAATTAAGAAGGCTGAAATACAATGTAGTGACTAAAGTTTCAAAGAAAACGTGACAGGAGAAAGGACTCTTCTCTCTCAATGACATACTTGTTTCTATGGGAAAAGTGGATCAGCCCCATGGTGTAGGGATGCTGCTGTGTTATTCCCTACTGTTACTCAGAACAGAAAAGAAAAAAGGTGATGAAGAAATCTCCCTCATTCTTAGCAACTCTTGTTCATTGGGCAAACTTGTGCTTGAGTGTTGGTAACCCTGTAAAACCAAAGTTATATGTCCCCTTTCCTTCTCAGTCTGCATTAGTCCTCCAAATCACCATCTGTAATCATCTGATTTTTCCACAGTTCTTTTCAGCTGAAGCTTTTGGGTCAGAATAAGGGCAGACTTTTGAGCTGTTTGTGAGACTCATGTCTCCATGACATTACAGGGACTTTGGTTAACAGAATGCTCTCATGTTGTATTCTTCTTCTGGTGGGGGGGAATATTGGTTCAGGTACTCTGTTCCTAGACTGTTTCTTTCACAAATGTTTACATACTTGGACAGAGATTGAAAAGACTGAAGTGGCAACATACTGAAGCAACAGCAAAATGTACATTGCTCTAGTGCCCAGAAAGCAGCTGTGCCTAAAAGCTGTCAGCCAGTAAATACTTTTTTCTTTCTGCAAAACTGTATTTCCATCAATTTACTCTGCCCTGGACCAGTCAAATGAAGGTCTCTGTTATTCTGTTGCCATCTCTATTTTGCAGCCTCAAATGAAATCAAATATTGATGTGGATGTGTCCAGATAAGGAGAGATTGTACTCTCATTTATAACATGTGAAATAGATGTCTTTTGCTTTTGTGGAAATGCCTTGCAGTAGCATTTGAGTTATGATACTAAGCACCCTGAAAAAGTTACTGGGCTCCAATTAGTTATCTTGTGTTTTTCCCTATTCAGTTTCAATCTTTTAATTTTGATAAAGCTATTTGTTTCATTGTTTTACCACGTCTAGCACAACAAGAGGTTCCAGATCATGACTTGGACCCAAGAGCATAAGAGGATTGCCTAGCAACTCCTTTATGATCAGATAAACCCTGAAAAGTTCAAATGTGCATCCAAAAATCTTTGGAGGAGGAATGTCATTAGAAGAGACTTTCCATCGAGCTTTTTGTCAACCCTGGCTGGCTATGAAATGGAACAGAAATAGCCTTATTCGTAGCTTTCTTTTCAAGTAAGTTTTTTTTCTCCTGGTATTTCTATTTGTTTCTCTGAGTGAAACTGGGTAGTAGAATAACAAAAAATTTCATGAGAAAAGAAGCAAATTTTCTGGAGACAATAAAACAAATAGAACTAGTCCAAGTACTGGTCAAAATATAAGCTAGTGCTTAATCATTATCTGACTCAACCCATTCTCTTTCTTGTCCTTTTGTCATGATGTTTGTAGGTGATGAAACTTGATTTAATTACAAACACAATAGTGTCCAGTTTCTGAAATAATTCATAGAATCATAGAATGGTTTGGGTTGGAAGGGACCTCTGGAGCTCATCTAGTCCAACCCCCCTGCAGTGGGCAGAGACATCCCCAACTAGATCAGGTTGCTCAGAGCCCTGTCAAGCCTCGCCTTGAATGCTGCCAGGGATGGGGCCTCAACCGCCTCCCTGGGCAACCTGTTCCACTATTCTACCACCCTCATGGTGAGGAACTTCTTTCTAATATCCAGTCTAAATCTACTCATCTCCAATTTAAAACCATTGGCCCTTGTGCTTTCACTCCAGGCCTTTGCAAACAGGCCCTCTCCAGCCTTCTTGTAAGTTCCTTTTAGGTACTGGAAAGTCACTAGTAGGTCCTCCCTGAAGTCTTCTCTTCTCCAGGCTGAACAATCCCAGCTCCCTCAGCCTGTCTTCATAGGAGAGGTGTTCCAGCCCCCTGATCATTCTCGTGGCCCTCCTCTGGACCTGCTCCATTACGTCCATGTCCTTTTTGTATTGAGGGCTCCAGAACTGGACACAATATTCCAGATGAGGTCTNGCTCCACCCCATAGCTCTGTAACTTGGCCAGTAGGATGTTGTGGGGGACTGTGTCAAAGGCCTTGCACAAGTCCAGATAGATCACATCCACAGGTTGTCCCTTGTCCACTGAGGTAGTCACAGTATAGTAGAAAGCCACTAGTTTTGTCAGACAGGATCTGCCCTTAGTGAAGCCGTTCTGACTGTCTCTGATCACCTCCCTCTCCTCCATGTGCCTTATCAGACCTTCTAGGAGAATCTGCTCCATGATTTTCCCAGGCACAGAGGTGAGGCTAACAGGTCGGTAGTTCCCAGGGTCCTCCTTTCCACCCTTTTTGAAAATGGGTGTGACATGCCCCTTCTTCCAGTCACTAGGGACTTCACCTGACTGCCAGGACTTATTATAGAGAGTGGCTTGGCGACTCCATCAGCCAATTCTTTTAGGACTCTGGGGTGCATCTCATCAGGTCCCATCGACTTATGTATATTCCGGTTCCTCAGAAGGTCATGAACATGATTTTCACCCTGGTCCTTACCTTGTGGTTTTTTAACTTGGGAGATGTTGGGTGAGACATTGCCAGTGAAGACGGAATAAAAAATGTTGTTGAGAACTTCAGCCTGCTCCTCATCTGTTGTTATTAGTTCTCGATTCTTGCTCTTCAGGGGGGGAATATTTTCTTTGACCTTGCTTTTTTCATTCATGTGCCTGTAGAATCCCTTCTTGTTATTCTTTGCATCCTTTGCTAAGTTGAGCTCTAGCTATGCTTTAGCCTTCCTGACTTCATCTCTAGACCAAATGTATTTATAATAATAAAAAATTAATATTCTTCTACTCATTTAGCTATTTTAGTTTGATTAGATAAATTAAGTCAGATGATGCTTTTCAGTTCCTTCAGTGCTTTGAAGAATCTAAACATTCACATGATTAAACTTAAAGTTCCCTCTCTTAATACAAGCAGCAAGGCACAAAATTCGTTTTGTGCAATAAATGTAGTTACATGAGTATTTGTGGAAGCAAAACACAAAATTAAAGGAGAAAATAGGATTAATTCTGTTTTTCTCACAAGTTAACAAGTTGCACTTGTTTACATATCTATCCTATTTTTATTTCACAGTAAAGATTTCAAGTGAACATGTTGGTAAAATGTAAATAAAAAAGACTATGGCTATTCCTTTTTATTTCATTTCCAGCTTGCTCTGTGGAGCCCTTTGTTTATTCATCAGAACACTTGCACTTATCCATGTTTCTCCTGAACTTCCATTTGAAACTTGCTATCTAAAGCTTTTCAACAAAATCTCAGAAGCATATTTAGACTTCTGTTAAAGTATTTAGTTCCCCCTTTTTTCTGATTTGTTTTTTTTTTTAAAACCTCACAAGAAAAACTAATTTGTCATTACGTTTGTGTATGATTATAACTTGTTTGTTACAATTTTAAGACAAAAATTTTGGATATCAGAAGAAGTTCTTGAACCAGTTAACAATCTTGAAAGCTGTATAAACATTCTTAGATGCAGTTCAGATGTCATGACACTTAGGCAATTTGTTTTATCCTCACAATCTTCTCTGAAGCTTTAGGAAAACCTAGACAAAAATGGAGCTTAGCTCAGTATTACGCAAGCATTCTGCAAACAGTTTTGAGGAGAAACCTTGGTCATCTGTGGCTCCAAGCCAGAGATTAGCTCCTTGAATCTCATGTTCACCAGCACTTGTTTTGTACAGCAAGGATAGAGCCAAAGCTAAGGCCCGAAGTGCTGCTACACAAACTATTCCTAATGAAAGCTCCAGCAAAAGGGGCCCATCTCTGCCATCAGCCTTCTCATTTAGGAGCTGACCTAATTCATCCTCCTTCTCATCTGCTGCCCCTCATTATCCAGATGGCCTGATGTGCCACATTACACCCTCAGTAGATGTATTCCTTTTCAAAAGCACACTCCTCAGATCAGAGCTGTTCCTTTTGATTTGCTTTCTGACTCTCTGACATTTGCAGAGATGCACTAGCGCATCTGAGCCCAAAAACAAGAAGGCAGAAAACACATGAAGTTCCTTTTGCCTTTCATCTCTTCAGCCTTTGTAGTCAGCCAAGATTTCTATTGCATTGGCCTTTCTTTTCTTCTTCTGCCTTTTTTGTTTTTATTTTGCTTTCATTTACTCTGATCTTATTAAAGTTGCTCAACTCTTTCTTGCATCCTGCCAGCAGAGTTCTTAGCAAGTTTCCTCATGCTGTGACTCTCTCATGTAAAACATTCTTTAGCACTTTGTCACTCGAGTTCCTCTGAACTGTATTCCTGTTACATCAAGATGCACTTGATTGAAGCTGGGGATGCAATTTTAAAACACTGCTGAAAAGAACTATTTTACTCAAAACCAGGTGTGTCTTTGGGGGGTGTTGTAGTCTCCTTACTCCATCTCAAAGTTATCCTTTGTTAGTCTTTGATAGAGAGATTGCTTTCTGTACCCTGTATTGTGGTAATGAACTAGCAGACAGATAATGGATTTCTTTCTTTTTGTCTGAATTGCTCTAAAAGTTGGCTAAGTCAGTCTAAGGTTGTGCTATACTTGTGGCTTAAACCTAAAATAAAGCCTTATATTATTACATCAAACTAACAGAGATATCAGCAGACAATTGTTCTGCCAGTTATCTGTCTATATATTAGATATTTGTGTTTATAGAAGGTCCTGACTTCCAATGGTTCTGTCTAGTTTAATAAATGATTAGTATCTACTTAGGTGTAACCACACCTATGTACAGTTCATTCTTGCAGCATTTTTTTCCAGGAGGATGAGAGGTTGAGGCAATAATGGTGACATTCCTGATAGAAATGTTTATGCTTCTGTAAAGAGTTGGGCCACAAAGAGTAGGCATCCTATGAACTGTGACAGTACTGCCTCTCAGAAGTTTCTGGGCAGGACAGGCAGTTAACGGAGAGCCAGAGCACAGAACTGCGTTTCCTCTTACCCTGTCCAATGCTGTCCTTTCCAGCACTTCCTACTCTGTGTAAAACACCTAGGGCAGTTGCAGCATGCTAAAATCTCCTTTTGCCCACTATAATTGAAGTCAGGAAATTTCTGTTATGAAAATTTTAATCTGGCTTTTCAGTTACTGAATGTACAAGTGCCATACACCAGGATTTTAAAGCTGTAAGTAAAACTCTGTAAAACATCTGTGGGGAGGTGAAGGAAATTTTCAGTATGTGCATGAGCAAAAATGAAATCACAAGAACCAGTGTTTGAGCAGTTCTGAAAATCATATGATTTATTTGAAGGTTGTTATCAGTCTGTTAGATTTCAGCTGTATAACCAAACTGGTTACCATCTGGGTTCCAGCTTAAACAGCAAGGAGCCTAACAAGCCCAACCAGTTGACAACTGGTCTGTAAAACTCCTGGGTGATTTGCTACATCCAAATGGGTCTAAGACTTTAAGACTTAACTCATCAGTTGCTTTGGGCTGCTTATTGTTTGCATATGTGAGCTGGGTGGTCATCTCTTAATTCCTGGTTCTGACCCTTGCTTCTTTGTTGGAGCAGCCATTTGGATTTTACTCTGACCCTTCTCTTTTGGAGCCAGACTCCTGAATGACTGTCTTACATGTCCTGTAGAACAGCGTTTGTGGCCATATTTGATTCCTTATTTTTCTGACTTTTAACAATGTTATTACATTATTTCTCAGCTTTGTGTCCATCTTAACATCTCAGTTCCTGACCTTGCTATTATACAGTACTGAGATAAAGTATTGATATTGGCCTGTCTCCCAGCCTTTTGGCTGCAACCCGACCCCAAGCACTGGGACTCACTGTCTGCTGGATCCTCTCAGTAGTTCCCATAATTTAAACATGTTCCTGCACACTTACAATTCTGAGCTGCAGAGCTCAAACAGCAAAAATATATTTAATGTTGTGTACTGATTTTTTTACTACGGTTCTTGTAAGTACAAATCTCTGATTCTGCTTTTCCTAGAACAGTCAAACTAAAAGTCTTGTTTTCCAAGCCTGAGTGACTCAGGAGGCTCAGGTAAGGGCTTAGGTTTTCAAATCTATTTAAGAAAGAGCTCTCATTGATTTTATGCCTCAACTAAAACAATTAGATAGGATAGTCATTTACCAAAAGCATGCTCAGAAACATTGACAACAGAAAGTATCCAGTTCACTGGGGTGGGGGAATGGGATGGGGAAAGAAGGAAACAAAATTTCTGAATATAAGCAGAGCCAGTAAGTGAGAAAAGAGACAAATTTGAAGATGAAATATTATTCCACAAGGAGAACGTACAGCTTTCTCAATAAAGCAAAACAACTATAACTGTCTGACTAACTTTTCTGAGAAATCATCTTGATAATATGTTATGGAGGATGAGATAGTGTTACAGTTTTTGGGTTCATTTTACGTGAATATGTTTATCTTTGCTAACCCAGCAATAAAAACCTCTTGACTACTCGCACACAAATAGTTTACTGAAAGTTACTAGTGGCAGGTAACTGAGTCATTTTGCTGCTTTATTCTTTATATTTGGCAGTAATTATTGGAGGCAATGTTCTTGTTTTGTGTCTGCCTGTTTATCACCTGTATTCTTTAATGTGACGAAAGACTTGTGAAGATTAGAAGGCACCAGACTTTGAGGTTGTGGTTGTCTATAAAGTAATATAATGTTGTGAAAAAATTCTTGGCACTCAGTCCTTAGGAGATGTGGTGCTAGTGTTACTTGTGGAGAGAACTGGGAATTTAACCTGGCAACCATTTGAACTTAAAGGAAGTCTTCTAAAGTGTTGTGAAATGACTAAAAGTCATTCCTCATGACCAGTTCAGTCTTGTAGGTGTTGAGGTGACCAGATGAGGGTTGTCTCATCTGAACTTTTTTTACACTGGTGGAAAGACATTAAGGCATTTAGTGAAAAATGGGTTTGTCATGTGTGACATTACATTGTCCTTTGCCTTTGAAACTCACTTAAGATAAAAGGTATACAGCATATCAGTATATTTGTTCCATTAACACAGTGAAGGATGTTATGTTGAAAAACATGGTGTGTGAAGAAAGCAAAGAAATACAAGATAGTTGCATGAACTGCAAGGACGACACCATAAAAACAATGTGAGTATACCTAAATGGCTGGTATCAACAGTGCTTCCATGTAATTCTTGCAGTCAGAATGAGTTAACCAAAAGGCCACATGCACTAAGGTTTATTTGGCTGTTTCTTACTGAGGTAAGAATCACATGCCCAAGTATGACACAGGGAAGCAACTTCGAATGTAAGATCTATAGTATCTGCCACCAAACTCTTATACCAGTACAGATCTTCATTTAATGTTAGAGGCTTATGGGTTACAGAAAGGAGACAGACAGGTGAAAAATAATTGAAAAATAGGTATATTCCAGACTAAGTACTTTTAATCATTCCTGTGTTAGAAAAAGGGTGGGACTATGTCCAAAATAAGGCTAAATCTTGTATTGATTTTAAAATGTCAGTGATAATGTTAATTAAAAGGTAGCTCCATGCTGTAGTGAAGAAAACTTAGACTTCACATAATGTTGTAAAGATCGTACAGCTTTATTCATGTTTCAAAGTGTAGAGAATAAAATGTCAATATTTATGGCATTAAGAGAGGTACAAACCAGGTCAAATGTCTGAGGTTTAGGACTAGATTCTTAGAAAACTGCTGCCTGGTTTGTGCTTTGTTTCCAGTCCGTTGGAAACAGCTGTGTGTAAAAAAATAAACTACAGAATCATTTAAATAAACACCTATGTTCCTCAAATATAGGAAATGTCATAAAGAAGGAAGAAATCAGTAGTTCTGTTACAGATGTAGAACTGTATTAATTGAGCTTCCTCTACCTTCTCTCTCCCAGTAATGCAGGTAGTTTTTGTTCTGTCATTGAATTTAATCTTAAAAATCAACAATACCTGTGTTAATACAGTTGACCATTCAGCATGTGTAGCCTGTTAGAATTAGACAATGTGCAAAAAAAATCTAAGATGACTGAACAGAAATGCAGAGAAAGAACAAATTTTAGATGACATTTTGGCAGTTGTTTCTGGTTATCCTTCTAGTGAGCTTTGCCTGTCTCTTCTGTGTACAGCACCATTCTGTTATGTAGTGGCAATGCTCCCTCTCCTAGGATTAGTACACTGTCTCAGATATGTAATTTCTCTAACATAGGTGGATGTGTTAGGTACAGATATCAGAACAAGAGCCAGAACACAAGACACCTTGTTTTTCAGACCTGTGTGAAGCAGAAGAAGCACAGTTTTATACTGTAATGGCAGCAAAATGTTCAGGTTTGTACTGAACACAGACCCAGTGTGATCTCCAGTCAAGTCAATGAAAAGTGGGTTAATAGCTCAGCTGTTTTTTATAGCTTGTAGGATGAAGAAGGTCTTTTCACTTCCAATCTCACTTCTTTTAGAACACCCTGCTTGTAATGCACAAATGTAGCTGTCAGCATGCCTTTTGTTTTTTGTTTCTTACAGATGTTTTTCCAGTTTGCGTAGTGTTTGCTACATTACTGGGAGGTGAGAGCCTGGCTTCCCAGAGCAGAATTTGGCTATACTTTCTAATAACATTTTTTCTTAACTCTTACAGATGCCTATTGCAATTATGGTTTTAGAACAGTGAGTGGAAAAAATGTGGGTGAAAGTTCTAACTTACACAAATATCACTTTAACATTGTTCAGTGCTTTTAGAATAGTAGCTTCAGGTATTTTACAAGAAATGTATGAACTTCTCAAAATATCATCTCTAAAACATTAAATGAAAGTTTTTATCTCTGCTAGAAACCAGGGGAAGCAATTGAAACTGTTTCCCTAAAGCAATATGGTGGAAAAACATGAAATTATGAGAATTTTGAACTTTTCTGTCTGCTCTTTTATTGAGACTACAAGGCTGTGCCTCTCTATAAGTCTGGAAAGTCTTTGGACTGGGAAAAATGATGAGACTGTACTCTGCAGTGAAATGCTTGGAATGTCTTAGTATCAGTACACCAATCTTGAGTGAACTGCTACTCTTTCTGAAAACATTCCATTCTGTGAGATGAGGCTATCCACTCTCTATTCATTGAAGTGATCCCTTTTAAAAGTTAAAAGATCAGTCGTGTCTTTGATGAACAGACATATCCAGAACTGAAATTATTGTCACCCCATTGTGATAAAACCCTCGTGCAGTCAAGATTTTTCCAGACTGATTTCGGATATATTTCGGATATATTACTCAAGTTTTGAGGTACCAGTTTGAGATACCAAAGGTGGTCTGAATTCCAGAAAAAAATGGCTTAACATTTTGTGATGGGTATCTCTGAGACCTCAACAGGGACTTAATAGTCATGAAAGCATTTTCCTACCAGCTGGTTTATGCAATATGAAAATACTTGATTATTAAAAGAACATATAATTAACTTCAAATGAATCTTTAAATTACATTCAACTGCAATTAACCTTAAGAATTAATCAACCATGGTTACTTAACATTTTTATAATTGTAGGTGCTTCTGCATTAAAATAAACAGTGTATTTGTGAAGTCATTGCTTTCTTCTGCCCTTTTTTTGAAGATAGAAAAGAGATCTAAATAATACATGTTTATATATTTATTGTGATGATAGATGAATTAGCAACATGACATCTTCATCTGTGATACAGAATACATTTATGTAGACCCAATGAAATATTAGAGCAATGCCAAAATTTCTCTCTCCACCCATAAGTTGTGTGCTCGCACACTAGTGCAGACAGACAGTGCCTGCTAACACTCACCCTACCAAGGTCTTGGGTGAGCAGCTGCTGATAACCAAGCTAAAGTACACTGAAGATTATAGGAATTGGTCTTAATGAGAAATAACCTCTTAATAGCACTGTTGGCATGAAAGAGTGTTAGAAACAACCTTCAAAGTGGAAAATCCTGGTTTCTGACGCTTTCTCTGTATTTGCTCTTCAGTTTCCCTTTAAGCTAGTGTGTGGATTTTGCATTTTAGAGAATGATTTGAAAAAGCTTTTTAAGGCTATGTGTTGATGTGGTTTTTGTGTAGTGCCACTTCTAAAGCTTTTATTGTAGTCCAATGCAGTGCTGTTTAAATTCAGGAAAACTCTGCTACTATATGGGCTTCTAGAAGAAGATTATACCTTGGCCGCTTAGTCCTTCATAGAACGCCCAGAACACTTTAGAAAGAGAATGGCCAGTTTTCATGGGTGTGTTATTCACTGTCATGCTTAGATTTTTAAAGAGGCCTCAGCTCTGATTTAGATGACAAATAAGTAACAAAAACTTAGGTAAAAACACATTTCTACTTACGTTGAACTCCTTAGAGCAAGAAGGGTGCAAGCACGAAACTGGGTACAGAGAATGAAATTCTTAGGCTGGAATAGCTATGGACTACCTTTATTCAAGGTAGACTGCAGTATTATGGTCTAGTCTTTAATATTTATGCAGCATTTTGAAGATGAATAGCATAATGCACAGAATTGTATTACTATAGTGATTTGGACTACTGCTGTGAAATAGTCTAGTACTTTTTAATGAGGGTAGTAATTGGAAAATTATCCATCAGGGACACCATCAAGCCTGAAAATGAGCAATGTTAATGGTGCTCTTTAAAAAAAGAAAAAAGTCCTCCAAGACAAATAAACACTTGCTGCCAAAACCTTATTTTATTAAATTAGCTCCCTTTGCTCTGTACTTGGTGTTTGTCTTTTTAAATGTCAGTAGTGTATATTATATATCTAAAAGTTCCCATTTGTGCCTTCCCTAAAGCTCAGCTGACTTTCAGTTACCATCTGACACAACGAAACTGGCAGTGAAAAATGGCAAGCGTTTTTTTCAAAGTTAAAGTGCACCATTCTGTTTTTGTCAATCTGCTGCTCTGGATATAGTTTATAAAAGCATAAATGATGGTAAGATTTGCATTTCAGATTTTGTGCCTGTAGTCCTTGTCACAGAGACAGTTGCTTTAAGTAAAGCTGCAGCCCCTCACAAAGAAGGAAAAGTAGTTTTATATTCTTGTGTTGTATATGGTTATTGGGGGAAAAATTGTGTTACGGTGTGAAAAGTGTGAAGGTGCAGTTTTGGACGCCTCACTACAACAAGGATATTGAGGTTCTTGAGCATGTCTGAAGAAGGGCAGTGAAGCTGGTGAAGGCCCTAGAGAACAAGTCTTATGAGGAACTGAAATTGTTTACTCTGAAGAAAAGGAGCCTCAGGAGAGACCTTATTGCTCTCTACAACTACCTAAAAGGAGGTTATAGCGAAATGGAGGTTGGTCTCTTCTACCATGCAGCAAGTGATAGGACGAGAAAATGGTCTCATGTTGCAGAAGAGGAGGTTTAGGTTGGGTATTAGGAGAAAAACATTCACTGAAAGGGTTGTAAAGCCCTGGAACACATGACCCATGAAATGGTGGAGTCAACACCCCTGCAGTTACTCAAAAGGTGTGTCAATGTGGTACTTAGTGACATGGTTTAGTGGTGATTTAGTTTACTGATATACTGGGGAAAAAAATATACTCTGGAAAAAGAACATTAAACTAGATTTCCTGCTTGCCATTCTTTACTCAAAGATAAGCTGAAAGCTGTTGTTTGGTCTGATTTTTGACCTAGGTCTCATATAGTCTTGGAGGTGAAATAATATGCAGTGTCTGGAGACAAGGGCACTTCCTTCTTGAATTACTGAAAGCTTATGACAGCGTTTGCCTGATCTTCTGTCTGCAGTAGCTTTCCTTGTGATTTTCTGGTGCTATGCACCTAGGATAGCAATCCCTCTTTTGGCTTTGACACAAGGGGAAGCCACAATCTGACTGAAAATACAAATGATTTGGTTCTGATTTGGCTTGTCTCTCATGTAAAGGTTTCTATCTGTGTTCAGGCAGCCTTCTGTGGCCATGAATGCTTGATAGTCCTGCCACCTTCTACCAACCAGACCACATTGAGTGTGGATGCCGTATCATCTATAATTATTCTGTGAATAATTATATTCACAGAATATATTCTGAAGTATAGAATGTTTTCCAGTATTTTAGATTCTTTGATACTTTTGGTTTATTCTCTTTTACATGATTTCAGAGAAACTTTTCCAGGTAAAGATATTGCCCAGAAATGCACCTTCTCATCCCTGTTGGCAAAACCTTGTCTTGCTCTGATGAAACCTGCAAAGTGATAATAGCACCTTTTAGGACAATTACAGCAAAATACCTCTTGGGCGTCATGAGTTAAGTCATGAATGAGGAAGAGATGGTGGGAAAAGGCAACTAAAGGACTTAATTCAAGCTAGGTCAAGTCCTGTGATCTATAATACCATACTGATGATGCATATGATGGAGAAACTAGCAGAGTGGCTTTTAATCACATTTCCTTGACAGCATTTTGGAAAAGCTTGCTGTAAGGCTAAGAGAGCTAAAGGCAGTGTAGACTAAGAACAGCTGAACTAGGCAAAAAAGGCCCATTTGAGGTCAAAGACTTCACTAGGAATTTTTTCAAGTGCTAAAGTTGTGCGGCATATTATTGACAAATACATCAGCAGATCCATAAACAAATGAACAGATCTCTTTAGCTAGTTCTGAATTGCTTTCTTTTGATACATTCAGCTATGTGAGTTAGTAATTAATTTTCTAGTATGGATCAAAGTTCATATAGAAAATGTTGAGGCTTCACAGGAAGCTGTTAACCCATGAGAAGCTGACACCCCAAGGTTTATAAGTGAGAGTAAGTCATTAGAAAAGTTTTTACAAAGTAGTAACTTCAGCTAATTAGAACTCTCCTAGTAGTATTTGTATGACAAGAGGAGGAAGCAGAATAAAAGAAACACTAGTGAAAAGAGGAAATTAGAAGAGAATGTAATAAAAGTTTTTAAGTAGTTCATTATCAAGCACCATTGTGGCAATAGACTGCCCTGTTCTAATTGTGTATGTTGAAGCAGGACTAAACGACTTGGATCTAGCCATGAACTTTGGGTTTGGAGGGAGTGTTCATGGAGGTGTGGAAGTGAGTGTTTACGGAATAGTAATTAAAATTCCTGGATCCTGGCTTCATGTTAGCCTGACTCAGTCGCTCACTTTAGTTTCTCCATTTATCTGTGCAGGTATTAAGGTCAAAGGTTCTCTGTCCATCTGTCTGGCCAGTGCCAGAAGTGCAGAACATAGGTCTGTTCCTCTACCAGAATTAGCCTACACAGGGTGTATTCACGTGTGGCATCCACAGGGAGGTAGGCAAGCCATAGTCTCACTTTACTCCTGAAAGCCTCTCTCAGTCAGTGCATTGCCAGCATACTGCAACGGTCAAACTCTTCATGTTTATCAAGTGCTGCTAGATCTTTGGCTGAAAAATGACAATTCCCTTTCTAGATTGTGAGTGGGCGCTTTCTTAATGCAAGCCTTTGATGAAGCGCACTGGCAAAGCAAGGAAAGGAGGTGATACCACTTCTAGCTGAACTCTGAAATCTGAACTCTGTGTCCCTGCCAAAGGTCACAGGCAGACTTTTTCTCAAGCACTTAATGTGCTTGAGAAGAGAGAGAGAGAGACCTCATGCTGGAGTAGGTACAGATATCACCTTAATTTAAATGAGATTATTTCTGTCTTTTCTTATGAAAAGCACTCATTAAGAATTAATCTTTTTTCAAACCAGTATTAACAATTAATGATTCCCCTTGTGAAGCAGCTCCTCTAGAGCCCAGATATATCCAGTTGTTCCGCTAAAAAAAAAAAAGGGATATTTTTTCTGCTGAATGAAGTGTAAAAAGAGAATAAGTTTCATGTTCAAAGAGATATATAGTTTGTATTTCATGTGGAGACTCTCTTGATATTGTTCACAGATACTGTTTCTTTATGTCGCCCCTATATTTTTGTTATAAATGTAGTAAGCTACATGTACAGTTCTAGTCCCTCTGTGTATGACTATGCTTTAGTAATGAATGAATGTAGGAACAAACCTCATGGTGGCACTAATAGTCCCTGTCCCGCACACTTTTTCCCAATACTGTTTCTTCTAGACTAAGCCAAGAATGGTTTTAAGTTGCTCTTTGACATGGGTAACAGTGCCTTCTGCTCCTCACCAGCCTACTCTGCTGACCTGCTAAGCTCTATCTGTTTATCTTTAAAAGAGTCCGTGACTAGAAGCGGACCTGAGCTTGGCATGTACTACTCTGAAGGGTTATGGCATGGGATCTTCTATTAGAGAGGGCAAAACAGAGCTGAAAGTTTTAAAAAGAAAAGTGAAGACCTTATAGAGAAAAAGGTAGAATTGTGTTCTTTAAGCACTTTGTGGTTTCCCATCTGAAAAAGCAGGACCTGTCACAGGGTTGCTTAAAAATTAAATTGACTTATCATAATGGCCTTGTGTTCTTTAGCCATAGAATTTACTTCTTGTCACACATCCATACTTATTAGTATTAGATTTTCTTAATGCAGTTGTATTTCTATTGCTTGTATATCTGCAAGTGAGCAAAGTGGAAATCAATTTAATCCTGTTTGATTCTGCAGAAAGCCTGAAACAGTAGGTTGGAGAAATGAAAACTGACCTGTTTCTCTCAGTATGGAAGACTGTGAACTCTGTAATTGGTTTGCCACGATAATAGGGCATTTCATGAAGATGTTTCAGAGGTCAGTGCTTTTGCAGTGCACTTTACCATCTTCTACCTTCTGGCATCCATCGTTTTAATTTCTGCCGTAGTGCCCTGCCTGTACCTGAACTCTGACCTCACGATTTGTCCAAAAGAAACTGAGTGCAGTACAGTTCTGCAGAAATCAATAGCCTGCTGGGAGCAGGGTAGAAATATGCGTAAAGCCCAACAGTAAGAGACAACTAGCAGTTCAGTTAGTGACAAGTGGTGGTGCAATGCCCCAAATCCTGGTCTCAGTGAGGAAGATAAGTACCTACAAATTATGTACCATTAAATATGTTAATCTGTAAGTGACAGTGGGTGGCTTTGCTAGATATGATGGGGATGTGGCTGAGACATACAATAAAATTAATTTGGCAGTAAAATTTAAAGATTGCAGTAAACACAGTCTTGTCTCCCATTCTGTTAATGAGTAAAAATGCCCTAGTAGGGGTTCAGAACTGAGGGTGGTGTTCAGTGCTAGTCTGTAGTGTCATATCTGATGACAGCAAAAGGACCCAAAGCCCTTGGAACTGGTAAACCAATTTTATTTATTTATATATATTTATAAAAGGAGAAAAATAACCATATATATATGGTTATTTTTCTCCTTTTTGTAAAAAAAAATAAATAAAAAATGCAAAATGCAAATCAGCTACTGCTGGTTTCTTTCTTCTGCCTCTAGCCTCACGAAATATTATGTTGTTCTAGTAGATTTACTCTGGCTATTAAAATTTTATTTTCTTTCAGTAATTTAAAATCAACTAGGGGAGAATTAAAGCAAAATATTAGCGTAAGTGGTTCACTGGCCTTTTGCTTTTTTCACCCTGACCTCTTCTGCTTTCACATGCAATCACAGAGTTGTTTCTTCTATTTTCAGTGAACCACTCCAGCTTTGCAAATTGTCTTCCCCTTTACATTTATCTTTCTTTGTGCATATTGCTCTTTCCTAATGCAAAGAGCACTGAAGCAAGCTGAGACTACACATTCAAGGCTAGAGAGTGGCTGCATACATTGAAGATTAAAAACGAAATCTATCCGAAGCTCTTAGTCCCAACCTCCTCAATCCAGAATGGCCTGCGTTCCCCTTTGGAAGGAGTAAATGTTCAGAGGAGCATGAGTGCAATTAAATGTTCTGCTCATGGGAAGGACATTAGTAATGTCTTAAGGTCCTGTTATTCATTTGTATATTTTATTCCCTCCAGTTAAACAGGGAGATAAGTATTAAAACTCCCTTTCCCTATATATGTCTTTCTGTTCTATTAGCCTGTTTATTATTGTTGTGTTCTAGCAAGATGTATACATCTGATTCCTCCATTCCTCTAAATCCAGACACTTCCTGTGAGCTAAGAGGTCTATACTATTACTCTTTGGTTGGCATTATGTGAGCCTTTGCACATTACTGCTAGGAGAGATCACAGGGTTGCAAGTCCTGTGGCATTAGTACACAGATATATTAGATCTCTTGATTCAGTATGAGATCCTTTAGATTGACCTTTTAGGTTTTCCACTCATGCTGCCTTGACACAGTACCTTGTGGTTTTAGCACCTGTAGCAGAGCACTGTGTGTTTTTCCACACACTCCAATAGCCCACTGACAAGGTATGGCTTGGCCAGCCCTCTCTGGGACTGCTGGTAACTGAGACTCAGGTGGAGATAGCATTGCTTAGGGCATTGCAGGAAGGGGATGCAGGCTCACAGTGTGGGTGTTACTGACCTGTATGTTCATACTTCTGCTAGGGATTGGCTTAACGACCTGTGAGAGAGCATTCAGAACTTCTGGAAAGCTTCTGGAGGCTCAGCTGGAAATGTGGATGTCTCAAGCCAAAATGTGGAGTGAAACACAGAGCCTTGGATAGACTTTGCAGAAATAGCCTTTATTATTTCAATTTATGGAATGGTAATATCACTTCTTGCATTCTCTGTTAAAGATTAATAAGTGCTTACTAAATACTAAGGGAAGGAAAATGTCTACCTGTTTCTCATTGCTTCACTTGGTTGGTTGGTTTTATTCTATTCTAACTGCTTATAATAGCCAGAGTATTTTTACCTAGGGTTAGAAGATACCCGAAGGAGAACATACACAAAAGCAACATGTTGTTTTAAGACACATGGTAGTGCATCATCTTCTTGAAACCTTGATGCAACAGTTAACTTTGTATAAAAACTCATATGCCTGTTGAACTGACCCTGTGCCTGCCTCTAATTTGGACAGTTGTTTCTCCACCCTTAAAAAATGGAAACAGTAAAAATTCTTGAATGGGTATAGGTCCTTCAAGCAACTTGGTCACTGTTGTTCTCAGTAATAACATTATCTTGGTACTGGACTACACAGAAGGAAGATGAGTGATCCTGAATGCAAAAAAACCACGTCCATTCAGTCTTTTCCTGACAAAGAAATATTAGACAAACCTTTCTTCCATTGCCAGTAACAAAATTTATGTTCCTTCTGTGTAGAACAGTGAAATAGTACATACTTGACCCATGTTGTAAAAATAATATTCTAAGATATACAAATGAATTTGATATTCCTGCAAAATTAAGAGACCCTTAAGCTTTGGAGAGAACTGGGCCACCTGTGGGTGCCCAAGGATTAATGTAAGATGGGGTTAAACCTGTAGTAAAAACTCCCCAGTGCACTGTTCCAGCACCCAAAGATGCATAGCTCAAGGACTTTATCAGCTGGAGGCAGTATCTTTGTACTCATTAAATCATGATGGATTTTATTCTGGGATTTAGTCCAATTGCCTTCTCAGTGCTTGTAAACATGTAGCAGCTGCCACATCCTGTGACAATGAGTTCAACAGCTTAGCTATGTGAGGAGAGATCTCCTGCTGTTTCTTTTGTACCTGCAGCCTGCTATTTGCCTTTGATTTCACCTTGTTCTTGTGTTATAAAAGAGAGTGAACAATGCTTCAATGTGTGTCATCTCCAGGCCCATCAGACTAATATTGCTGGTGTATCTTCTTTCTGACCTGTAACTCCTTTGGTACATGAGGTCTGGATGATAAGTCAGTACTACCTGCACAAGGTTCTCCTCTTCAGTGGGTGCAGCATCCACAGAGCTGTGCCTGTATGTGAAAGAAAAGTCAATATTAACACAGAGCATCTTCCATGTAAGGATGCTTAGTCCTGGTTTGGTATATCTGTAATATATGAGGATCAGACCCCTCTCAAGAAGAGAGTGCAAATCACACAGAGTTGTGCAGTGCTATTTTAATCAGTGCTTGGAGGAGATATGTGAGACCATTTTCTTTGTGACTTAACAGCTAAATCACTTAAATGGTGAATTTAATCCGGAGGTATTTTTATTGGATGGTGTTGTTTAAATAATAAAACTGGCTTAATGGGAGATGCGTTTAATAAACTGAATTTCACATGAGGGTTGAAATCTTGTAGATTGGGTTTTATCCCAGTAAACAGCAATACTAGTTCAGTTTCTGAGCTGCATCATAACATGGAGATAAGATTTATATTTGATATCCCAGTACATGTTTAAAGATGATTGATGACACTATTTTTTCTGGTTCTTCCACTGTATGCCAACTGTATTAATTGCTAATTGTTTTAAGGTACACCTCTACCTATTTGAAATTGAGGTGAGGGACTGGTTATCATAAAGTGATGGCTAGTGAATGTGAGTCTTACATTTACCAAATCCAACAAGGGCTTGGATATTGCTTCCTAAACTGCAGCATTTTACGCTTGGTGTCCAGCTGTTCCCATGCCCTGAGTTAGCAAGCTTGTTAATCCTGATGACTTCCAATTTACTAGACAATAAGTAACAGGCTTTAAGAAGCGAAAGTCTGATGTAACAAGATCCAACTCTCAGCTTCCACTAGTAATGCACTTCATTGCCTTTAGACTGGCTCTGCTATCTATAGCTCAGGGCTAGCAGGGGCTTACATGGCTCTTGCCATTTCAGGCAGGTGTTGGACCTGGGTTCCTTGATGGGCTATTACTCAGGCTCCTTAAAGAGACAGTTGAGCAGATCCCATGCATCTGTATGGCTGACAGACAAAGACAGATTGCCTTCTAGATGACAGGGCTTTGATTAGCTGCTGTCTTTCATGTAGTTGCTTAAATTTAGGCAAACTGGCCATAAAATACCATTAAATTAGAAAATTAGAGCACAATTATCTGTTTTACTGCTGCCAGCAATAATAATGCAAAATGTTGTACATCAGTTCCTGTCTGGTGTAGTTTTAATTTATGTACTTTATGCACTGGAGCAAAGGACAAGGATAGAATATGTTACAGAATTGGGTCATGGATAATTCTGACTAGGTTAATTTTGTGTCCGTTTCCATTATATGGTTTGTTAGCAGAGTGGTTCATTAGTGATGCGTGTCCCATTATTGAGGGTGGTGGAGGGTGTTGCCTGTTCTGCCAAAGATGGGAACCCAAGAGTTCAACTCTTACACAGATTAAGTGTATAAATAGCAACAGAGGAATCTTTTTATGAATTAATCTTTCAGATGTTTCTATCTGTATTTACCTTAAAATATTAAATTGATTTGTCCTTGCAAAAAGATTTTTTTTACTACTAATCAAAGTGTAAGAAGAAAAAATTTGCATTTTACCAGCTCTCCAATTTGAATGATAAAGGATATCAAAAGATTAAAGCAAAAAATTGTTTTCTAATCTTGTATACCACAGTGCCATAGTCTTACATTTCTGTTTGTGACTGGATAATAAGAAAAATTACTGGGATTTCCACTCTGCTCCAACTCAGTGCAGTACCTGAATGACTGTGTGTCTGTTTAAAAACCCCAGGGTACACAGGTGGTTCAGAGCTTAGGTGATCATGAGTGTGGCTTCTTCCAGAAGTGCAAGGGAAAGTGTAACATTTTCAACACATAATCTGTGGAAAAGTTGAAGTTACATTCTTCAGCAATGTCCATATTTCCACTGTGGAAAGCAGTGTGTGTGTAGAAGCTCTCAGTCTCACGTGCTCTAGGCATTCAAGACTAACCATGCACTGGCAGACAAGCCATGTATTGCCTGGATAGACTGGCTTTTTATTACAAGAGTCTTGTGTAGGCACCATGGCCATTTGTCAGGAAAGCCAGCATTGCAGTTGGTAAAGAGCATATTACCATCACAAGCAGTAGTTTAGTCTTCAAAGCAGTAGCAGGGGCAGAAGTATTTGCCTGCTACTGCTCCCAGAGAAGTGAGTGAAAGCAAAATGAAATAGCACCATTTTTTGGTTTTCCTTTCTGTATCATTTATTCTTCTCTGCACACCAAAATGAAAAGAAAATGTTTTGTTCATTACCAAAGAAATTTAAATTCTGGATGCAGAAATTAAATATTTAATGTCAGAACTGTCCTCTGCTCTCTTTGTTTTATTGAGAGACAAGTTACAAAGTTCCTGTGTCTGTTTAGGGTGTTAAGGGCTGCTTTTGTACTTTCACATCCAAGGTAGTGCCGTTGAAACCAGCAGACCAGACTGCACTGCCATCACTGTCGTGGTGATAACTTGTCCTTGTCTTTCTTCAGTGGCTTCAGGTGGAGAGTCTCCTTACATCCCTCCTTGTCTGAGGAAGAATTCCAGGGACAGGGATGAGAATAGCTGTCTAAGACTCCATGGGCAGTGAGTGATATACAGGATGCAGTGCTCAAAAAAGTTGTCACAAGTGTGATCTGCCTTATCCAATGTTAGTTTGACTATTTGTAACTGTTTAGAATTTGGAGAGTGGGGAGGAGGATAGGGGGAAACATATCAAGGTGCAAGGGCGAATGTGTGGAGGCGGAACTGAGAAGTCAATTTGAGCACGTAGGACTGGAAATTTAGATGCAGTTTTAGCTTTTCTAAATGTAGCTCTTTTAATAAGGAACCATTTGATTTTTGTAATTACTGTGTTTTTTTCCAGTTGCTTTTCCACTCAGCAGTAGTTAGAACAGTCTTTGCTTTCAGTGATGAGATTTAATTTTTTGGATCCTCCTCTTTGAGGGACAGCTATGTGAGTTGCATGTTAGATCGCAATGTTTTCATTAAACATGGCAAGGCACTTAAGTTGCATGCTTCAGGTTGGAGTGTGTTTGTCCTGCTTATAGCAGCGAGAGAACATGGCTTCTCAGCTGCCTTAGGATTGAAGATTGGCCTGGATAGGTGGCTTCCTTAGGGCCAAATATAAGAGATTTTGTACTCTGATGAAGAAGTATGATCATAGCAACTTATACCCATTTAAATAAGTGGAGCTATGTATGTTACCCGTTCAGCACAAAGAGCAGTAGCTGTGGTAAAACATTTTAGACAACCCTAAGTCTTCCTAGCAATGCTAAATGAAGTCTGTATCCATAGCTTATCTTTCAGGTCATTGGTTTGGTGATGTAGAACTGGAGAGATGATATGGGACAGCAAGACCATTCTTGTTCTATCCCAGGTAATACAGGTAATGGGCAGTAAGGCCCTTGACCTGAACAAACCAGTTTCAGCTCCTCTTGACATTTTTCTTCACACATAAAACATTCCTTTCAGCACCAAATTTCATTCAGTTTTTTCCAGGCTTGAGACTGCAATTGAATCAGCAGATTTTTTAGCTGGCCTGCCAAAGAAACCTGCTATTGCTCTCCACTGACCAACTGTGAGAGTTGCAACTGTCAGCGGTGCCAGACTGCTTCCCCACAGTGTGAGGTTTTAAACATGCCATTAGTTGGCAATGACTGTTGCCCACCATTATTCCATCCAGGATGTAAATCCATGACCTAGAGAAGACAAACTTCATGTGTCTTTACCATGGCCACAAGCCATCCAGTTCTTCTTGTCAAACTATATCAGAAAATTATCTGCACTGTTCCTGTATTTCTATACCAGTGGAGATAATGAGATGCAATGAGTCTTGGGTTTTGCTCCCAATTTTCAATAGTGCAGTTCTGTTGCCCTTGATATACTGTTGTGGGATACCAATGATTAATGGGCAGACAGAAGGGGCATGGTTAAAGCTTGCCTTCCTGGGAAGGCCGGGGGTGTAGCCAGCCAACCATTAGAAGCTCATTACTATAGCAATAAAAGAATTGATCTTTTAGTATAGCTCCCTTAGAACTTTAACAATTAACCCACATGCAATTATATGCTGGCAGTATAAAGAAGCTGCTGATAAATTCCATTTTTTATTTCTAAAGGCAAGAGGGAAGAGAGATATTAATACACTGCAGCATATGGAATTAATATAAATTGGAAACTAATAAAACATGCTGCTAGAAGCAGTGCTGCCTTTGCAAAATTTTGAGTAACTTGACAGTAGCAGCCAATTCGTTGCATCTGGATAGGCACCAGATTCTTCCCATATCAGGTGATTTGGCTCAGAGCAAATGTATCTTAAACAGACTACAATGGGCAATAGAACTGGTTGGCAAAAATGAAGTTAGAGCAGCTTGAAGCAGTGGCCTGAGAAACAAATAGACAGTTGTAGAGTGCTAATTACTCCATTGTTTTAGATACAAACACAGAACCAAAATGTAGTTCCTACTTCCCAGAGTTAAGAATGTATCATTTTCTAGATAGTAATGTATAAAATGGTTTTTAGTAGATCTGATAGAAGATAGTGAGGGAGAAACGTACAGGACAGGGAGATACTGATTCTCTGGCTTATCTTTTCTGTGTTTCCATCTGTTGGGGGCATGTCTTTTATAAGTTAAGGAGACCAAGGCTGAGTAGCTGAATCTTCTTAATTGCCTGACTCTGCACCTCTGGCTTTAGAATTAAGAAACTTGTTTAAAATACAGGTCTGTGGCCAGAGTTGTTTGCTCCTGCCCAGGGTAGTCTTGCAAGATAAACACTGCTTATGCATAGGAAATAAACTGCAATAGTAAATCGATACACACACAAAACCTCCAAGAAAGGGCTTTAGTGGCTCCATTCTGCCTCACACAAGGTAGATACTCAAAGCTTTTGCATATTCTTCCTCTGTGTCATCTTTCAGATAGAAAGGTTGCTTTTTCTGGAGCTCTCCTCAGTGCTTTATGTAGGGCCCCACAGGGCTGACCAGAAGGCTATTTAGAAACCAGCCCAGGGAAATTGTCTGTTAGTGTAGTTCTTCAGCTTTGAAAAATCTCAAACATTTTACCTTGAATAAAGCAACACGGGGACGCACACCAATTTTGCTTTCTGTTAGGTTTGTAGGCCTGCCCTAGGGTGTGAAGTGGATTAGCACGGGAATTTAGCAGGATATGGGATGTTCTCCCTTTGAGTCAGTATTGCGGCAACACTTGGACACAATGCTACAGGGGCCATGGATTTCTGTATGCCCTCTCAAGTGACTTTCAAAGCACTATCAGCTTTAGGGTGATAAATCAGTAATAAAATCACTTGATACTAACTCTGTTTACTTCCAGAAAAGCAGGAGCAGGGTAGGTAGGATTTGTGCAAACTACTTGTTCTGGGGTCTACAAACACCACAAAGTGGATTTCTGATTCCTTGATAACCCATCTACCTCTAGATATGTCACGCTGCACTCTAGGTATTCCAGTTCATTTTGGATAAATGGAATATAAATTTGAGTGAAGTAGTGTTGGAAAATGTCAGCTTTTCATCCCCAGGATGTTTTATAGGCCTGTTTTCAAGCAACCGTAAAGAGCTAATTGAATGAACTCTCTGATTCCTTCTTTGTCCCTGTTGACCTATATATATTTTCTCTTTTGGATCTTACACAGCATTTCAAATAGAGGAGCATTGATCTGTGTGCTTATTTCATTGCACAACGGTGTCTATTCCTGTGCTTTCCATAGTACGAAGTTCATGGAAAATCCATTACTGTAACTGAATTCCTGAAATTTGTGGACATCAAAAGAACTGACAGCAAAGACTGTCAGATCTTCATTTTGTTTTGCCATTCCCCAAAATATATATTTTCACTAAATTTTTTGAGAAGATTACTACTTGATTTGCATCATAAATGCAAAAGTATTGTAATATATTTTTCTGAGAGAATTTATTTTTTTGCCAACTTCAGTGTCAGCAGAGAATTAAAGAAGCCAGCAGAATCTTAGTTTTCAATGCAACAAAGATAACTAAATTTAAAACATGAATGCCTTCTATATAAAAATAAAAAGCAATAGGTGATTATAGAGCATTTGAGAAGAAAATGAGACTTGCATCACTCCCGTGGCTGATCTATAAAAGAAAAAGTTTATGAATTTGCGTGAATTCTTAAGTCTAAAGGAAGTAGTCAAGAGCTGCTCTTGACTGATCTGAGCATGAGGGCCTCTATGAGGTTAGCGTGAGATCACATCCTCTCCTTCTGCCTCAAAATAGCAACTCCCCTGTGCATAGACTTAAGAGCTCAACTGATGTTACTGTGGCAATATGTGCATCCACTCTTAGCAACTGCTTTCTTTTTATTCTCCTTTCATGACCTGAGTTCCTCTTGAGAGAAAGACTGCATATTTTAAAGGCTCAATTTTAAAGCTACAAATATCTGGAGCATGAGAGAGTATTTAGGAAAGTATTGCTATGTGCTTGCCCTAGTTTTATACTTTTCCCTATGCATTTACAGTATCCCTAGAGACATGATACTGAGTTAGACTAACCTTTTGTCTGACTGGAATGACAGTTTTGTTTCTATGTGTTTTCACCAGAATATATATCCAATTTGAGAAGTTACCAACACTCTAGGAATTTCCACAAAGATTTGTTTTTCTTCACAGGGACTCTTCCTGAATACTTGCTGCTGTGTGAAGTGTCTCTTCTGTTACTTCTGCTGTCTGCAGCACACCAGGCAACACTTTGTTGTTGTTGTTTTTTAATATATCTTACACTCGAAGATACAAGGAATGAGGTGTTTGGGTGCCCTTGAGAGCAGGATGTGAAAGAAGAGCTTGTGCACTTATTTCTTTTATGTGCACAAAGGGCACTTCACATACACAGAGTCTTTAGAGTCTGGATTTAAGCTGTTGGCATCACTTGACATTTTTAGGTGGCATTTTCAAAGAAAGTGTTGATGTGTACTAGCTTTAGGTAGTCTCTGAATACTGTTGATTATGCATCTACAAACCTGGGGATTCATCATTCTGCAGAAAACAACTTTCTTTGAGCCCACATGCAGTGTCATATTTAGTAATTGTACAGGCTTAGCAAAGTGTTTCACAAAGACACAATGCTGTTTCTAGGCACAGGCATACCCTGTGCTAGGAAATGGGAAGAACATTTCTCAAAAGCAGCTGCAGCAGAGAAGTACTGACTTAGCTGTGGTGTTTGTTAGTTCCTCAGGGAAGGAGGTAAAGGGGGTTCAAAGAAGAAGGTTCAAAAACCTTCATGGAGGACTGGGATGAATGAGGCAGAGAAATATCAAGGCCTGCTGTTCATATGATCATGCTGCACCCAAACAGCAGTACTGGCTTTACAGTGTGAGCTCAGTGTGTTCAGAGCTGAGTGACTTACTGTGTTTTCATTCCTGAGTGTGTGTCCTCTCTATCACAGTCAGTCCATGGCACAGTTTATTACAAGGCCGTGCAGGTAGGAAAGCATTAGGGCATTCTTCCATCCTCACACCATCAAACCTCTGTTTTCCTTAAGAGCTTAGTCTAGGACCTATGACAGATATCATGATGGAGAAGGATCAGAATAGGGCCAGGAGACTAACAGAGCTCAATAAGCATCAGATGAAAAACTGTTCCCTAGCATTTAACAATCTGCAACAAGCTGACTGGTCAAAACCACCATAAAATACTGTAAATATAATGCAGTCAAAGCATAAGTTTAGCAGTAAATTCAATATGACAATGTACTGTGTGTGTTGGGGAGAGCTGAGTTATGAGTGCTGTGGGAACTATAACGATGAATTTCTTGGCCTTGCATTTTTATTCTTCATGCATCCTTTTTGGGAGAAGAGCTATTTCACAATCTGAAAAAAATCTTTTTTGCAAGAAAACCATGCAAGTGAGAGTGAGCTGTTGTAACCTGAGAATCTATAGAGACCAGGGTGTCCTTGAACTGAAGAACAAGGAAGAGTCCCTCTGCACTAGGACACGTGTTTCTGCAGTGGGCTGCCATTATAAGCCTAGAGACTGCGTAGTTATCCAGAATAAAGAAAATGCCAAGGTGGTGTATCAGTGCTATTGGTTTTATTAGCAATGGAGCAAGATAGTAAAAAAGCCATAAACCCCAATTTTTCTTTTCCCCCTCACCTCTGTCATCAGAGAAATTGGCACAGTTGTGTGATCACTTAAACCTTATCCACTAGGGTAATCCTTGATGATGTGCAAACCCACCAGTTTCTCTTGCCAAATGATCTGCCTGAAGCAAAAATTGTTACGTAAAAATACCCTATTTCCACCAAAACATGAGTCACTTTCATCCTCTTATTTAAGTGTGCAATTTTTCATAAGTTTCACCAGTTCATCAATTCTATGCTCTTCTTACAGCCCATCAGAACCATCCTGCCCTGTGCTTTCCCTTAGTTCACCAAGTCTGAACTTCATACAGCATCTCCTGAATACCTTATTTAAGAAATTTCCTTAACAGCTGCTACAAAAGTAACTTACAAGTTTCTTGGTTTTGGCTGAAGGATGCTGTGTTAGATCAGGAAGGGAAAGGTGGAAAGACAGGTTGATGAGGTCCACAGTGCTGACCAACAACTCGTAGGGGTTCAGTAAGTGCCTGAGTGATCTGGTAACTTTCTACCAAGGTGGAAGTAGGGTTAGGCAGCTTAATGTTTAACAGCTTTGAGCAGAAAATTAAAGTAATATCCAACTAAATCCACCGTTTTATGGGTTCTAGTGTGAAACAACTGTGACCATTCATCCTAGATTTTCAAGAGGACAGAAATTAACTCAGATTTGAAGGACTGTTGTAATATAATTTTCTGGAATTGTGCTACATGATGAAACGGAGGCCATAGCTCAAGGCAATAGATTAACATTCTGCCACATCCAAGCCAGAAACCTCCTAGGTTTTGTTTTGGTTTAGCATTGGTTCTTTTTCATGTTGCTCTAATCACAGTATCTTTTCCTCTAGTATTGCTACCAGCAAATACTAGTATGATTGTGTATGGCAGCTTTTTGTTGTTGTTGTTGCTGGTCAGGCCTGGCTGTGTAAGTAACTGGTTCCTCAGTTTGGGGCAGGAGTGCTCAGAAAGCACTGTGCTGGCCTGGCAAAATATGTGCTGGGACTCTGCCTTTCCTTCCAGCTAAAGTTGTGGTGCCATCAATATGCTAAATCAAGGCAGCAGAGAGCAGAACTCCCTAACTGCAGCTTTTTAAACTTGAACATTTTTTAATCAGTTTTCTAATTGGGACCTAAGGGACACCATTATGCTTTAATAATACATTGGACAAAACCTGTCTATTTTTATTTTAAAATCCTTAATTATGGGATGCATTTTAAATGAGTTTGATCATAGTGAGTATCTATGTGATCCATGCTTTTTTTTGTTTTGTTTCCTTTTATAAGATTGGCACACAGAAGTACTCTGGAATCAGACATAAAATACTTAATATGGACAGTTTATTTAAGGTATTGACATTGTAGGAATCCAATGACTAAACAATGATAACATTTTTTAATTCAGTTGTTTTATTTGCCTTTGTTTTATTGGGGACCACAGTGATTGGTATGTGTCACTGTCATCAGATTGATCTGTGTCCCAGACAGTTTAATGGACTATATAAGACACTGTGTTGGAAGTTTGGAACTGACAATGTAGACCAGTAACATGTATGGTATACATTCCATAGACACTACAGGAGAATAAATCAGTTCATCACAGTGCTTCTGTAAGCAATTTTTTCCTAACTGTACCTGGTAATTTTCACTGTACTGTCCCTGAGCCTGAGGACTGAGAGTTACTGCTATTTAAGATTCTTGTCATATGCCCTTTTTTTGGCATACAGGCAGACACAATCAGAGGTATCCCGCCTTGGAGGAGGAATCACAGAATCATTGAAGTTGGAAGAGACCTCTGAAGATCATGAAGTCCAACCATACTTGTCACTAACATACCACTAAACCATGTCCCTGAGTAGAGCATCTATATGTTTCTTAAGCACCTCCAGGGCTGGTGACTCCATTCCTGCCCTGGGCAGCCTATTCCAAGACTTAACAACCCTTTCAGTAAAGAAATTCATCCTTATATTATATGTATCTATCTGTCTAATCTAAACCTCCCCTGGTGCAACTTCAGTCCATTTCCTCTCATTCTCTCACTGTTAACCCTGGAGAAGAGACCTATGCCCATCTTGCTACAACCTCCTTTCAGGTAGTTGTAGAGAGCAATAAGGTCTCCCCTGAGTATCTTCTTCAGGAAGAGAAAGTGAGGAAGCTCACGTATACACAAAACCAAAGATGCATATGTGCTGATACACTGACTGTCTAGTTTTAAAATAATCTTTTTGTTGTTTCTCAGCTTACAAGGTGAAGACAGTTTTATAACGCTTACACTAATGATGGATTAAGTGGTTAGTTAATTTACGTGCAATTTCTAATATACTGATTAAACTCCAACATAACTTTCTTGTAAAGGCTGGATTAGATTTTCCTGGAGACTGTCTTGTACTGCTTTTTCTTGAGTCCTAATGAGGAACTCAGCAGTATTGTCCCCAGGACTTCAGTGACTGTCGTTCATCATTTAATTTTTGGGTGGTCTCCGTATTTAGACTGGAAAACACCATAGTCTAAAGATCACATCATTTGCTTAGTGGCTATGTGTGAGAGGCGTAGTAACAGTCCTAAGAGGTATCAAGACAGTGAATCTGGTCTTGGTATTTCTGTAGCGTGTTTATGTCCTGCATTTTGCTGTTTGTTAAATAACTGCATTCTTTGAAAGACAGCAGAGGAGAGATGGTATCTATCAAGAAACAGAATGCTTATAGGGGGATTTGCTCCCACTGAGTGTTTGATCTTGGAATTCGTATTTGTTGGCAGCTTCTTGAGATTTTGAACTTAATGTTTACCTCAACGTCTGATATGTAAGATGAATAATAAATATGCTGAGTGATGACAGGGAAAGCTGAGGTTGTTCCTGTAAAAACTAGCTGCCGAGAGATGTAGGAAGAGTTTGCTTTGGAACTTTATATGGGGCCTAGATTTTGGTCCTGGGAGGAAAGATTTGCTGAAAGAGAAATCCAGCATCCCTGAATATCTACCTCTAAGACCTCAAGAGACATGGTGGGAGTCTGTTTATTTCTGCTAGCCTTTTCTCCTGTTTTTTTTGTCTATCAGCTAGTATGCCTTAATAAGATTGCTTTTGATATCCATATTGTTGGAAGAAAAATGCAGATACCTACACTATATAATGCAATTCTGAGATGACTTGGCTTAGAGGAATCTCCTCACCTCTTGCCTTTGAGTACAGGGAGAGCTAAGGGTGACTTGTTTATTTGGTTGAATGTCTAGGTGCGACAAGCTTGGACTTAGGTGTATAAGCAAGGTAATGCACTCAGTTTGAAGGAAAGAGAGGCACTGGTAATAATTCTCTGTGGAATACCTTATTTTTGAGTAAAAGATATCTAGTAGAAGGGTTCCAGTAACTACTGGATAGAGGCAGTTGTTCTGCCAGCTGGGACACAAGAGGGACATTTGGTAAATCTGGTCCAGAAAGCTACCTAAGATTGTTGGAATGATGTCAGTCAAAATCAGTATGTGCATAGTATTAAATAAACGAGGACCAAAGAAGAAACTAAAGCATTTCTTCTACCTAACCATCCCCATGATGTACCTGTGTGTTTGCTCTTTGGCTCTTAACTGAAAGGAATTCACAAAGCAAATGTAATTATGTTGTGGAACCGCAGAGAAATCATACACACTTGGAAGTAGACCCTGAGGGTAATGCTATGGAGGATGAAGATGGCCAGTATGTTTTGAGGGAAGGCAGTTCTAAACCACAGGTACACAAGTCATTTCCAGCCATGAATGTTCTGTGGTTCTGTGACTTCTTGGTCCTGGTATGCTGAGGAAGATGTGCTGATGGTAGCCAAATGAACTGAAATATTATCAAAGGAAGAAAAAGGGAGGAATGAGATCTAAAAAGAGCAGGAAACAAGGTGCAGGGGAGAAGCTTCACAATTCATCTCAATCTTTCTTCACACAGGCAGGTAGAATCCCTTCTCTGTTGTTCTAGGACACGAAACATGTCTTGGTATGGCTAACATACAAACTTTATTCTCCTACTGCAAACAAAGGCAAATCAAATATGTATCTCCCTGACACTGCTTATTCTTCCATCACCTGAACTGGGAAACGGGCTCTGCAAAAGAAGCAGTGGATGTCAAACTGCATGACACATCCTCTTAAAGCAAATCCCTCTGTGTGAATAATTGCATAATAAATAAAAACTCTTCTTTTTTAAAACTGTTGACGTTCTAGGTCAAACCTCCCTCCACTGTCTAGAGTGAATTTACCTGAGAAGAAAAGTGTCCTTCTCTGTTTTGAGGCAGAGGTGGTTCTGCCCATGCAACCTTCTGACTGTGTGTATGTTATGTATATCTGTGTGTACGCATGCACATGTGCATGCATTAAGCAACTAAACTTCAGCTATGTTACAACTTTTAATGCTCTAATTTATCAGTTTAAATGCATTTTGATCATCTGTCTGGCCCATTTTACCTGCTACAGTTTGCTTGTCTGCTTTTGATGTAAACCTTACTGTCCCTTAACTTGCAGTGAAACAGGATTCTTATGGTAATTCTTAGCATTAAAGAACAAAACAGTGTAGATGGAGTTTAAGTGCAATAATAATTATAAAAGCATCTATAAAGAAGCAACTTCCTCTATGACTGTTTTTAGTTTCTTCAACTCATAGCTCCTGATTAAAATGAAGTTTTTACTCTTCTTTTCCTTGTAGCCTAAACACAGCTACAGCAGAAAGAGCTGAATCCTCCTTGCCTCACAGAGATCAATTTGATGATCAAGCTCTGTTGCAGAATGCTTATTGTGGTGATGAGGTGAGAAAAAGCAAATACCAACTGGATTGCCAAGTGTTGCTATGATGCATGAGTGTGAACTAAAAGATGAGCAAGTGAAGGGCTGGTGTAGGCGTTGGGGTATCTCTTGGGTAGAATACAAGACTGTTGAAAAATCTTGATGGGAAAAGTACGTATCCAGTAAAAGCATTGCTCTTTAGCACTCTGGTGTGTATTTTCCTTCTTGTCCAAAATGTCAACTTCATTAATATTCATGTATTTCTGTAGAAGTTTATAGGGAAATATACTGAGAAATTCAAAGCAGAGATAATTTTCACATGAGTGATTGCACCCTTAAAATGACTGTAGAAGGTCATCATTGAAGGAATTAGCTTCTCAATATATGAGAAAAGAATATTCATCTAAGGAACAAAACTAGCAAAAGGTACCACCAGGCTCATGGGGGTTTTGGTGGAAGGTTCTCGAAACGTTTTCCTCAGGGTGTAAACCTCACAACGGAAGTTTGAAATGGAAGCTGAGATAAAGGGGGTGGGTAAAGAAGCACATTACTGCACATTCTGTTACTATCCTGCTGTGACATGCTCCACAAGCCTTCTCAGACCCTGAGACAATTTTAGATTTCAGCCTTTCACCAGGGCCTTTAGGCTTGAGGAAAATCTCTCGTGTGCAACCTTCCTTTGGAGCATCTTGTGCTGGTCAGTGGCAGAAAAAAGACTCTCAAGTGCCTCAGAAAGGTTTTGACAATTTCCTTCTTTCTTTGCCAGGCAGCTTAAAACACATCATATTTATATTTGATAAATAAGGCATTTATGTGAATTTTCTCTTCTGTACCTCCCTTGTATCTTTCTGTACCCCATAGAATCATAGAGAACATCTTGCTGTAAAGCCGTATACTTCACTGTGATAAATGCTGGTTTTCATTATGTGTGGTCTGCTTTTTACACCTACATATAGTTGCAGCTGCCTAATTATAAGCTCTATTATGGAGGAGGGAAAGTGTTAAAAATATCAGGTCTATTTTATGTACTGTAACATGGAAGGAAAAGTGATGAATTTTAAGTGAAATAAAAATGGTTTAATTAGCACTCTATGATGCCACCCTGAAAGAATAGGTGTTAGATGTACTGCAGAAAGGTGGCTATCTTGCATGTTCTTTAGAACATTAGGTTCATCTCTACCACCCAATGAGTGCTGAAGCCAACAAGGTTCAATTGGTCTTTGCCACTCAGACCACTTTTCCCTTAAGAAAATAATGAAAGATTAGGGATTTCGTGCTACCAGACCATCTTCCTTCTCTCTCCTTTCACATTTTATAATGCACAGACTCAGCATGTGATTAATGATTGTGGATAGCATATTAAATAATCTTTTTCTATGCTCGAAGCTATTAAGCTACAAGCTAACGTTAAAGCACTTCATGCACAATGTGGCATTTTCCCCATTGCCATCAGAAGGGCCTGAGGGAGAGCAGTGACATGCTCCAGAGAATGAGTAAATCTTTGAAAAGGTTTGTGATAAAACTAGTTTTAATGCTTTTCAGCTGCTCTGTTTCATGAATATCACATCCAGCTCCATAGGCTATAACACAACATTTAGATGGAAATGAGTTTCCCCTGTCAGTATGTACTTAGTGTAGTACAGCCATTTAAACACTTCATTTAAAAAATGGGTGATCTCAAGCTAAATCGTAAGGCTTCTGCTTTGCTTTTTGAGAGTTTGCAAAGTGGTGACTGCACAGAGAAGGACCTGTGGTTTACTCAGGCCTTAATTTGACTGTAATAGCTATTTTGTTCATGAGAAGGATGTCTGGATTTGCTCCTGAGTTGGCAGGGGCTGTCCCCTCCTGCTTCCCTACCTGTTGCTCAAGTGGGTTGTATTGTATTACTGCTATTTGATTTACTAAGTATGACTGTGGATGTAACAGTGATCAGAACTGAAACCTTTATTGTCCTTATTGTAGGAGAGACTTTGAGATCCAGTGCACAGTAAAGAATGCTAAGCACACTCTCCCCTTACCTTACATTAACTTTAATATTTCCCCATTTTCTCTAAAAACACGGAGCTTCATATACACAGCAGACATTTGTAAGGCTTCAACATGACAATGTCACTGTTTTAAAAATGGTTTAAATATTTTTATTGATTTGATAGCAGGAAGAAATTGAAAAGGGGAGATGGAGTATTATTTATGTTGTCATATCCCATTTCCATTTGTTTGCCTGATTTTGTATGGAGTGATATACTAGAAAATATGCTACAGCATCTATTGTCAATTACCTGTGTATAAAAAGTTGTATTTACAGTATTTACAACAAGACAATAAATTCTGCTCCTCATCACTCTGTAGTAATTCTGGAATAAATCTATAACTTCTGCAAGGCTTTTTGACATAATAGCAGAGTAAGATAGCTTAAGCAGCCTGAATAGGGTAACACAGTGGAATTTCCTCAGAATTCAAAACTTTCTTTGAAGTCCAACACTCTGTACAAATTAGCACTGTGAGAATGGTTACAAATTAATTTGGACAACTGTTTTAAACTAGTGTAGTTTCATCAGAATTTTTATTATCTGCAATATTATCAAATAAGATAACCTCTCAATATCTGCTGCACAGAATCATAACAAGATACTAGAGACTAACACACAAAATACCATCACAAACATGACTTAGAGAAGGCATTTACTTGGTTGCATCTAACTCTCGGGAGGTATTTGAAGGTGAGGGAAGACCCTGCCAAAAAAAGAAGTCACTGATACTTTTTGTGCTTGAGTTTGCGATGTTGACTGTTCTATATTTTTAACTTTAGAGCAGTGACATGCTTTTTAACCTAATATGACAGAAGGTCTGAGCGATGTTAATTGCCAACAGAAAAGAAAGATGTTCGATAAGTATCTAAACCTGCAATCTCCTGGTACATGGTTTTTTCCACCAGTGAGAAAGTCCAGGTAAAATCAATGAACCAGAAGGAGCTGTAAACGTAAGCCGATACCTGTTTGAGAGTTCATGAGATTCCTCTTTGAGGCCATGGAATAGCAGACTATTTTTGCAGTTCAAGTGTTTGTGCACAGAACCAAATTGCAGGATGAATAGGATTTGATCAGTAGTGGAATTTCAAGTCTCAGAAGAAGTCTGAGAATACTCCTTGAAATCGTTCTCATAATTGAAACAATGGTTACTTTTTCCTCTGAATCCACAATGAGGCTAGAACTAGGGAATAAGTTCTAATGGTTTGGGGCTTTTGTATATCTTATCTTAAGGAGACACTTGTGCTATCTAAAGTGCATCTCACTTGCTGGGAGTCCTGAGAGCAATGTGAAAATGTGGATATTTAAGAGATCTCAACTTGTTATCTAGGATGCGGACTTGTTGGATGGCCTTTTGTAATGCACTTCATTTTCTTTCCACTCCCTCCTCTCACTCTCTCATGCCTGTGGCAGATTAGAGAAAACCTTTGACTGACAAAATAAAAGTAGTGTTTATAAACAGGAAGCTTCAGGAGCAAGGCTGCCAATATCTCTCAGAATTGTAGAACTCTGGAACAGTGTTTAGAATAAAGCGAAGTTCAGATAGCTGCTGAGAAGTAAGCAGTTTGTAGCCCCATCACTTCTGCAGCAGAGCAGTCACATGGGGCTAATGGCCATTTTCAGCTCTGAGGAAGTCACACATTTTTTGGGGGAAGTGGGTTGTTTCATTTATATGTCAGATTTTTTTACATTTATTTGAATATCTATGCACCTTTCATTGAAAGCATTCAAAGTTTCAGCAGTCTTTGTTGACTGAAAGGCAGCAACATTGATTTATAATATGTATAAAAGGATCGTTGTAGTCATCAATGAGTTGATTCCATTTCTGGAGAGAAACACAGCAGGTGCTTCACTGAACACAGCAATTCTAAGCAGTAGCATGAGATAAGATAAAGAGCCTGTCATATAGTGGAAGAGCAACAGAAAGAATGGTAGTAAGTAAGAATATATTGGAGATAGCCCTTTCTAAGAAAGGCACCATTGTGAAATGTAGTAAGTGGTCAGGACATAGCAGCAGAGTGCACCTTATAATCAAACCACTAGTAACTTGCAAGAACATGACCTTTATTGAATTTAAGAATTCATAAATTAATTATTCCTGAAAACAGTTTGTATTAGAGATGGCTTTGAAAAAGTCAGAACTGGATACTAGAGGAGAGGCAAGAGTAGATCTCTGCTGACCTAGGTTTGGCTAGGATAGGGTTAATTCTTTCATGAGAAGCTGGGAGGGGCCACACCGAGGACAGACAACCAATCCAACCAGTGGAGTATTTGATACTATACTGACATCATGCCAGCTGTGTAAAGGCAGGGGCTGGCATGGGCAGGTATGGCAGTTTTTTGATGCACACGTTGAGTGAGACCATTCCATTTTATATCACTTGTTAATATATTAATTCATTGGTTTTTTTGTTATTTCTATTGTTTCTTTGTATTGTTCTATTAAACTTTCCTTATCTCAACTCAAAGGATTTGGCATTTCACTCCTGATTTTGGTTCCCATTCCATCAGGGGATGAGGGTGGGGAAGCAATGTGAGGCCCTTTATATGTTTCATTTCTCATGACAATTGTGATAGTCAATGGAGTAACAATGTACAGCACATATGCACAAATCATATTTTATTTCTGCAACTGTATCTGCCAGATTTTAAAGGAAAAAAAAGTGGTGTTTTTTTGTTGTGGTTTTTTTTTATTTGTTTGTTTGTTCTTTCTGTGCAGTGATGAGCACTTATTTCAGTCCTAAGATGCAAAGACAAAAACTCAAACTGTGAAGAAAATGAAATCTATGTTGATACTTCCATCATGATGGAGAAGGCTTTCTGTGACACATATTGTACAGATACAGCGCATACTCATCAGTACTGTTTGGGATAATTTATAGTAGCTGCCTTATTCTGTTGGCAGTTTTAATTGGGTAGATGCTTCGTCGTAGCTTGCTGGCTCATTGTCATACATTTGTTCATTATTAAGCATCTACATTAGTCCTCTGGGATTGCACATGTGTAGTTCCTGTCATTCAGAAGGGCAGAGGACCAAGTGGAATGCCTTTCTTAATAGTAAATTGAACTAATAATACTTTGTGGATTTTAACAGTTTAAATGCACAGGTTTTGGGATGCAGTCTCCCTTATACTGAATTTATCCTGCCTCCTGTAAGAAAGCATTGATTCTGGTGTCAGAGTCTGCATGGTTCACTAGTGTGGCTAAGAAAAAAATCGCAAGAGGACTGCAGTGTCAGACAAACCCTTCTTTGGGCCTTGTGACAGGATTGTGGAACACTGAATTAGGAACTCTCCTGTTTTCAGTATTATTCAATTCCTCAAATAACTCAAATAACCAGTCAAATTAATTGTTGCTGTTTGAACAGCCTTTGACAGCATCTCGAGGAAGGCCACCTACTCAGGTCAACTTCCTTATCGACTGAAATATTCAGACAAGTGATGTAGAAGGAAATGCTCTTGTTCTGAAAGAGAACCTGAAAGAAAAATACTGCCACAAACCCCAGGGCTTTTCCCAGGGTTTTTTGGTCTTCTTTCTTGCCCAGTATGTTTCTGTAAAACTTTAGTTCCTATTTTGTTACAGAATTGAGAGAGGAACGAGACTGGTGAAGGGGCTGGAGGGGAAGCCATATGAGGAAAGGCTGAGGGAACTGGGACTATTCAGCCTGAAGAAGAGGAGACTCAGGGGTGACCTTATCGCCCTCTACAACTACCTGAAGGGAAGTTGTAGTCAGGTAGGGGTTGGGCTCTTCTCCATGGCAGCTAGTGACAGGACAAGAGGCCATGGCTTGAAGTTGCAACAGGGGAGGGTTAGACTGAACATTAGGAAGCACTTCCTTACGCAGAGGGTGATTGGGCTCTGGAATAGGCTGCTCAGGGAGGTGGTGGAGTCGCCGTCCCTGGAGGTGTTTAAGAAAAGATTGGATGTGGCACTGAGTGGCATGGTTTAGATGTTGTGGTGTATTGGGTCATAGGCTGGACTTGATGATCCTGGGGGTCTTTTCCAGTCTTGGTGATTCTGTGAGAATTGGGTCTGTGGGGACTCTGGCTGTTGGAGTGTAGAGCGTGCCAGGTCTACAAAAGCTTTTATCTCAAGCATGTTTTTGTGGATCAGCTCGTGGAGGAGATGAGGGAAGAGAGTGACATACTGGGAATACTTTAATGCTATGTCAATGTGGACAGCTTTTTGGCTTCAATCACACTGCTAGTGCACAGCATCGGTGCTATTATAACTTATCTTTTAGCATTTCTTTATATCACAGATTTTTGTATAGAATAAAGATGATGACATGCTTAGACAGGAAATTTTTGTGGAGTCATAGTACCAGAAATGCATGTTAGTCATACAGATATGATTGCGTTTTAATCTATATACAAAAGTGCCCATGTAGTGTGGTGAAGCTGTTGAAGTTAAATGGTATAAGGAACTAAAACCTGGATGTATCACTGTACTTAGCTAAACCAGCTTCAAAGTATTCAACTGTGCATTGGAGGTCATGTAATGAAGTTAAATTAGAAACTACTAAACTCAACTGACTTACACGCTCAGAACAATCTAACAAGAGCTGCACAGGTAAGGTGAAAGGCTGATTTATTTTGCTTCTCAGCCCTCTGCAACTGTTGTATAGATTGGTATTGCTAGTGAAGACTGCTATATAACATTAACAGAGAAGAAATATGAACTGAGATCTAATCTTTGCTGTCACCTGCAATGGAGTAGCGTGAAATTCAGAGGTTATGAAATCCAGCAGAGTTCTTGCTGGGTTGTAACAGACATTAAATAATTCCATTGCCGAAATCCTTTCCTGTTCTTTCTGTAGCCTGTCTTTCAATACACATGATAAAAGTATGTTTTACTTCTAGATTTCATTTAGAAATACCTTCAATAATTGAAGACTCATCTCTGAGTCTTTGTTGATGGGAATTTAAAACTGAGATCAGGTGCAGAATTTCTGTCACCAGCTACTGCATCCCTCTGTTCCTAGAAGAGGCAGAATGCAGGTGACTGAATTAGGAAACATGGATCTACACTCAGGCTTTTTGTCCTTTCTTAGCTTTCCTGCTGTGCTGGTCATTTCATTATCTGTTGCAGTCTGAACATAGGCTGTCAGCCATGTCACTTAAACTAATAGCCTTTAAAGCCCTGGGAATAGGTTTAGGTCACTGCATGACAGAAAGGTGGATCCCGATATAGGTTTCTCCTCCCCTTTGAAAGCAAAAGCATTTCCATTTTGGCCTTTCTCTTCAATGTGGAAGTTTTTTGTATTATATTTTTAATAGACAAAGCTGTACATGTGTTTTTAATCTTATCTGTAAGGCTTTCTCCCATCCCATTCTCTCCTTGAAAACTTTCTCCTTTATGTCCTGACACCCCTCTAGCCCCCAGTCCAATTGCCAGGATCCAGGAGAGAAGCTCAGCTCCTGGCAGTGCAGATGGCAGTAGATGGCAGCAGCAGTCCACGGTGAGAGTCTTGAGCGGCAAAATAAGTAATGGGAAGCAGAGGAGCTCACAGAGGGTTGGCATTTTAAATATTAACGTTTTTTTCCCTTGGCCTACATGTTCTATAACGATTATCCAGAAGGGTTTTTCATTTTATTTGCTGTTACACTTCCACACATGAAATTGATTGATTGATTGATTGTTAGAAGCCTTGGCCGCTCACCCCTCAAAACATAAGCAAGAAGAGAATTTGGGAGGCTCAGGTGATTGCTCTGAAAAATACAGAACTCAGTTTTATTCTTGGTTTTCCTAACACTTCACTCCCTGCATACATGCTTACAAACCAAGGTGTTTCCAAATGACTAACTTGCTTCCTTTTGCTTCTGAAGCTGCTGTTCTGTATTAGAGCAGAGAAACCTGAAGGAACTGCTTTTTTCCCTTTTGAATACTCTCTTTCTTTTTAATTGGTGAGGCTCAGTATCATGTCTTACAATGCAGGGAAGAATTTTTTTTTATTTATACCATGAAGTAAGATCTCACAGGACAAAAAGATGGTGTTTTTGTAATCTTACAAGCTACTAAAAGATTTTGCAGTATGATTAGTTTGCCTTTTCAAATGACCACAGTGCAAGGGATTCAAGCCATTGAACCTGTCAAGTTCTTATCCTCCAGGACAAGACTTGGGCAGTGCTCCAGGGTCCCTGCCTGCTGAATGCCCATGCATACCCTACTGGTCTGGAGCTCACAGCAGCAATGCCGAGTTCTTCACTCTCTTCTGTCACTTAAAACACCTGCTTCCCAAAAACAATCTACAGATCAACAGCTTTGCAAGTCAGGCATATGCATCAGCTAAAGGCAGACAGTCAGATAGATGTTAGATGGGAGCAGAAGTCTAGAAAGTGCCAGCATTTGCCAAACAGAAGAGAAATTGTTGAACAGCAAAGCAACTGCAAGGTCCTTCGTTCTTTTTGGACTCTTAGTGCTGTCTGGCTTCTGGAAGGCAAGGTTATCCCTGGTTCTTAAAGCTAATTCTCTTTCAATGAGCACCCACACTCCACCTAGCTTATAAAGAACTCCTTAAAACAGGGTACTTCCTGGCCTCCAGCAAGTGACTCCTGAGTCAGTTGCCTCGTACATTCATAGACCTTTGTAGCTGATTTTGCAACCAAGAACGACCTCTCCCTGATAAATTACTTTTTAAGGGGAGTGATCCAGCATGTTGTTCAGAGGTTGCATGTGTAGAAGTGAGCTGTAAAAAATTACTGACATTCTCATCAAGCTTTAGAAATGTGTGTTTCACAGAGAAGCAGTGGCACCACAGACAGCACTGATATGCAAAATAGAGTCTGTGGATTTTTAAGGATACAGATAACGAGTTCAGTATTTCATAAAGAAATCATAAATTGCATGAGCAGATTTCGTATTCTAGTCACAGAAGTCTGTGTGTTGATATAATTTCATTCCCTGTGGCTCCACCTGCCCTATCACAACCCTTCAAGTGCTTTATTCTCCCTTTGTTTTAAGCAGTTCGCCACTGGCTGCATTAAACCTAGCACAGGCAGCAGGGGCAGACACGAACATCACTAGTGAAGAGCTATTCAGATAGTTTTGATATTGTCATGTGTTGTTGTAAGTGGTATGTTCCTTCCCCTTAGTTTTGATCAGAAAGAACACTACTTTTGGTGCTGGAGGATAATTATGTGTCACCCTTGGGGAGCATATTTGAATGCCGAGCTGTGCTGTAGAGGAGAAAGAGTGAGCTGTGTACGCTTTACCATTTTTGTGGCTTACCTCATTTGCAAGATAAGAAGTGTTTTTCAGAAATTTCATAATAAGCCTGGTAATTATAACAAATTGTTAGTTAAAAACAGGAGCTGACATCTTGAGATTTGCTTGACTTATGTAGTGAGCAAACCCCAAATTTTTAGACTATTCACAGGACATATAGTCTAAATAAGTGTAATGTAAAATGGTATTGTTTCTTTAGTAAGATTTCTACCATCTTGGGTGTTGGAAGTCTGACACCATGAGTAACTTCCAAAAAGTAGCGGTACCCTTTCACAGTTTGATTTGACTAAATCCAGAACCGAGAAAACTAGCAGCCACTCTTTGAATTTTTGGCTTTGGGCTCATTTTTCTTGCCTAGGAAAGAAAACCTGGAGTTGTTCTGTCTCTGAGTATTAACAGTGGCTTTGTACTTAGTAGAAATTATGGTCTTTAGCTGTTACTATTAAGTAGGGGTATACGACTTGTCATTCATGCACATACAGTGATGAATGAAGGCACACAGCCTGGTGTAAGTTTCTAACACTGTTTACAGAAACTCAGCAGTTGGAGATGTGTATGGAGATGTAGTCTGCTGCCAAGTGGTAAAGTGGTAAAGCATACAGGTTGCAGTTAAAAGTTTCCAGATTATTAGAAACAACTTTGAAGGGGATTTGAAAGTAATATTAAAAATTAAAAGGAGTCTAAAGTGTTCCTTAAGGCAGAGTAACCAGCAAACCCTGCTGTGTTACCCTAAGCACAGTGGATGAACTTCCATCATAATTAGCCACACATCTTCATTATCTGGACTCTCTCTTACAGGTGAAAATGCCTATTAATACTCACTTTGAAGGAGAAGCTTGTGAGAAGTAAAGGTTGTAAAGTAAAGATTGTATTGGCCAACCTGAGTGTAAAGAATAGAAATAGCCCTCCAGCAATGGATATTCCCATCCTAAGACATTATTGCATGTAACTCATCCACAGAAGTCTTCATTTACATAATTAAAAAGATGGCAGCCCCTAGTACTGTATTTTCTTGCTGCTTAGTAATTTAAGGGGGGGGGGAAGTTTAAGAAGTATTTGAAAATACACAGCAAGCCTTTGGTTTACCTTGGAGAATTTGGTGTTGGTTTATATATGTATAATACAAACTTGACTATATTGCTTTGTCCCAAGAGGAACCTTTAGAAAATGATAAACACAACTGTAAAAGACATTGACATTGGGAATCTGGAAAAGTGATAGAAGATAGATAATCTCCCTAGATGGCAAGAACTGTATCAAGGAAATCTGAGATCTGCACAGGAAAGACTGAGCTACATTCATTGCAGAAATATAAAAAATAGCCTGTATCCCTTGGGTAACTCTTCCTTTACACAATGTAGGGATCTTGTAGATAATCTGCCTTTTAGTGTAAGCAACAGCGTTTCTGATTTGCAGGCATGGAAAATAGGGCTGAGACCTGGTTGTCAGCTAAAACAGTCATCAGCACAACTATTCCTTGGTGTTTTAGAGCTGAATTTTGGATATTCTTTGTCAAGTAACAGAAAACAGATTAGGATGAGAAGAAATGAGGAGAGTATAGATAAGTGTGCATTTGAAGTGTGTTCAGGCAAAGAATTGAAATATATCTCGAAAGAAGGAGTGAAAAAAACATCTATCAGCAATACAAGCTGGTGAGTGCAGTTAAAAAGGGGAAATGAAGAAGTCAAGCTGAATTAGGTCTGGCACAGGGCAGCAATGGATTCTTAAAATATTTAGAGAAAATAAGAAGACAGAAAACTTGAATCATTCTTCAATGAGGGTGAAATTGAGATAGTATTTTAGATACACCTTAAAACAAAGAGAATTCTTTGCTACAGTTTTTTGATAGTAATAGTGATGGTGATGTTGCTGTTAAGAGTACAGATAAAGATTAGTAAGGTTGAAGAGATGAAAGTTGAAAAGAGTATAGTGAGTTAAAAACAAAACTCAAAAGCATAAAATGCTATAGCTGGGAGATTGTAGTAATATGTGCTGAAAACTTGTAGTCTATGTTTCAAGTCAAATATTGGAGAAGATAAAAAAGAATACAACTACAAAAGTCAAAAATGCTGTATCAGCAATACAAACAGCCTGTTAGTAAACACATCAACTGAAAGCATGATTAAATACTTGTAGAGAAATGGGAAATGGGGTGAAATATCTCAAATGGGGTGAAATATCTCATGCTGTTCTAAGTTACAGGGGTTTTTTGGGGGTGGGGGGAAGTGTTTGCTTTTCTTGTTTTGTGACGGCAACAGAACCACCATGTTGGATGTAGATAATTAGCATCTTTCCTGAAAGATTTCTCTTGTAGCTAATCTTGTTTGATATCTAATTAATAGCTATGACAGAAGTGTATGGAGTTTACTGATGAAACAACATCTGTAGGAATGTATTTGAGTAACATTTTTAACTGGAATATGCTCAAGAAAAGTACATGACAAGAAACAAGAAAAAGCATATTGAAGTAAACTCATGGTCAAACATCAGCATCAGCTAAACTAGCAGTGATATTTTTCAACACATTTTCAATGGAAGGAGGAAAGTATTACTGCCATTACAGAAGCTACTGGTGAGAATTTTTATGTGAATGCCTGTATAAGTTTCTGACTCTTACCCCACATTCAGAAAGGATTAAATCAAACTGGAGCAGGGATTGAGAAGTCTGTTAGGTTTGAACCAAAATGATAAATAAGGTGATTAACGCTCTTACTGTTAAACAGCAGATGCTGAAGGAGCCATTTAAGTTGTTGCAGGGGAAATTCAGTGGTTGGGGCTGCTTGGAGAGAAATCTTACAGAATATCTGTTCATCTATAGTCAAGACATTTAAAAGCAATGTCAGTTCTCTCTGCTTCAAACTGGAAAGCGATCACGAATAACATCATTGGAAAAAATGCCCTGTCATGGACATGTTATTGAATAGTGCCATGTTCCAGCATGTAATATATTCTGCAGAAACAGGTGATTCAAGAGACTGAGATGCTGATACCAGAGTCATGGTACTATTGACTGGATGCATACAACTATCTATATGCAACATTGGCCTCAACAGCCCATAGAGTGGTTTGTTGTCATCCGTATTTTCTTAATACAGAAATACAGGAATAAGTCTGGAAGCACTCCAAGCAGATCCATCACTGTTTTAGTGATCTGTACTAAGAATCCTGGAAGATAGAAAAAGCAGTTGGATTTTAGTTCTTTTCACTATCTGTTATATTGAGAGGTAAAAGACTGGAATTCAAAGCGGACATGCAGCTCCTCAGGTCTTCTCTGCAAGGTGCTCACGATGTTTTGAGTGAGCCCACAGTTTGAATCTGATATCATAGAAGTATCAGATGGAGCAATGATAGAAAAACATTCATGGGAATGAGGCAAAGATATAAAAACAGATCCAACGTAGTTCTATGTCAACATGTGCTACTCATTCAAACACTTTGCAGACTGTAGAAGCTTAGAGCAAGGTGAGGGAGGTGAGAGAAAAATGCTGTGATATTTAAACCAGACAGACAAAGCTGAATTCACAAGGGAATCTTTTTCTCCTGAAGGCAATTATATTTTCTGAAGTCTTCATGCCTCCCAATGCCTCACTTCCTTGAGATTGTCTTAATTATGTACTAGAATAATATAGCAGCAAAGTAAATTGTGGAGAATTCAGGAGTGGAGCTGGCACATATCTTTATTGAGACTGCACCTGGTGCATGATGCTCAGTCAGGTTATATCTAAAAGATTTTAAAACCAAGAAATACATATTTCATACCTTCTGATACTTAACTCTCTATTCAGAAAGGATCCCCACTGGATCAGGAAGCTTTCAAATGTGCAGTGGATGTAGCATCTGACTAGGGTAGCAACAATCTAAATTGAGAAGGCAGAAAAAGGGATGTGATGGGGTGGGTAAAAAGCCAAGAATAGAAACCCAAATTTTCCAACTTTCCTTAATCTCACACAAAAGGCACTTTCAGGCTGTGACATTTGTTGTGCTAGTTGCCTGCAAGCCACCTCAGAGTCACACTGAGCACACTGCAGGGCTGAAAATGACCACTGCTTCTGTTGAAAAGGGTAGCTGGGAGTAACCTGTAGTAGTAACCAGTAACCCTGGAGTTGTACTCCTGGTGTCTTCCTGTTCAAACCTGCCTTCCCTGCAGCTCCTTATCTAGAATATGTGTAAACAGTCTCTAGAATATGTGTGACAGTAACATGCAAAAAGTAAGCGCTTGTGGCTGGGCAGGTTAGAGGTTACTGAAAGCCTCTTCCACTTAGGCTTATTTGTTCCAGTACACTTAATATTTCCCATTAACTACTGAACAAGTGTAATGACTCCGCCATTAATGAAATCTAAAGTGCACATGGCTTAAGTGAGGACAGACTAAAATGCATAGCATAAAGAGGAGTTCTGCAAGAGGTGGAGAGGGTTCATCTGGGTAACATTTGTGTCGGACAGTAGTAGATGGGGCAAAGAGAAACCTCAGGACGTGTGTCTAAAAACAGACTGCACTTTAGCAGGCTGTTCCTTCCTATAATGTTAAGCACTTTTCCAGTTATTGTGGAAGGGTATTCCACAAAAGCTGAGGCTTAGAGTAAAGTCAGAAAGACTTCAAGGAAATAAAATGATCCCTTTCTTTGCTTGAAGTGTCTTTAGAGTAACCTGTGTAGCTTGGTGCAGTTTTTCCTTCCAAATAATTAACTCTTTCCTGTAATTACTTCATGGCTAAAAATCTGCTGGTCAAGTTGTTATGAGTAGAGGAGACTCAGGCCTTTAGATCAAAGGGTTTAGTTACTGCTGAGCAAAGAAGTAAGACAGTGGATTTCAGGTTTTACATTAATGATTTCTGTAGCTTATGATATTACTTTCAGCTAAGTACTCCCAATCTCTGTATTTATCTGAAGGGTATCACTTGTACACTGTTATCCAAGTCCAATGAATTATCCTAGCTGTCCTGTAGTGTTTTTCTCTGTACGTGGCAGAAGATATTTCTAATCAGGTATTTCTATTTGCTTCCTACAAAGCCTAGACATGACAGAAATCTGCCAAAATCTTATGACATAGATTATGGCAAATGTAGACTGAAAATGCATAGTATTGTGCCCTCTGTAATGAAGCTGTGTTTGTATCTGGGCCTCTGCTAAGCAACATCCTTCCCCTCCCCCCCCCCCCCCCCGAGCTGTACTTAATGACTGGAAATGTAATGCCTGCTCTTAGATACAAGGTCACTGAGTGTGTTAAAGCTACCACCAGCATGGCCAGTTCAGGCTAAAATCTGGCTGTGGGAAATGTACAGTAAGAGCATCCTGTTTCTTGCTATCCCTTTAACTTAGTTACACTGACCTTGGCATGTCATAAAACTGTGAGCATTTAGTATGCATAACTGAGACAGATTTGGCTGCAAAATGCCCTCACTACCATCTACTGTTGGAGCTGCTGGATGATTTGGTTGAAATCAGGAAGATCTGTGTAGTGTCTAAAGCTCTGGCTTCAAGATCCTACTCTGTTTTGTATTTCCTGATGCATCAAGGAGGCACTGGATTTTTGAGGCCCATCTTGCATATGGACAGATTGTTATCTGCATCCAGTCAATGGTACCATGACTCTGGTACCAGCATCTTTGACTTTTACCACCCTTTGAATTCTTGGCTGCCTGTGCTGTCTTTGTTTTGAGCCCCCTCTCTGGTTCATGAGACCATGACAGAAATATGACTGATAAAAACATCAGGACAGATCACTTCCACTGAAATAAGTTGCACCTGGCTGAGGATTTCTCCCTGGCTGAACAGAGAGGGATTAGGAGACTTACTAACTCTCATTGTTTTCACTTTAGAACCAATGAGAAACAGATAAATTCTAGAACTAAGAGACAACCTACTAAGAAATGCCAGCCTTTTCAGTTAAGTTCCTTGGGAGGAGTAACCTCTACCAGGTGTCAACTCTTCCTTAGTTCCCATGCTCTCCAATCCAGTCTTAATGCTTCCTTTTTTTATGTCTTAGAGGTTTTGTAGCTGTCTGAATATACCAGTACCCAGTACTGATGCAGTGTTTTGGCATACCATAAAGATCATGAAATATCTCCTCCACATGTGTGTGAAGCTTTATTGCTTCATCTCACAGGCAAGCAACTATATTATAAAGAGGTTAACAATGTGGCTGGACTGGGAATTGAATCTTCATCCACTGAGTTTCAGATCCAGGGAATTAATTAAAAATTGATTTGGGCCCAGACAATACTTTCTAGGTTAACAGAGAGAAAAAAAAAAAGAACAAACCAAAACCAAACCAGCAACAAAACTGCACCCAGAATAGGGTAAGATTGCAGGTTGTTAAAGTCTCCTCTCACCTTCCATGAAAAAGCTATAGTTAGGCACTGTGCAGTGTCAAGATGCCTGTTGTTTGCCATTTTGTCATTACAAAAACAGATGACTTATGTCAGATCAATAATCTTGTATCCTTGAGGTATTTATATCTCCTCTAATCTCCATGTAATGGATTATACACTGCACTTTCACTAGGGGTTTGAATTTCATTATTCTCATTAAGATGTCATTCTCATAGCTGCCTTATTCATTTCCATTTTGCAAAGGCCTGTGCTGAAACTTTGGTGGCTTTGCTAACCAATTACTCTAATGTCTTTCAATTATGCTACAAATAGAAGACTCCAGCAGCTAATATTTAGTGTAAAATGTTCGTGTTTTATTTGGCTTGACACTTGAGATGTGCAAACATCCTCTGGTACTATTGTTATTCTAAAACATTTATAGAGTGTTAGACATTTTAGACACATAGAGAGAGACATGTTACCTGCCCCAAGGAGCTTATATTTTAAGATAAGGGAAGACAAATATAAGACAAGACACTTGACAACAGAGCAGTTCAAAAAGAATCTAAGGGAAGAGAGAGAGAAGCAGCTTGGGAGATGAGCTCCGGAATGATGTTTTAAATATATGGCATCATGTGAGTGGTACAACACTCTCCATGGGAAGTGAAATCAGGGGCAAGAATTAGGACCTTTGCCTGGAAGCAAGGAATACAGGGAGAGTTGCGCTTTGCCAAAAGCTTGCTGCAAAGCCCTTCAGATACTGCTGTCAGGGTAGTTTTCATGGGTAGACAGAAGTAGCTACGTGGTGAAAGCCCTCTTCTCCCCAGCCTTGCCAAGACATTGAATCAGTGCTTCTTACACCATCTTTTGCTCCAGGCAAATTTTCCTCTTTTTAACATCTGTGTCGGTTATGGATCCTAGGGACAAGTCCAGAGGGAGCTAAGAGGAATCAATACTGAGCTGATTTCTCCTTGCAGCTCATGACTTGATCATGTTCCCATAGATGCGGAAAGTAGGAATCCCTGCAGCTAGCCCCCCTTTTTACAGGATAAAGAGAGGAAGGGGACAAGAACCATAGACTGTCTGATTCATTAGCTTTTTTGTGGTAGTAGTGTTACTAGTTTGAAGAATGAAATGGAAAGACAGACGAGTCAGAATGAGATCTGTGACCTTTGTGAGTCCTTGGGATAAATCTGTCTATTCTTGATGAAGGTTTTGAATGAACAGCTCACCCAGGTGAACCATCCAACCGCATCTTTGTTTCAAGAGTGCCGTAGGTGTGACTGACAGTTAAAAGGCAGAAGATGAGAACTGTATCCTCAGGAGCTTGCAAGCCATTGTCTCACTGAAGCTTTTTGCTAAGAAGTGTCACATCTCTAAGGAAAACTAACTGTATTATCTTTCGTTAATTTGACATGAGAGTATGACCTTTGTCTCGATTAGATAGGATCTGGGGAAGGAGATGCAGCAGAAAGCACAGCAATGATCGCACAGTCACGGAAACACTGCCCAACTTATTCCACCTACTTTATTAAGGTCTGAAACCTTCATGTGCAAGGGTGAAGGTCCTTCATGTGGAAGGAAATGCAATGCTTGTGCTTAAAGATTTCATAGAACTTTATAAATGTTAGTAGTTTGTGCTAAATGCCTTTCTCTGCTATAGCTTGCAATGAGGCTTACATTAAAGCTGATGGAGACTGGGCAAACAGGACAATATGTTTCTAGACTCCATCAACTCCTCTTGTAGTGATGGTGGTGTAATAAGATAACCCTGTACTTTGGTCACTGTGGAGGCTATGACTTTGAGTATTGGGTGGACTTTCTCTTTTTGTCTGAGGATGGATGGCTCTTTAATTTGGGCTGAGACTGCTCTCAGAATTGGTATGACTCAAGCTCATGAATTTCAAACTGATTAGTCAAAGCAAGGGGAAAAGCATAAGTGGATTTATTAGCTGTGAAAGACAAGCTTCACTTCCTCGCATTAATCATCTGCTGTCAGATTACCTGCAGTAATTATTTTGCTAACCAAAAGCAGGGGAAGGGGAGGAAAGATGGGGAACTTTTCCACAGTGTACTTACAGGGAGAATGCAATACACATGGACAGAAATGCATGTGCTGCTGACAAGTGCATGCACCAAATACTTCCTTGAGTACATCCCATTTATCAGGCCAAGTGAAATGGCTGATATCTTCAGATGCCAGAGGTGCAAGTTTGGCTTGGTGCGGCAGTGAAATTATAAAACCCACCATAACAGTGAGAAAGGAAGTCAGATAACAGCTATGACTTAGGAGATCTGGTTTCGAGCCTCTGTTTAGCACCTTCTTTTGACAGATTACTATATGCCCTTACATGTGACCTATCTGTGAAGTGCCCACAACATCTGTAGTGATAGTAGTTATATTAGACATTGAGAGGCCCTCAAATGCTGTGTTTGCTAAAGGTTCACACAACAAGGTTTGTTGTACCTGGGACAGGATACAAAAACCATTTTAAGTACTTGAAAAGCTATGGGATGTTTGCATTTTCTAGCTAGGAAGTATTTTCAGAAAAGCTAGGTCACACCTCTTGTTTAACTGTCTCTTAATGATTGTGGGACAGGTGCTCTGGGCCAGTAGATTTTAGGTTGCATGACTTGAACATCACTAAGAAAACCTGGAACAAAACCTGTGGTTTTCTTATGCTGAACTATACCTGGAAACTGTTCTTGTTTAGCTCTGGGATATGACTCTTTGTTTAGTTTAAAAACTCCCTGTGATGGCTTAAAAGCCATGGAAGAATTCGAAGTCTTACATCAATATTTGTAAATATCATGATTGAACAGAGTGATTAACTCTTAACACAGTATGAAGAATGAATTCTCTGTAGCAGATGTTATAAACTACTTCTTTGAAAAGCATTTATTTGAAAGAAAACTCTAGAGATGCTAAAGAAGCAAACCTATGACTCATGGAATGAAATGTAATTTCTGTGATAAAATAAGCTGAAAGTGTATTGGTCCTTTTATATTTGGTTCCTGTCTGTGTAGGTATTAGGTATTTAAAAAGTCATATGTGAATATGCATGGATTTGATTTCTGTGCCTAACAATACCAATTTTAGTTGCAGTTTCCAAAAGTTGAAGCCTTAGAGGAACTGGAAAGGGGAGAGTGCAAGTGCATTGTTTTCAGACCCCAACTGAATAAAACACTGAGCAACCTGATCTCATTTTAGTATTAATCTTGCTTTGATCAGGAGGCTAGACTGAAGACCTCCTGAGTTTCCTTCCAACCAGAGGGATGCTATGAAATATGGAAGAAGCTCTCTGTTGTAATGATGCATCTTCAGGCAAAGGCACACACACACATGCATGCATACAAGAGACACAAGCCAAGGCTGTGTCTTAGAGCACACTTTAGTGAGCCTAAAGTTTCAAATGGTATAAAACATAAAGAAACAGACAAAAAAAAAATCTCTAATATGTTATGAGAAGAAAAAAAAGATTTCCTAAATGTGAGTCTGGAGCACATGGAGAATCATGAGATAAATTCCTTTATATAATAATATTGATTTTCAGGGTTTGGTCAACTATTACTATTTCTGCCATAAATATGTTAGGATTACAGATATGGATAAGGTTTTTTCTTATACTATGTGGGAACCAAATATTGGTAGTTAACAGAAAAGTAAACTCATCTTCATAGCAAGGAGAGTGATTTAGAAATAGGAAGACAACAGGTGGAACACTCCCCTGGGAGTGTGAGAACAAAACAGATAAGAACACCATCTCTTGAGCAGGAGACTGATGTATGTACTGAATAAACCATTCAGAAGAGCAGTTGGATGTAAACAGAGAAAATTCTCATGTAAATAAGGTATTTGGAGGCAATAAATATGGGGCCCACCTTGACTGAGTGGCTCTCTGCTCTTAGGGTGCTCACCCCTTCAAGCAAACCAGGCTCAGGTTTGTTAATCCTTCAGCACGATGCCAGATTCCAGCTAGACCAAAATCGGCACTACTAGAGATTCTGGCAGCCTGTGATTTTTTGACTCTTTATTCTCTTTTTAAAAATATTTTTAGTCCTTGGCTGGAAGAAAAAAACCTAAATTATTCTTCTGAATTTCAGATTAACACAGAAATATCCTTTAAATATAGAACCATGTATTTTGAGAAATGTATTTGCTATTACAAAGTAGGAAGAAATCCGCAAGTTTCATATGAAATACGTTTGCAGAGGTGATGGGGCTTTTCACACTGCACTTCAACTTGATTTAAATAAATTTCCTGCTGCACAATAGGAAAACTCTTCCTTTAAATACACCTATTCTCTTCTGTCTGAAAATCCCCCAAATTGCCTGCTGCAAAACTGGAGTACTGGTTGTAACTAATTTTACAATTACATTTATATGCGTTCAGATAGAAAAGTTGTATATACCTGCCTTCACTGATCAGTGCTTATATCTTGCTTTTAGGCTTTTCTCTCTAACAGTGGAATACTGGAATTCTTAAGTAATTCATGAGGCAAGGTAATATTGCCCTCAGCAATATTACAATTAATATTTTGCAATACTTTTCTGTGGAAAAGCATGCACCTTGGAGGTACTAGTGTAATTTATTGTGTTTCTCATATACGATTCAATACTATCATTTTACTCGCTCATTAATAAAAAAACAGAAGTTTTTCTCAGACTACCTGTGACTAAGACCATAACAGAAAGAAAAAAATTCCAAAAACCTGCAGGAGAGTCTGTGATGGGGGTTGCATATCTGTAGCCCGTGTGCTAGTACTACATTTCATTTGGTTTTTTCTGCATTTTTTCTCAGTTAGTTCTGAATGTTATAAAAAACAATGCGTATTTAAGATAAACTCTAACCATATTGTACATCTTACAGTTTACAAATCTATTTTAATTATGTAATAAAACTGTAGTAATAATTCTGGTAAAACCAGAAACCCCTCAGGGTGCTGAAAATCTGGAAAGAAAACAAAATGAGACCTCAAAAGGGGAAAAGTCTCAAATTTTGTGGAAAAATATATAAAAGAGCTGAAGTAAATACATTTTAGATGTACTTGATTGCCAGCTTTCATTTTTAAGATACTTCAGAACTTAAGAAGTAAATATTTTTGCATGTGCGTGCGAAGTTTTTCAGGGTTTCCAGTTTCTAAGCATACATTTCAGGGATAAGATTCCCAAGACTCCCACCTTAGCTGCTACTACTAAACAAAAGGTTACATACAGCATGATATTTGCTTGTAACATTTGTTGAGACATACTCTGATAAGAATTTGAAGAAAAAAGAAGAAACAATCAGAAATGTTGAACCTTATTTATAATAGCGGTAAAGCCCTCTGCAAGCCACACTGTATAGCTTGTGCTTTGTGCAAAAGATATGCTAAGGATAGGCAAAGGATAGGAAATAAGAAAGAAAATTCTTGGTGAAATACTATCTCCACTATGTTGGATTTGTGTCTTGCAGGGTTTTGGTAGTGAGTAGGGGCTATGGGGTTGCTCCTGTGAGAAACTGCTCAGAGGAACCACCTTGTAGCATCCCTCTCCACTGTCAGAATCCCCTCAAGTCACAAACCCAACTCATCCAGACAGATTTATAACTAAATGTGTTAAATACCAAGAAGTCTAGAAGCCTCACATTCAACTTCTAAACAGAGTGAATATTGTTGACAAGGACCTCAGGAGGCAAACTCTTTTCTAGGGGGAAAAAAAGAGCTTGTCTGAGAGGGTGAAAAAAGCTGAGGGGTGTTTGTTGACTTAAAAAATCCCCAACACTATAGTAAGGGCTCTGAAGATGACGTTGACATAACATTCTGGGTGAAGCTGAGCAAGGAATGATCTGAAAATCCCTCTAAAAATAGAGTCTTCTTGGTTTCTAATAACGGCAGAGAGCCTGATGAAGAGGTTAGAGATGGGGAGAGGTCTTTTCCTCATGGGACATCTGATTGAAGATGAAGAATGACTCTACCATGTGTGCTGGTGGAGAAGAGTAGACCTGAAGGGATTGAGCACACTGTAGTTCAAGGCAAGAGGCAGGATCTATTCAGAAGGATTTGACTTTGTCAGTGGGAGGCATGTGCTGAGCCAACTGCTTTCTGGAGCCCCAGGCATAATGATATAGCAATTTGTTAGTGAAAAGAGTGATTGCAAGGTTATTTTCTACAGTGATATTTACTGTTTAATAGCTTGACTGACCTTTTCATTGAAAATAAATGAAAGGGGCTTTTCTGACATGGATTTCTTCAAGCTGCTTTAAAAGAATAGATGAATTAATCTGAAATTACATCTGTTTGTAGATGAGATTGCATAGATGTAAATCTTGTCCCCTCTAGCATGTTCATCCACAAAAAGAGGTAGCATATATCAGATTTAAATAACATTTTTAGTGATCTCTGCTTCATGTGCTGTTCTGTCTCTCTCTGTTTGGATTCCCATGGATGCAGAAATACAGCAGCAGAAAGAAGGTGCAGGAGACAGTAGTGAGATAAAAAAGATAGCGATCATGACTATAGCTACATTTAGAAAATATTCTCAGATTAAACACTACAATAGTTCTGTAAAGGGGGAATCTTTTTATACCCCAAAACTTGTTTCGCTTAGGTACACGAAAACCTTAATTCTAGAAATTTGAATGTGGAAAAAAAAAAGTTTGGGGTAAAATGAACTGAAAAGTCATACCAAACACACAAAGCTGTCCAGTGGTAACTAGATGTGCAGAGTCCAGTACCAGATGTTTGAACACAGAACATGCAAGCACCAAGAACTGCTGAAGACATGCTCTAGAATTAAGGTTTTCGTGTACCTAAGTGAAACAAGTTTTGGGGTATAAAAAGATCATTGCCAATACCTTGACGGGTGATGTGACATTCATGAATCATTAAGGGAGGCTTGAACCATCCAGTGGGTGATTATTTAAGGGAACTCATAGATGAGATCTCAGAAAACCAACACAATGTGTTGTGTGTGTCAGCAGGACAGAAAAAGTATGGGTAAATGTCAGGTAGAAAGGCACATATAAAAAAATCAAAGGGCTTAGTCCGAATCAGGAAAAATCAATTTTAGCAGTTTTGAGCAATTCAATCTCAGATTATGGTGCAGCTCTTCAGGGAAACAACCTTAATAAAAGCTAGAGAGCCACTACAGGTGCCAATTGTTAGGACAAGCACCACTGGACAATAGAATCAAAAACACTTTAAGAAAAATCCTTAGCTCAGCAATATTCACCATTAGAGACAAATGCAGAAAGATAAAATGCAGTCTGATGGCATTCAGAAATTGGTATATAATGGCAATACCCCTTTTCCTGACATTTTGTACAGATTACCAACTTCAGTAAAAGATATTCTCTGAAATAAGTACTGAGTAATGCCAAGTGGACATTGTTAGGTCTCAAAACAGGTTAGGGTATTATAATAGTTGGCAACCTCTGTATAAAGACTTGCTTTATAAATATCCTTTTATAAATACTGTAGAGAGCTTATCTTTTGTTTTGAGTAGCCAGCTGTTCTCCAGCCATAGACTAAATATGAGTTCTTCTAGATTATTTGCTGTGGTCTGCTTGAGAAAGTAATGAAACTGGGAAAAATCTACATCATAGGCCACTGAATAGTAGGTGGGTAGTCCAGAACATAGTCCCAGGAAGAAAAAACAAGAAAGATAGATAGATAGAATTTTTAAACATTAATTTAAACACAGACTATATCTTTCTTTTTAAAACCTCCTAGGGTAGCCTGCAAGTTACAGCTACAAGGAAACTGACATACGCTGGTAGCATTTAATTCTTTCTAGAAAATTTTGAAGATGCTCCCAAGAAACATTATGGTTAATTGGTGATGGATTTAGATCTTCTTATACCGGAGGCTTTTAGATTAAGAGTAGAGCTCTTCCATCAGATTGACTAGTGGTTTTTATATATTGAAAAGACTTCCTGCTGGGTATAAAATGAAAGTGCAGGAACAGACTCTTTTAAAACCCGGGTTTGCTGAAGGAAAACATGTCCAGCTGTGTGAAGAGAAATAAACCCCTTCTGAAGCAACTCATCCAGTCTTTCCTCCCCAAGAGAGAAAGTTGTAAGCATTTTGCTCTCACATGGTTCAGTAGCAACTATTTCAGAAATATCTTGTAACAGCTAAACGGGAAACATTCTTTGGATGAAACTCAGAGTTGGGAGTCCTTAAAAAGGGGTAAAAATCCCATTAAAAGTGTGAGCAATACAAAACTCTCTTTGAAAAGAAGCAAACAGTGAAACAGTTGGGAAAGGGATGTAAATAAATCACTAAATTTTGTTTTATTTTCTGCATATCAATTTTAATCCAAGGCAGTAAAACGAATGCACAGTCCAAAATAGATCTGGTGCTCAGGTACAGGAGAGGGAATAGACAGCTTTTCTTGCAAAGGGGTAAAACAAGAACTGCAGCAGCTCAGGTCCTGGCCGTGGAGGTGATGGCTGTTTGCTTAAGACTATCAGAGATATCTGACATTTGAAGGAGGATGATGCAGATAAAGGAAGTCAATATGTTTCTTTTAGAACAGGTAGAAAAGAGACATCGGTAACAAATTCAGTACCTACCTTGTAAGTCAGAAAGCCCAGACACATTTAATCTTTGGATAATAAAAGGCTCTTTCTAATGGTTGTTGTGCTCTCCAGACTGTAGTCTGTGTCATTAAAACCCACCAAATGCTGGAGATGCTTTTATGAGACATGGGGATATTTCTGTGAAAGCCCTGGTCTGAGCGAAGAACTCATCTTCTGCTACATGCAGATATACTGAGGGTCATATTGGAACAACTAAAATGTCAATTGCATACTAAGTTCTCAAAAAGAAAAACTAAAAGGTAGAAATTGGTTAAAATAATTGACTTTTTTTCTTCTTTTTAATCTTTTTTTAACAATGATTTCAGTATTTGTATAAATCTTGTGGTGTTTCCTTAGCATGTTCTATGTTTTTACAGAGGATATCTGTAAGCATCTGAAAGAAATTTGGTTCTATTAAGAAATGTAATTGGAAAGGCGTGAGTGGATTTGTTGAAATAGGTTTTGAAATGACCCAGACTGTCAAAAACTCTCTTTAGCATATAGTGTATATATATATATAGCCTATGAAGTGTATATAGTATGGGTAGATTTTCTACAACTGTAATATATATTTTATACATACATATGAGCTGCATTATCATTAATTTTTCAGACTAAATGATCAGAATATGTTTTCAGAATATAACCTATTTTCTGTGACATAGGAAGAATGTATAACAGTTACTTCAGACAACAGTTCAGTTTTGGAACTCTGGTCTGAAATACTCTGTATTTCTCAGGGCATTTCTGTATAAGCATTTCATAGTCTTTCTAGAAAACAGAATACTGAGAACAGAGTTGAGGGAAAAGCAGGATGCCACTAGGAATCAAAACCATTTTGAAATCAGGACTTATGCATTAGGATTTGCTTCTGAAGTTTGTGGTGGGTGGGGGTCCATTTTTACACATGGTCAAAATGTATTTTCTTCTCTATAGTAGCGTTAAATACTTCATACACAGCAACATTAAGCAGAGATTGATTAACTTCTTTGGAAGATTGTTTCTGCTTTAAGATTCCTCATTTCAATAAGAGAATAATGCACTCATTATTCTCCTTAAATGGAAGATAAGTTGTTTTTAACTTCAGTGAGGTTAGGACTTCCCTTATGATTGCCAAGTTTTAGGTAAATGCTGGTTCTCAATTGAGAATGCTAGTTCTCAATTCTCTGATTGTGGGTGAACACTAGAATAGATATAAATAAAAGAAGGAAAATTATCTCACTTATTGAAGGTATCAGCTATACCTTCTGATGGAAAAGCATGTTTCCTGCCTGCCACAGAAATCTCTCAGTCCCTCTAGAGACTATGTCAATGAAAACACATTCATCTTTCCACACCATTTAGGCCATTGCCTACTTAATGGAACATATAATGGGATGAAATTGCCACCTGGTGGTTAAGATACAGGACAGCTCCCAGGGGTATAATTATATAGGGCATTTTTTAATATTCCAATGGTACTGGCTATATCCCTGCCTCTGAATTTAGTTCCTATTATTGCTTGAATATTAAGGCATTATTTTCTTTCGTGTTATCCCTAATTATTGAAAAAGTCTATTTCAAGCACAAATTAACTGTATATATGAGCTGGGGTTTATTGAACTTTGAAGTGTGGTTGAAGGAGCAGAGGATGGAAAGAGTAACAGTGAACAGAAATGTATTAAGTTGGAAAGAGCTAGTGTCAAGTGAAGTGCTGCACTAACTTGGTTTTACATGAGACATGCATTGCTGATCTAAGAACTGGAATAAAATGGCAAGTGCTGCTAACACAGAGAGTTAAAATAAGTCTAGATAAGTAACAGTCAGAAAGCCTGTATCTCTATACTTTTTGAAAGACCACTAAGGCAAGGAAGAAACAAACTCAAGTAAGTAAAAAGGAGAGAAAGGTGCTGTATAGACCATGTTCTCTTGAATTAGAAGAGCAAAATTTGCTAGGCAAGCAAGATGACAAAGCACAAAGGCATTTACTAAACATAAGACTGCAGGTCGATTTTAATGAAGCCTCTCGAGAGGCCATCAGTGCCATAGATGCCTGTCTCACTGCCATGTGAGTGGAAACATGCACAGTTATCCTGTAAGAAGGAATCTGATATGTATAGTAGGAAGTAATTAGACACATTCTCTGAGAGATGCAGATCCTTGCAAAGGTATAATGCCAAAAAATACGGCTAGCCCTAAGTTGCATCTGAAGTTACATCTGAGTGTCATAATTGTGGAGAGATTTGGAACACAATTGCTGAGACATCTTGTCAACAAACAGAGAGCAAAACAGCAGACACCTATAACCTAGGTTTTATTTAATCACTTTTCTAAGAAATTTGATTTTAAGTGGTGCAGTGGCTGTTTGCATGGAGACAAATGGTTTATTGCTTAGATGTGATTGCAATGAAGTATTGTGTTTCCTTTTTGTTAACAGGAAGATGTAATCAAATTTGCAGAAGTTAAGAAGGAAGGAGGAGTGTTTGAAGGCAAGGATGCTTTGGGGCTTTTCAGCATGTCAGTAAAACTAACTTGTGCTTCCCAGAAAAGTGAAATGTTGACACATAGTTGTGGCTGAACTGCTCCTATCATGAAAAAAAAGTGAGAGAGAGAAAAATGAAACTGCTGTGGTGGGAAGACAGCTGTGAAGAGTCAGGTTTGCTGTCCCTATGAGTAACTGATGGTGGGAATCAATCTTAAAATGACAGCTACTCCAAAACTACTGTTTCCTGTATCTTTGAATTTTCCTAATTGGTGGTGGTAGCAGCAGGAGCTAGCTTGGGAAAAATGAGCAGAATGGCTGTTTGATTCTTCATCTGCTTCCTGGCTACTCTGGCCAATAGTTTACTTTGCTTGTTTTTTGACAAGGCTGTAATTAAATTGTACGCACTGGCTTTTTAAGAGGGATTAGACTCTTGATGCAAGACTGTGACAGAAACTTACTCAGTACAATAACTGATAGCCCTTATGGAAATTTTTCCATGCCAGCATGGAAATATCCTCCCAGAGCTAATGAACATCTTTGCCGCATCGGATTCAACAGTCTTTGCTCTTCAGTACCATGTCTCAAGCCCTTTTGTCTTGCTGCTTTTCGTAACCTCTTCTTCTTTCCCTTTTCTATTTCTTCTTGAGATTATTGGGTTAGAGAGTATCCTCAGAGATTATATTTGTGTAGTGCTCATGGTACAGTGGCACTGTTTCAAAAATAGCTGATGGCAATAAGAATCATTCCTGAGGCAAATGAAAAAAATTAAATTGAATGCCACTGGGAGGGAAAAAAACCTCATATTGTTATGAATAGTGGAGTCTGCTAGGCTCTGGAGTACTCTCCTGTGGAATTGCTCTAATCACTTTGAAATGAACACAGCCCTGTTTTGTACTAGTCTCCAGAGAGGTGGGCTAACTGTAATCTAATAGGCCATTTTGGTCTTTTCCTTCTATGTCTCCAGGACTTGTAGCTGTGTGCTTCATTACTTCAGTAGCTGAGTTCACAAAGTGTGATCAGCTATCAGTGTTTCTTCTGCCAGTGTGTGGATTTAAGCACTGTGTTCACCAATATGCTCCCTCCTTTCTGAGGAGAAGTGTGAGGAAGGAGGAGGGTGATAGGGTAGGGAAGCTGCTGAATTTAAGAGTCTTGGTTAGTATGCTGTGCAGACAGACAAATCAATTGGCCTCTGCTCAGGCATCTTAATTAGAAGAGTGTGGTTCACTGCAGTGGTTAAGTGCTACTGTGCTGGTGATGGCATCTTCTTCAGAGACACTATTGATTGCTCTTCTCTCTCTTCTGTGAAGAGATTCCAATTGTGTAGACAACATGAGGGAGAGAGCTGGTGGAGAAGTCCCCTCTTACAGCTCTACAGGATTAGGATTGACAGCTTAATTTCCCTGGGGACAGGCAAGCTGTCATTCTAATTCAGTCAGACTAGTGTGGGAAAGAGGAAGGAGATGACTGTTTGAAAGGTCCATTGATTATCTGAATAAGCCTGGTGTAAGGCCAAAGATGACGCAGTGCAAAAACCATGCAAATTGAGGCAAAGGAACACGTGTTTGGGAAATGTCTTCAGGGAAAGACACTTTGAGAGTGAATGGAAGAGAGCAGCATATTGCAGAGTGACCTCTTCTTGGAGTGGAAGAGAATCCAAGATCTGGGTGGCATCAGGGTGGGGATATTATAATCCTTTGGCAATGCTAGAATACCAAAACTGTTAAAAAAAAAACCACATGAACACATGTGAACAAACACATGATATTCAGTGTAGGAGTGCCTTTTGGTGACTGCATGTTTAACTATATGTGCAAGTGTCTGCTTATCTATGCTCCCCATTAGCAGACTTGTGACTTTTAAAATGCAAGTGTGTTATCAAAAAAAAAGGGTGATGCAACTTAGTCAAAGTATATTTTCAAGAAAGGAGGAGAAGGCTTCGAGGGGATCTTATAGCAGCCTCCCAGTACCTAAAGGGGGATTATAAAATAGAAGGGAAGAAACTTTTTAGCTGGTCAGATTGTAATAGGATAAGGGGGAATGGTTATAAGCTGAAGGAGGGGAAGTTTAGACTGGAGATTAAATGAAGTTCTTTACCCAGAGGGTGGTTAGACACTGGAACAGGTTTCCCAGAGAGGTTGCGGATGCCCCATCCCTGGGCTGGATGTGGCCCTGGGCAACCTGGTCTAGTGATTGGCATCCCCATGGCAGGGGAGTTGGAACTAGATGATCTTTAAGGTCCCTTCCAACCTGGCCATTCTATGATTCTATGAGATGCAGTGTGACCATATATGCCATTACACTTTAATGATAAGTTCCTTTAGACATCAAGTAAAACTTTAAAACTTTAATTCCTGCCTTCTCCCTAAAAAAATAAATAAAAAATAGCAATGCTTATATAAAACATAAAATGCTGACAATAAATTAAGTCAGTTCAGTTACCTGTTTAATGTGGACTATCTAGTGTGCCTTCCACAGCAGCACCTAGACTGCACAGCTTCTGGGAACAGATACATGAAGTCTCCTCTGCTGTGTTTCTTTGTATTGTAATATTAAGAAGAAAACAGCCAGGTCTGAAGCAGCTTTATAGTTTCCTTTTTCAAGAGACTGCTCATAAATGTACTAATTAGTTGCCAGGTTGGTGCAGATTTAGACATGAGATTTTGTTGGCAGTTGCATTGCCACACTGACCTTTTTATAATGTATAATACTCTCCCTGGTTTGTTTAGTTGTGAAATACTTGTTGAGAGCTATTGAGAGTTAGTAAGCTGGGTGCATCCTCAGAATGGAAATTTACCAAAGATAGATCCTGAAAAATGCAGCTGGTGCTTCTAAACTTGTGCCCTTATCTTCCAAAGAAACCAGCATGGAGTGCCACATAATATAACAGCAGGAGAGGGTAATGTTTTAGCTGGAGGGTGGGTGTGGTACATTGACTAAACAATTATCTGGATGCAAGAGAATCATTATGTCAGAGAATCAGGAAGGCTGGCTAGAAAATATTCAAGTGAGTAGAATCTCTTCACCAAATAGATTTGGGTCAAGTTGAATACATGTCAGGAAATATATGTTTATTTAAATTACAGGTAATTCTACAAAGAACTAAATTATACCCACATTGATTAAAATGCTTCCTCAGAGGTACTCCTGATTTGCAGTTATGCAAAGTGCAGTATTGTGTTGACTGTTGATTTGTTTGTGACTATGTATGTCTAAAGGGAAGGGTGCGCTGCTTTCTCTGCATTCGCCGCTTTCTTGGGTCTTGTTCCTTCTTTACACCAACAAATCAACTGCCAACCATGTTTATTTATTTCTGGGCCCTGACTCCTGTTGCCTCTGTATTGACTGGCATGCAGAACATACATGTCTGTAAGGAGCTCACAACTCATGAAGTAATGAGGGATATAAACAACAGTACAGCTCTGAGACTGACCTACCTCAGTAAGTTTTTGATGAAGCTCTCCACTTTTTGTGTGTGCAGAGCATCAGGGAGGCTGAAAAAGAGATCTCCAGTTTGAGAACTGGTATTCCTTTGTCTGAATAAACTGGGGTCAGATGGACATGGATCCAAAGAGTCGCTCTTAGATAGTCCTGATACTGATGATGACACTGGTAGAACGAAAAGGTGATGATAATGTGGTGGTGGTGGGGTGCTGGGGAAGAAGCCCTTGTCCCAGCCTATTTAGCTGAAACTGCAGTGCATGGTGACATATAAGAAAAGAGAATTGCTCAGTGTGGTCAAGTGTGGTAAAATACTCATTCACTTGAGTCTTAAAGTACCTAGTGAGAGGAGACACGATTGACTGTTTTTCATAAGCCTCTTTTATTCCCTAGGTGAAAAATGGCTTTATAATCATTTCTTTCACTCAGCATCTTTACTGTTTACTGCATGCATCTCTGTTTACTGAAGCCATTTATTTCCAATTGTGTATCTCTGACTCAACCTCAGCAATAATTCCAGACCAGAGCATAAACAAATTGTTCAGAATGAAAAGGTGCAATTAGATGCACTAGACAACAAAATGAAACCAAACCAGGGAACAGTGTATGGATATGCTTTTGAATATTGTCCAATTATGCTATGCTTATACTAAAGCACTATTACGAAGTGCTGATAGGTTTAAAGGATGCCATTTTTTTCTTTTGGTTTTAAGTCCGAACCTTGATGACGAGATGTATAGAGTTTGAGAAGTTGGTCTTTGCAATTAGAGAGTGGAAAACCATTGTAACAGTTCTCAGTCTTTTCCTTACTGTCACCTGTCTTACAGCCCTGTAGTGCTTTTGGAATCCCTTGTGATCTGGTGATACAGGAAAGGCAGTTGTCACATCAGCCATGTTTTGACTAGAAACTTGGGAGATAGTGATCTCTACAGTGGATTTCAGGCTTTGATAGAGGTTTGTGTTCAGTATCGCATTGCATGGGATTGCTCTCACTGCTACTCAGTCAGCAGCCAGTCTTGCTTACCACATACTGGTAAGAGCGTAAACCACATGTCATATCACAAAATGCCTTTGGGCAGAGACCACAAAAACTCTGTAGGTAAATTGCTAGGAGGATTGAATTAGCCAGTATCACAGTATCACAGTATGTCAGGGGTTGGAAGGGACCTAGAAAGATCATCTAGTCCAACCCCCCTGCCAGAGCAGGATCACCTAGACAAGGTAACACAGGAATGCATCCAGGCGGCTCTTGAATGTCTCCAGAGAAAGAGACTCCACAGCCCTCCTGGGNATGAAAGCTTACCCCAGTCAGCCCCATAGTTCGTGTTAGTTTAACGATTTCAGCATTCAATGTTAAAGGAAAAGAAATGATTTGCTGAAACTTTTAATATAAGCACAGACTGTAACATTCCAGTCCATCTTTTAGTTACAGCTGTGGTTGCAGCTAGTGGTCTTGCTGACAGGGCCCGAGGAGTGGATCAGAGCTGAAGGGTAGGACATTTATCTCATGCACAGTCCTTTTCTGTGCTCTTACAGAGAAGCACATGTATTCCATGAGTGTCAGTAATTGCAAGCTTGTGGTACTGTCGTGCTGCTTTTGAGCTGGATTAGGCTGCTGTGCTCTGTAAAGGTGAAAACACTCCAGGGTCTTGAATATTAGACACAGGAATTTACTTACTTCTTGCACAGTGGAGGCAGCTTTTTAGAGAACATATAGAGCACAATCTAATGTTTTATTCAACCATGTATTCAGGGAGAAAAAAAAAAGTGATGGATGTTGGGCTATACAAATGAGTGGATGATAGGGTGATACCTCTGACATGGCCCTTGTCTAGCATGCTCTGCAAGACAAAGTAGACCCCTTGAATCTCAATCTTTGCAGAGCTGTGAGGATAACTATGTGGCATTGTGCAACACACTGCAAAAATAAATCTAGATATTTTAACCTCATTGTTCTTAACCAGTGGAACTTAGGACAGAGCTATCCATCTCTGTGCTACAATACTCGTCACTCAGTTCTGGCCTCACTTTGAATTTTTCTGAACTGCAGGAATTCAATTACACAACAGGATTTGGCCCTTATTTTCTTGAAGCTGACAGGAAAATTAACATCTGATGAAGACTGAATCAGTTTAAATGCATAGTAAAAAATAGATCCTTTCTATGGACAAGATGGAAATAAGAGCCAACCCTGTTGCTGAACATCTTTGTAAGCCAAAGACTCTGCAGTACGTTTCAATGTGACCTCCCATTTCCCCTCATTATCTTCCACTTATTAACTCTCATCTAACTGTTATTGATAGCTCCATTTTTCTGCTTGGGACAGCAGCGACAGTCTCACTGACCTTGCCCTGGGTGATCAGAACCTCCTTTAATGCTCAGCGTACTCTGAGCATACTGAGGGAAAGGTATATTCAGCACGAGAAGCAGGTTTGTGTTTTTAAAAGGATTTCTTGCAACGCTGTTAATTAAGAGATGCATTGGGCTCCACTAAGTCTATTGAAAACTTGTCTAAATTCCTCTTTAGTCTTAGCGATAAAGGTTGTAATAAGAACAAGATAATAAGAATTGCTAATGCTTCATGCTGCAAAGTGTTAATTTTAGAAAAATGACCCAGGAAAGCAAGACTAAATGGTAGAACTAAGAGTTTAATATTGTACTGATTCTCTCATTCTAGCCTGTCTACCTCTTGGGCACTATAATTAGCTACTTTCTAAGCACTCATTGTCGCAGGGAATAAAATTTCACCTCCCATCCTCAAACTTTCTGTCGTCGATTTATTGGCAGTTCGACAGCACTTCTGTTCTGTAAAGAGTATATAATAAAAAGGATTGCACTCTTTCAGGACCACTTAATGTACGTGGAGAATAATTAATACTTTTAGAAAAGATGCATGAGAATTGTGCCTGTCTGCCTTTTTCCTGAAGGCTGGAATTTTGTGGTACTCTGTCTTGTGCCACTGAGGCTTAGGTTTTTATGTGTGAAGTTGGAACACTTATGCTATAAGAAATATTTCTGTAAGTTCATATTGATTTATTCAAGCTTATATAGATATATTTATTTATGTTAAAGTTATAATTATTTTTTTTTGTAATGGAAATGGATTAAAAAGTTAATTTCATGTAGTAATTATTTTTTTCTTCTATATATCTCTGTTTCAGCAGTGAAAATAGCCAGCTTCTTGATTAGTCACTGGTTTTAATTCCTAGTTTAGTGCACTTGCATGTAGCTCCTCTACTTGCATCACATGTACTATGCAGGAATATTTAATTGCTTTAAAATAAGGTCATTGATGGAACTAAACCAGATGTGCTTTCCATCTGCTCACACAAACATGCATACGAGTGTTTTGGTTTTAGAAAAATGCTATTTTGAAAATCTAGTTTCTTGATCAGACTAGACCTTTTCGTCTTCATGGAGATAATATTGTTGGTGTGCTTGGTAATTGGTGACCAAAAGGTTGAGGTTTTCTGAAAACACTGGGTAAATTGCATGTGGACACATGAAAAACCCAGCACATGTTCTTTGTTTCAGTGATACTTCATGTCATCACTCCTCATGTCGGCAGGAAATTTACTAAAAATAAGTAGTCTGATAATAAATACAGAATGCAGGAGAGTGCAAAATAGTATTTGGTTAAAATGACAAGATCTCTATTTTTGAAAAAAGGATGTCTACTTTGTCTGTCCAAAATGTCTGTGTGTGTCATAGGGAAAAACTCTGAGGTTTATTCCCTCTGGATACTGAAATACCAGGTTCATGCAAGATGGATCGGCATTGGAAACAATCCTGTGGTCCCTATGGAAGTGATCTTTAGTGGATTTCTGGTTCTTTGTGTTTTGCTTTGTTTTTACCTTCAGGTTTCATGACATTGGCTCCTGGTGCTCTCTTTCTTTTGTTTCTCTTCAGTAGTATCTAAATTGCAACAGAATAGCAGATACTGAATAACTGAAGGTAGAAAAGTCAAAACATACTCTTCTTAGCACTGAAATTGTTCTTTGAGGACTTTTTTCAGGAATTCCTGTGCTAGACTGATGCAAGACAGAAATAGCCATTTTTAGGTGAAACATTATTTATATAGATAAAATGTAAAAGCCAGGCAGAGCTCAGTAGGTGCTGTCCTTGTTTATGCTGGGACTGAATTTATCCTTAAAAATTCTACAAACTATTAAGTGAGGAAAGGATACTTATCCCATGAATGGGAAGGAATAAATTAAGACATGATTTATGTGTTTGTCCTTTGGAAACATTGAAAAGACTGAGTGTGGTTTCTTGTAGGTGTTAGGTTGAGCTGTCTGAACATTACTGTAGGAAAGAAAATCACAGAATTTTAAAATCATTAAGCTGGAAAAGACCCTTAAGATCACTGAGTCCAATGATTAACCTAACACTATGAAGTCTGCTGCTATACCATGTCCATAAGCACCACATCTACATGTCTTTTAAATACCTCCAGGGACTGTGACTCCACCACTTCCCTGGGTAGCCTGTTCCAACAAAGGTCTTAACAAATCTTTTGGTGAAGAAATTTTTCCTAATATCCAACCTAAACCTCCCTTGATGCAACTCTTGTCTTATCACTTGCTACATGGGAGAAGAGATCAACCTTCTTTCAGGTAGTTGTAGAGAGCAAGAAGGTTGCTCTGAGCCTCCTTTTCTCTGGACTGAAAACCATCAGTTCCCTCAGTGGCTTCCCATAAGACTTGTGCTCTTAGACCCTTCACCAGCTTCATTGCCTTTCCTTGGGCATACTCCAGCAATTCAATGTCTTTCTTGTATTGAGGACCTAAAGCTGAAGACAGTATTCGAGGTGTGGCCTCACCAGTGCCGAGTGGAGGGGGATGATCACTTCCCTAGTCATTTTGGCCACACTGTTTTGGATACCAGCCAGGATGCTGTTGGCCTTTTTGGCCACCTGGGCACACTGCTGGCTCATGTTCAGCCAGCTGTCGATCAACACCCCCAGGTCCTTTTCTGCTGAGCAGCTTTCCAGCCACTCTGCTCCAAGCCTGTAGCATTGCATGGGGTTGTTACAACCCAAGAGCAAGACTTGGCCCTTGGCCTTATTGAACATTAGCCTATTAGCCTTGACCCATTGTTTCAACCTGTCCAGATCCCTCTGCAAAGCCTCCTACCCTCAAGCAGATCAACACTCCTGGCCAGCTTGGTGTTGTCTGCAAATTTACTGAGGATCCACTCAATCCATTAGTCCAGATAATTGATAGAGATATTAGAGAGGTCTAGCCCCAAAACTGAGCTCTGGGGATAACCACTTGTGATCAGCTACCAACTGGATTTAACTCCATTCACTGTAACACTTTGCACCTGGCCATCCAGCCAGTTTCTTACCCAGTGAGGAGTACACCAAGCAACAAACAGCCAGTTTCTCCAACAGAATACTATGGGAGACAATGTCAAAGGCTTTACTAAAGTCTAGGTAGACAACATCCACAGCCTTTCCCTCATCCACTAGGTGGGTCACCTGGTCACAGAAGGAGATCAAGTTAGTCAAACAGGATCTGCCTTTAATAAACTCATGCTGGTTGGGTCTGATCACCTTGCTTTCCTGTATGAGCCATGTGATGGCAAATAAATACAAGGAAAGAAAGTCTCAATAATGTCTTTATCAACTAAATATTTTCCTGTGGAACTATTCTCAGAAATAACTTTTGGTTAACTTTTTGTTGTTAAACAGTAGTAATGGTGAGCAGCCTGGCAGATACCTGGCATATAAACCTAAAATGTGACTATGTAAGTGTTATGACATCATAACCTGTAAGGCTGCCAGGCAATTTTCATTATAATGATAGCCAGCACTAGCAACTTGGCTGATTATGAATCCATTTTATACACTGCTGTATGCTATTTCAGGAAAGAAATGCAGATGTTCATTTGTTTACAGAAGGGCCATGCGTCATTTTCCCTGCTCAGGCTGTATTCCATGAGAACATGTTTAGTTTTGCCTGAATAAGGATTGCATTATTAAGTTGACAGCATGGAATATGGGAGGTGGCCTTTTCCAAGGGATGCTCCAGAAGCTGTGGGTTCACAATCCAGTCATTTAAGTGGTCTGTCATTGTGAAAAATCTGTGCTGCATGTTTTTAGAGTTAAGAATTTCATGAAAAGACAGAAAAGCTGTGCTTAGGTGAGTTTTTAAGGAAGGATGTTACTACTGAATCCATGCATAATGATGAAGATAAGTATTCATAGTTCTATTTGGCTAGGAGGGATCATTCAGTCTAGCCCTGTGTATAGCATGGGCCAATTGGATTCACACAGTTTTTCTTATATTGAATCTAGCACCTTAGCTGAACTCAAAAAATGTTCATCAAGAAATCTGCAATGTGGTACTTCTTTAGGTAGTTTGTTTGTTTTGTTATTTGTTTGGGTTTGGTTTTTTAATTTTTTTTTTCCTTTCCCACCACAATGTTTATTGTATTAATTTTAGTTCGATTTTTATTTCCAGGAGTTACTTCTTGATTTGTCTTTCTGAATTAGACTGGAAATGTCCTAGAATAGAAAGTAACATCTTTCTACAGCAATCTTTGTGAAGCAATCAAATTACTCATTATTCTAGCGATAAAACTAGTTAATATGTTTAGTTTCATTTAAAACTGCACTGGACATCATTTTTTCCCTAGTTCTATACTCACTTTTAGAATACTTCTCTGTGTCCTTATCTTCTTAGGGAAACTTCAGCTTTTTTTTTTTTTTCCCCCCCTCCAAATTATTGTGGAACAGGGGACAAGTATTGTTGCACTAAGAAGGAAACAAAGACTCCTACTTTGTTTAGAGAAAGACACGCTGTTCCAAAAATGGTTAAGCCTGGATTGCATTTAGTGATTCAGTGGGGAAAATAATTACTAAGGTCTGCACATCCTAAAGGATCACTGGAAGTGCAGTGTGCATTTCTTCTGTGTAATGGCAAACTACTGGCTAAAGTGTTTTGAATGCCTTGCACTTGAAGATATCACTACTACTATCGAGTAGACTTTGCAGTGCTGTGATGACAAAGTACTGTCCTCTTTCTACAGAGGAGAAGAGACATGAGGAAGCTGATAGGAGATTGAGGAAAAACTGAACCCAGAAGCCCCAAAGCTCAGTTTCTTGAATTAACGGGGCATGGTTTTTAAAAATACCATGTGGCATTTTTTCTTGGAAAAGTCATAGAATCATTTAGGTTGGAAAGGACCCTTGAGTATAACAAATATTGCTTTGTCTTAAATGTAGAGTTATCATACCAGTTGCAAAACCTTCTCATATAAGTGAAAAGAGAGATGCAAAAGTGCTACAATTCTATTCAGCATAATTTCAAGTTTAAGTTCTATTACTTTTCTTAGCACAAGTCTGTTCTTGGATGTAGGTGTAATTGATCATTAATGCAAGACATACTGCTGTTAGGAAGAAAGACAATTCTTCTCATGTTAGCTTCTTTATTTCAAAGACATAAAATACTCCAAGTAAGATGAAAATGAAGTATTTAAAATTCCCATGCTGTGAATCATTGATCATTGCAGTACTTTCTCCATTTCCAAGGGCAAAGGATGTTATTTACTTTTAAGAACACTCAAAGTTTTCATGTGTGATCAAATAACCACCTTGAGCTTTGAAAGGAAACATGGGACAACGGATGTTCCATCATGTCTGAAAGGTACTGAGGTGCCAAGTCAGAAGACCAGTAATTAGCGTTTATGCACACAGCAGGATGCTGGATAAGAGAGGAGTATCAGCCCATGAGAAAATGATGGTTTAAGAAAATATCCAGATTAACTGAATTGTTGATGCAATGATAAGTAACAACAAGGCACGTAGGCACAGTGATCTGATGGGGCACAACAGGGATGTGCACGTCACAGAGAATTTATACTAGCGTGTACTAGCTCTTCTGCAGGAATAAAATAAATGCTCAATAGGTTTTAGTAGAGTGAAGTGTATTTTAATAGTAGATTCTTACAGCAGGATTTCCTTAAGTATCCCATACGCTGATAAATTGATGCAAGGTATATGATCACATATATTATTTCCATTCTGGAGACAAAGAAATGGACAGGGTAAAATCAGCTATACCAAATTGTAAGAGAAGATCTGGAATAGAATCTAAAGTTTTTATCCTATGCTTTTCCAAATGTATATTAGAGGAGTGGAATTGGTTCCTCTCCCTATGAAGCAGCACTTGAATGAGTCATAATATAAACAAAACAAAAAAAGAAAGTATGAATTGATTCTCAGTGGATTAACCTTCTGTCAGAATTTAAATCCTTCTTGATATTGTTACCAGGAGTTGTCACAGTCTTCTGCCTTTCATTGTAGTCCACACAGATTCAAATAAACTTAGACTAAGAAAGCAAAATATGAAATTATGAGCAGCTAGCTTTAAGCTGATTTCCAAAGAAAACTGCACATTGGGGCAGAAGTTTTAAGACCCCTAGCAAATTCAGTGGAAAAACATTCTATATTTGTGTATTTGAAAGTCAGACAAGTCTTGGGGCTTTGAGTTCACCATTTTTGCTCCTCTGGCTTTGTGAACAGGATGAACATCACAATAAAATGAGGGACACTTTGTTTCAGTGGGAGCCTTGTTCTGGAGAGCTTTTTTAAAGGTGAATTAATTCTGGAAATTACTAGATGTATGGCAAGGACTCCAGTCTCAGTCTCGCTCTATAGCTCTCTCATATTCAAAGCTAGGATGAGATTGGTTGCTGAACTGGATTATCATAGTGCATTTAATAAGTTACCCAGTTCCTCACAGCATGGAGCCAAACAAAAGGGTAAATGGTACAAGTCACTGGTAGCTTTCATGCTGCAAATTTTCCTATTGAAAAGAAAGTTTGTAATTGTATCAAACTTTTCCTACAAAAACATCCATTTCTTAGAGCTACTGAGTGTTTTTTTTTATGGAAGAAAGTATGGGGTTTTTTGTCCTAATTTTGCTTCATTGGAAAAAACAGCTTTCATTTCTTTGTTTTGAACAAATAAAAAACTTGCAAAATAATAACAGAAGTCCAAAATAAATGTCTTCTACATATAGATGTCAATGTGAAATTAAAGGTTTCATTTAGTTTTATTGAACATGTGCAAATTCTTTAACACTTCCTTTCTCACAAATTTTTGTAGTGTTTTTTTTTTTTTGAAACAATCAACCAATATTTTTTCCTTAATTGAACAGCCCATACAGTATGGAAAAAACCTCAATATCTAGTGCTACCTTTCTACAAGTATTGATGAGCTTAGAGAAAGGGAAAGCAGGTTTGGGGTTATGTCTTCTGCTCATTTTGAAGCTTGGGCAGCTTTAGACAAATGACCTTCATTTCTTGTTCTTTAGCTCCCAAAACACAAAAAGGAAATGAATGTCTCCCTCCCTCCCTCAAGCAAATGCTGAGAGGCTTAGATGGAAACTCCTGGAGAAGGATGAAGCACTGTGTAATATTATTAGCTTCCTTAATCCAGGTCAGCCTATTTGTTTCTCACAAAGACTGTAACAGAACTGAATTGCCTCTGTTCTGCTATTTGTATTTCTGCAGTGTTCTCCATTCTGTCTCCAAACTGAACAATTTTAGCAGTTGCTAAAGGGTTTAAAACTGTTGATTTGTGGCAGTAGCTCCCACAAAGATGCATTATGGGCACTGAAGTGATTATCTTGAATGGGCAGAAAAAGGCAACCTAACTGGCAAATGCATTCCAGTTCCTGTCTCTCAGTCTAGCACCTGCTTTACTGACTCACTGCTCCATCCCAGAGAACTGTTATTCATTAGTAAGGGCTATTCAAGCATTTAATGGAGCTCTTTACTTGAAAAAGCTTTGTTTGCTCCTACTATTTTTTAGGCTTCTTTTACTGAAGACAAGTCCTTTAAAAGGATGCAGTTTTTCTGAGACTATTCAGTGAGCTCTTCCTTACTTCCCTGGGTAGCTTTGCTGCACCTCACCTGCAGATGGAAAAGGTACCTGTTAAAGCACAATTGTATAGTTGATTTGTTTGGTTTTTTTGGTTTTGTTTTTTAAGTCTCTAGGCAAAACATTAGTAAAGTTCAACTGGTTGTTGTATATAGGAAGATGCTCTTGGAGAGGCTCAGAGGATTTTATCATTCTGTTCATTTTTTTCTTTGTGTGATTCCTAAGAGCTTGGTCCTTGAACTAGATTATACCTATAGGGATACTCTAATATTAAAAGTAGCCAATTGTTTTGTTTTTAATAGACCTTTAAAACTCTCAGAAATATAGTCACTGAGCATGGAGAATAAGATCGTTAGAAAATCCTAGGAAACGTGAATTTAGAATTAAATCCAAGTCACAGTACAAATAACACATGGGTGAGAATAGTACAATAATATATTTAGAAGAAGCATAAGCCATCTCATTGAAAAAAAAGGTAAAATTGAAGCATTAATTATTGAAGGTTCACATAAAAGTTCACCTCTATATAGACTTCTGTGTGGACAGCATGATTAAGCTATGAGGTTAATCCTGTGTTGGAAAAAAAGCGAATGAGTCCAGGCATGGAAGACATGGAACCATTTCATTTAATTCTTTCTACCTCAAAGACCCAGTTGAGTAAAGAAAAGTGAGTAAAGAATAAGCTTAACTTCTCAGGACCTAGAGATTGCAGTCCATCTGGGGTGTAAAAATTGCAGTAGCAAAGTCCTGTGGAGTCAAACATGGTTTTCTGTTCAAAGCTATGGATGTTTTTCTGCTGAGTTTTAGCTTTTGGAATTTAGTTTAACCTATATAAATAATGATCCATGTTTCTTTTAGTTAGCTTCTGAACATCACTAGTCTCTGATTCCTAGCTGCCCCAAACTTTTTCTTCCTGTTGTGATACACAGAACTCTTTTGGTCTTCTAAATTACTGAGTTTAGACTCTGAAGACTCTGATCCTTTTTTGGATTGGCTTAATGCTGTTGTCAGTTAGGTCTTTTCCCACTGTTACGATTCTGTGATAATACACGTAACTCAAAAATATTTAATTTTTAACATATTTGTTTGTATTTCTTGTATAAGGCATAAGTCTTTAAATTTAAAAATATATGCTGAAGTGGATATACAGGCCAATAATAGTCTATTAGCTTTTGCATCAAAAACATAGTTTTCCAGCTGGACTGAAATTAAATTTATATATTGAATACACTAAGCAAATGACGTAGTATGGTGATAGGCCCATTTTTTTCCTTAATACAGTGTTTACAAAGTCTGTGATGTTACTCAGGGGATAAATTTAGTGGATAAAGCCAGATCTTTCTCTGGTATAAATCAACCTGCCACCTCTAGTGGCAAATAAAAGCAGGTTTTGCTATATCATCATTTATAGAAATAACCAGGGAGATAGTATAAAGGGAAAAAAATCCTCTCTTTTTATGGGATTTAAAGTCTTTAAAACCATATCACAAGCCGATTACATGCTTGAAATAGCTGAAAATAATACTGGTCAGCTGTTACTTGTCTCAAATATGTGTTGTGGCAGCCAACTCCTTCTGGTTAAATCCTTATCAAAAAGCCAGTGGGAACCTGCACAGTTTCTCTCCATTTGGATCTAATTGCAAGCCATAAAGCCCACAGATAATACAGAAACATTATTATATGGCCAGTTTTGGCTTCAAAGATACAAATGGAAGCTTCCACTTACTGCATAGACTCAAGGATTTTTTCCATTCTGCTTGCTGTACTCACTCATCTCTACTAACTGCTTAAAAATCAAGAGTGTCACAGCAGCATTTAAGCCAATGTATAGTGAACATGATCTTGAGATTACACCCTGAAGCCTAGAGGACCAGACCAACCAGGGAAAATCTGAAAGCTTCATTGAATTCTATAGCTTTGACTTGTCCTAAATTCTTAACAAGAGTTAGGCTATGTTTATAACTGTGATTCATGTTTTGCCAGATGGGTACAAGCCATGATTTGCCAAAAGCGCAGCATGTTTCATCATGAAATAAAAAAAACACACTTCGTGCTAGGTTGTCAGAATGCTTTTGACTGAAAAATAGACAGGTCTGTGTCTTGAGATTTATGCAGCCTTTCCCCTTTGGGTTATCTCTTCAGATCAATGTAAGTACTGAGAGGTATCAAATGTTTAGATTAGCCTCAAGAGATTATTCTGTTTATTGGCATGTAACAGTATCTCCAAGTAGAAATCTGTGCATTCTCACAGGCCAGGAGAGTGATTCCTCTACATTGCATTTGGCTGGTGATGCTTGTTCTACAGTATACAGAAACTATTGCTTTCTAGGGTTATTAATCCACAGAACTAAATCATTCAAAGAGAAAAAGATTTTAAATGGTATTTTTGTCATAGTCTTTACGGCAGCAGAAAGAATGGAACTCACTCTTGTCCAGTCTATTTTTACAGAACTGTGCTCAATAGTTTAGATAACAAACCTGGCTCAGATTTGTACTTCTCTGTGAGTTCTAGCTGTTCTACACTACTTATTCAGCAGCTGCCTTTCTTCATAACTGGGTATTGGCAAAGAAATTTTGTCAAGTCCATATACAGTAAAAAACATTCAGAAAAAAACCCCAAACAAACAAAACCAATCTCTTTGCATTTCAATTGGTGAATAAAAATCAGATTATAAAGAAGTCTGTTCCTTGAACCAGTTAGGCTATTTAGTAACTTAGAAGACGGTCTTGGGTATATCTATATGCAGTCTCTCCCTTGTGAATCTTTGCATGAAAGCATTTGTTATTTCATTTCACAAAATTATACATCAATGAAATGTGAAAATGCCAACAGTTGTTGCATATTTTTTTGGCACTGCAGCTGATTTATAGGGTGCTGCTATCCTTCGAAGTCATTATTAGGAAAAAGAAATGTGAGAAATGGAGTAGAACTTCAACATTTGAATTTTGGATGTTGGATTTGCAGTTTCCTCAGAAAAGCAATGAAAGTTAGGAAGATTTATTGCATCACTGAATCCTAAACCTGTAACTGTGCATTTTTTTCCCTTTTGGTCCCTTCCCAATTCTATTAGGGCTCAGCCACCATAATGCATATTACAGATTTTCAGGAAGACCAAATGAGTGATCATATTTGGCACATGGAAGTGACAGTAGAGCCACTTTCACTATGATTCTGAAGAGTCAGGAGCTGCAAATTGACTGGAACATTGCATTTTTGTGTAGTCTCATACTGGAACAACTACTATCCTAAACACTATCCTTTCTGCTTCTCTTTGTGCTTCATCAGGGAAACACAAATGCAGTGTGAACAATACATAACAACACTTACAGGAGATGCTTAGATGGGATGAGAGAGCTTCCTGCACCTTCATTGCTCTGTCGTCTTTTTATTCACTATCATTTCTTTTCTGAATGCCTGGCTAGATTTCTGTCCTCTGTACCATGTGGCTTGGATTGCGGTGGAGCAGCTTCTTTACCTCATGAGTTTTGGTCTTTCCAAATTCTATGGAATAATGAAAGCAGATTTACATTTCATTTGAACTTGTTTCCTGGATAATCCTGTAGAGAAGTGAATGGCACAAAATGTCTTTTGTCAGGGAGAGATAAAACACATGCAATGATTCAAAGAGAGATTGCCCAGAGGTACTTTGGCTAGAAGGTGTCTGGGAGTCATGGCAGTTGCTTTGATTTGATTTGGGCCTTGATTCCTTATTATTTTTTATAATGCTAGTGACTGTTATTGCCATGTGGGCATAATGGTGCTGAATTAAGGAAGTAGTGGTTTTCTCCAGGCCCAAGCAGCTGCCAATTTTTGTAGTTTAAAATGCATTAATTTTTGCTATGTTCAGAGGAATGTGTAATGAAAAATCACCGTATTAGTTACAAGCTGTCTACAGTGAAGAATTTCAATTACTGTGGTAAAGTGTCAGCTTGTTGCAGAGAAGGGATACAACATGACACATCAGAATAATAAATGCGTGACAGGACCACTTTAATTTTTCTTATCTGTATTTAACCTCTATCAGAGTAACAAAATGAGAAGGGAAGAGATTTTCTTAAAGATAATGGTGGAATGCTGCTCATGGCTTGAACAGGTGTGCAATTTGATAGGTAAAAAACTGGCTGGATGGCCAGGTGCAAAGAGTTACAGTGTATGGAGTTAAATCCAGTTGGTAGCTGATCACAAGTGGTTATCCCCAGGGCTCAGTTTTGGGGCTAGTCCTCTTTAATATTGTTATCAATTATCTGGGCGAATGGATTGAGTACATCCTCGGTAAATTTGCAGATGACATCAAGCTGGGCAGGAGTGTTGATCTGCTTGAGGATAGGAGGCTTTGCAGAGGAATCTGGACAGGTTGGATCTATGGGTTTCCAGTTAATCATCTGATTGGATATTCCTGCTATTTGCCATTGCATCAGATCAAGAGGACCAGCTGGCGATCTATTGTCATAAGCAGAGTTTTGAATGAGGTAGTAATAGAAGTTCTGCCAATGATTCGCTGTAACCGTACAGGAGTTCCTTTAAGTTGCTCCCTCTAGAGCAGTAAGGACTGGGTTTTGTCCTGTTTATCTGTCTCTAAGTTTTTCATCTTCAGATTTATCTTTGCCCAGGTAGGGGGAAAGAGTTTATTTGTTTAATGATGTCACTGAGATTATCTCCTGTTTTGCAATCTACCTAGTTCCTATTCCCTGCAACTGTACATCACTGCGCAAGCATCTTTCCTGCCAAGTATCTCTGGGACAATGACAGAGGTCCTGAGCATCTTTTTGTAACACCTCCCATACTTCAATACTCAAGATAAATACCACTCTGAATTTACAGAAATAGGCTTTTGTGTGTGTGTTTATGGTATAAAACAGAATAAATCAAGGCAGAAGTGTTTGAGAAATCCCTAAATCACTGAGTGTGGATTATTTTCCTTTAGAAATAAAAATGAATTTTAAAGTGATAGGATTTTCTAGTATGTTAAAATTATAATTACTGCAGCAAAAGGAGGCCCTAATCACCTCTAATCCATCCCATGTCTACCAAATGTAATTTGAATTTTAGGTGCTGATTCTGGCCATCTGTACTGTGGGCAGAGCAAGATCAGCCTAGTGTTGTATTTCAAGATGACTGAAAGGTGCAAAGCAAACAGTATCAAAGATGAAAAGCAGCCTGTAACTTTGAATGGGCTTTTGGGATCTGACTCATGATTTCTACTTGACAGTGGCCTTTTATGCTAGTCTAAATATGTGACATAAATATTCATGAGCAATCCTGATGAAACATGCTACACAATTTTTCAGCTGTGTTTGTAGATTCTTCACCTGGTTCCTTAAAGATGCTACTGACATGCTGTTAACTTATAAGTTATTTTATCCATTATGATGGATTGAATGTAGCATTTAAAGATTTAATAAGATAATTTTTATAGTAATCAAGATTTTTGTGTGGGTTTTTTTTAGTAATGCACCTGTGCTTGCCTCCAAGATACTATTCCTTTAAAGCCTTAGAGAATTTCAGCAGAGTTTTATAACAGACTTGATTTTTAAGCACATGAATAAATACTAATTCTTTAGAAAATCTGAGTTTGATAAGACTAGTGATGTTACATGGAAATACCTTCGACGACTTCTTAATTGTTTTGAATTTCTACTGTCCAGTGAGATGGACAATTTAGTAGTAATTCAATTCTAAAAGGATTCTTCTCTCTGATGAACAGAAAACCTTGCTCTTTGCAAGTAATGTGTGCAGCTCATTGTGTTGTGCTTCCCTGGCTTCTCATTTGGTCTCTGTTTCAAAGTTCATATCTATATTGCCAGAACACTACTGTACCCTAAACCACTTTATTATGGGGGTGAGTGGCTGTCTGTGCTGGATAAATTCAAATTTCTTCATGAACAGTTGATTGTGCCTCATTTTGAATTGTGTTGGTGTGTGATTGCTATAGTGAACGGATATTTCCTTAGTGTTGAATCCCAGAAATAACAAGATCTGTTCCTTGGTTTGCTCTCAGTTAAAAAAATCTCCTGTACTCTCATGACATTTTTCTAGCCTCTGTGTTTCATTTTGCCTGGAATTCATGTTTCTGTGTCAGGATTTCGTAAATAGCCTACTTAGTTTGAGTTAACTGAAGCTGCTAAACCACATCAAATGACTCAAGAATCACTCATTGTCAAATATGAAATAGGTATGATGTTTTTTATTATCATGTATTCCTTGCAGGTACAGCACACAAAGCTGTTTGGATAGTTTCCAGTTTTCTGCAGTTCTGGAGAATTTAAGCCTTTAAGGAGCTTGGAGCTGCTCCTTGCTTCCTTCACACAATTCATTTTAGCCCCTGGCAACGTGCATTGGTCAGAATTATATCTGAACAGAGAGTTTTATGTCTTCAAAGTTAAATATCTCAGTCCTTTGACTTCAGTTTTGTTACAAGTTAGACTTAAAGTTCCCACTACCTGTGTACTTTGTCAATTGCAATTTCATTTACCTTTTAAAGAGACAGAAGACAGTGTTACTAAGATCACTGACGCTACGTACAGTAATGCTGACTAACTGAACCTAGGACTTACCTAGATGCTGAAGCTATTCCTTGGTTTTTACATCTAAATTTTATCCTTCTTTTGGCTTTGGAGTAATTAGGATATGCTTCCATTTCTGACAGGTATGACTCTAAACAGTTTCTAGGTTTAGGTACAATTAAAGAAAATCCAAACATATATTTCCAGCTGTCTGTCTCCCATCATATCTCAAGTTAAACCAAGTAGTGTAGCTTTGACCAAGAAAAAGAGGGAGGGAGAAGGGAAGGAAGGATAAAAAATGCTTCAGCTCTTATTTGTTGTGGAACTATCAAATTAGATTACAAAGTAATGAAGTTCTGTTTTGTATGCTTTACTACCACATAGTTGTTTAAATGATTAAAATTAGTGTGAGGATATAGGTTAGAGGGCACACAAGAACTGACTACTCTGCTTTTCAGAGTTGTGTAGCTCCTGGACTATTTTTGACCCATAAGGTAGGAGTGGAATTCAAACCAAATGAATGAAAGATTATGTGGAAAACACAGTCATGTGTAAGTATTTAGATTTAGTATTCAGTATTTAGAAGTGTGATTCTATGGTGAAGAAAGGGATCTGCTCTTTGTGTGTTCAGTGTCAGACTACCTAACTTCTGAGATGACTTTGAAGTGGGTTTTGATGGTATCCACAAAGCATTAAGATGAAATGATTAGTTTAGTAATGGCAATTAAAAGACAAAGATCTGTGGGAAGGAGAAAAAGAGTATAGTGTATTAAAAAAAGCCAGTTGCAATTGTCTGTTTTTTATTAGACAATTACTTTTATGGGGAGAGAGATGGAGCAACTCTGTGCTGAGAGTTAGACTTCAAATAAACTCAATTACGAAGTTGCTTAGGCAGATATGGTGGTATCCTAAAAATCAGCTCTAGCAATTTTTTCCCTAGAACAGAGACTATGAAGTGGAACATACACTGGAGATTATAGCAGAACTGAACAAACATTACAGGGAGGGAGTAACTGAAGAGCACAGACCAGGTCACAGAAATAAGCTGAAACAAACAGTGTGAACATACAGCTCTTATAGAACCAAGGTGGTATCTGAAGGAAACGTAAGTTTGGGTCTATTTTAAAAAATTTGGTATCGTGCTTACTGCCAACTTCCACTCAATTGCTTGTGATCCCTTAGTCAATGACAGAGCAACAGTATCATCTACATCATAACCATAAGTTAGATTTGTTAGATGTCAGGTGAGAAGAAGGCTTAGCAAATAGGGATGGCATCCTATTGGAGAAAGCAAACAAACTTCCCTAAAAATTTAGTTTAAATCCACAGTCCTGGATTTGCTGAGATCTTAGAAGTTCATGTCAGCAAATGAGTGTCACCCAGTCATTGGAAGACTAGGAATGGGAAAAGCTGTATAGACTCATTAAAGGAGAAACACCCTGAAGTATTATAAAACTAGATTATGAATTCTCAGAGTATCCCCAGTGACCTGTAATGTGACTATGTTCAGATATCACCCCTACCTCTTTACCACCTGCACAACCCTGGTATGACACATAGCGTGACCACTGGAGCTGGATTCTAGCAGTTATCTTTGGCTGCCACTTTGCACCTCACTGTGGTAGAACATGGGCTGTACCCACCACAGGCTCTTGAAACCTCCCTGGAGAAGCTGTCATCCCACCAGGGCTGAGCTAGGAGTGCAAATTAGCAAATAAGAATCAGACCCAGTGAGGAGAATTGAAATTGGACATAACCCTGGCATGGCGAGGCTATGGGGATGGGCCACAGGGACAGGAAGGAACACTGTGGGCTAAACTGTCCTTTGGAAGTATCATTTCTTCGCTTCCAGAGCAATGCTGGAATGTGCACATCCTGTTTTGAATTTATTGGCTAAGTTCAACCATGATATGTGTCTGCATAGCAGCGAGGAGTAGCCAGGTTCTCAACTTCTCAGAATACTTAACTGTCACAAAATGCTGGAAATAGCTAAGGTGGATGCAGTCCTGGTCTGAGTGGGCAGCCATGACCTGCCATACAGTAATGTGCTGTGTTTACACCGTTAATTTAGCCTTAACCACCTTGCATGTAACTTGAATCTCCAGATTGCCTCTGTTTGTTTTGTGCTGTGTTGGCTGCCACTGTAATTGTCTCGCTGGATAAATGAAGTAAAGTGATTAATGACTTTTAAATTAATTAAAACAATTAATTAAATAAATTAATCAATTTAATTAAGTCGATTAGTGAAATGAATTCCAGTAACTCACATTCTACTGCCTGCTTTAAGCCTGAGACCTTGGTACCAATGCACATTGTGGTGGACTGTCTGATGGTCCCCAAGAGAGAGGCCCCTAAGTCATAGGTACAATGTTTTCATCACCAGAGGCCTCAAAAGCCTGTGATGTGCCACAAGTTTAGTATCTATTCGTCAGCCCCATTCCCCACTTACTAGAACTAGGAAACAGCTAGAGAAGCCTTGGTTTTACTTGTTTTGAATGAGAGGTGCCACAGAGTGGCTGCTGAAGACCACAAGTAGTTGACTGATGTCAGCTAGGAAGGTTGTAACAGAGGCATAGTTTTGTAGATTAATTTCACTTATAAGGTGAATTGAAAACATTTTGAGATTGCATTGCCCCAGAGCTGGGTAAATTTAAAAACCAAAAGTTATCCTGATACATCTGTTTAAACAAAGGTGAGGAGTCTTCGTGACAAAAAGCTTGCTTGACTAGAAGGCTGTAAATTTGTACTGAAAATATTTAGAGGCAAAAGTCATCTGGATTCTTTCATGCTAAAATTAGTCACTGAATTTGTGCAAGATATAAAGCATTTGTTTGAACGTTTTGCATAGTCCTAATTAGTGTTGCTGTCGTATACTCTACCTTTTGTCTCATTAAGCATTTTGTGCCCAGAGTGAGCTATATTCTTGATAGTGAAGATTAAGAACGGAAGAAAGAGATGTTGAAGGTAAGGGATAGAGATACAAAGATAACAATGTTACATCTACACCTCTGGGTTAAGGAGGTTCTAACAGACTGCAAGTACATCTGTACTTGCAAATGCAAATTACATATATATAGGCTATGCTTTCTGAAGCACACAAAGACTAATGTCTTTCAACATCTGGATGTTCAAATATCTTGCCAGTGCATTAACAGAGGCTCTCCCATTCACGTCCAAGGCGATGATTTGAAGAAGAATGGGTGGAGGCAGAACTTCATTATCCCTTTAGAGACTTATGTTTTATAATGATAGAGCTGTAACTGATAATGACATGCTGAATTTGTGAGTCAAGAAGTAATCTCAGATCTTCTAAATCCCAGTGCAGAGGCTTGATCTTTTCTCATATAGGATTTTTTTGTGTTTAGGTTTATGTACTCTGTGTTCAAGTTTGTATCTTATAAACCTGAAGAATTTCAAAATAGAAGATAAATATATTCCAGACAAATTCTTGAAGTGTATAGCACAGAATTACAGAATTAAAAGGTTACTTGTTTCCAAGGGATATATAGTATTCATATAGCATCACAGACAAGCCTGGAAAAACAGCAAGGGCCTTAACATAATGTAGGGACTGCCACAAGAAAGAAACAAAGTAAAGCAGAAGAAAGGATGGTGTATCCTGGAAAGGTCTGATTACTGAGTCTGTAACTTCTGACACAGTTTGAGTAGAAATTAAGGGCATTGAAAGGAGTTGGATGATGTCTCCCCTAAGACCTTTAAAGCAATTAGAGAAAGGAGAGGATCAGGAGATGTGTTTACAGATAAAAGGCAGTGAGGAGGCCTAGACTTTGATTGTAGGATTAATTACTTGGATATTGATTTAGGTAACAAGCATGCAAAAGCCAAGGAGGATATATGTTTGCAAAAATACCTCTAAGGGTTGCTGTCTTAAAGAAATACATCAAAAACTAAGCAATATGAGGTAATTTGGGGATGCTAAAACATGAAATGAATTACAAGATACCCAGTATTTCTCAACAGTCTTTATTTTTCATGGATCTTGACAGAACTTCAAACGTTGTAAACCAGATCTGCCATATTTTTCTGCATCCAGAGCCCTGTATTCTTGTACCCTTGAACAATAATTCAAAATAAATTGAGTGAAGCGCTACACAGACTAAATGGAGCCCAATTTAATCTTCAGTTTTCACTCCTACACTGGCCAAATTCCCTTTCATTTTTGCATAAGTAAGGATAGAACAAACACTATAAGTTTTTTCAGAGTTACTTGTTAAACACATACTTAACCTTCATGCTTGTACTGCAGTGATGCTTGTATTTCTGTTAAGTATGCAAAGGGGAAGAAAAGAGTGGATGTTTTTGTTTTAATTCAGTCCCTGCAATTAAGTAATATTCATACAAAGAATAGCTAAGGCATCTGGAAAGAGGTGAGGTAATGACAGAACATGTGCCATGGTGTCTGAAGCAGTAGTGCAGAGGATTTTTGGTAAGAGAAAATTGATAGCTGCCAAAGAGTTGTCTTCTGAGAATTGAGCCAATCATCTCTGGGGCAGGAAAGGAGGAAAATACTTGGAAGAGTAGCCATGATGAAGAACATAGAATCATAGAATCATAGAATGGTTAGGGTTGGAAGGGACCTCTGGAGGTCATCTAGTCCAACTCCCCTGCAGTGGGCAGGGGCATCCCCAGCTAGATCAGGTTGCCCAGAGCCCTGTCAAGCCTCACCTTGAATGCCTCCAGGGATGGGGCCTCAACCACCTCCCTGGGCAACATGGAGGTGGATAACGCAGTCTCATGCTGTGTCTAAAGTGAAGACTGCATACAGATACTTTGGATCTCGCCATCCTGTTTGAAGAAGAGGCAACACTTGGTAAGTGGTATTGCTAGCACAGCTTTCTCATGACAAAAAAGCTTGTGCTCAAAAGAGCTTTTATGTACAACTTGTACTTTGAGGTGAGAGTGTTTATGCTTTTGTTCTTAAAAGATTGCGTGGTTCTGGCATTCTCATTGATCTACTCTTACTATTCTTGAACTCTGTCTTTTGTAGCCACCATAAAATGCTCCACAGGTATGCTGCTGTGTATTGACTCTCTTTCCATCAGGGGATTGCTTTTGCTTTTCCTTTTGGGGTAGAGTTTATCATTTACCAGTAATGCCAATTCATTCCTGCCTTAGCTTCCTTGCTTTCAAAAGGAAGCCAACTCTTAAGACCATTACTATGTGGCATTTTCTTATGCTTTACCTGTGTTCCAAATAATTGCCTCTTGTGGGGTATAATTTAGTCTGAGTTGGTGAAAAACTCCTGCCTACTTTTAGAATCACAAGGGACAAACCCTTGTGAAACTGATCATTGACCAAAATATACTTTGAATTATGAGAACTAGTCACTGGTAGGACTAGTTTTTGGTTAAGTGTAGAGTTGTACAAGGCACTGGCTACACGCACTGAAAATGGCTTAAGGAGTTCTTACTCTGCTGTTTGTTACCATTCTCATGCAACACTGTGTTGTTCCATCTTTGTGCCACTACAACTGTTAGTGGGGCCACTGTGTTCTGGATTCAGCTCCTCTTCAGTGAAAAAACAGAAGGGATTGTATTTAAGCTGAATTATTTCAAAGAATCAGTTTGTAGTGTGATTTCCCAAATACCTGTATGAATAAAACAGAAGAGAAGGGAGGCACAGGAGGTCTTTTAGCTATGTTCACAGGTTAAGCATATCCTGAAAAGGAGAAGATTCTACTGTGTGCTCTGTATGCCCTACTAAAGCTTTTGCAATTTCCAATGTTGCATTGCCTTGGAGTACCAAATGGGCTGTGACGCAAAATTGTGAAAATAGCATTTGCTGTTAAATCTTCAGCCAGCATTATCACATACTGCTTCTGCTGTGAAACCCATGACAGAATATGTGAAGTGAAACTGATGTTACAAGAAAAGCAGAAGAGATGATGTAGCTGCAACAAAAACTAATATAGGTATATGGATATATAAGTTACAGTATAACATGTCTTTCCTTCCTAATAGGGCACTGGGTACTATCTTCCTATAGAGGAGAAAGAGACTTCACATGAAATCTCAAGGATTTTCCAAAAGAGAAATGGAGTTATAGAGTAAATAGTCAACCTAGTTCCCACACACAATGAAATACAGAGATACAGTAGAGCTTCTGGGGCTTGAAGATCTTCTTTTAGCAAGTCCCCTACATTCACATAAAGGATGTTCTATAGCGGAGAAAGGCATTAGAACAGAAGGTTGGCTTGGGTCCATTGTTGGGGGGAAGGAAATGAAGGGTCATAGTGTTCTCTGTATATTAGTATCTGCTAAAGTGGCTGTGCATGCTCTTATGTGCTGTAGTAATACTGATACGTACTGGCTGGTTCCAGATTTCTCATGTACCTTGAAGAAAATGTAGTGTGGGTCTTTTCAGCAGATTTTGTGGTATGCCTGCATCATAGGGCTGTCTCCTCTCATTCCTAAACTTCCTCCTATGCTCTTATCACCTGAGGCTTCTACCACATAAAAACATGTAAGAGAAAAGTAAATGCATAGACAGAAATATATGAAAGTACCAGTATTATAGGACTGGAAACTGTCCCCCTACCCCAAACTTTGCTTAACATTTTTTTTTGGTGTTGAAAGAGGTCAGAAATGATGGTGAGAGAAGAAAGTGCACATGTGCAGGGCCAGATACAAAATAGGCACAGACCAAATTTGTTCAACTGTAGATCCTAGAGTTGTGATGATTTACCCTAGGTTCAGGGAGAGGGAAAGCTTATAAATGTTAGTGCAGAGGTTGGTCAGGCATAGTGGATTGGGGGTGCTTCCTATCCACAACAGCATGTTCACATGCTGTATTAAAAGGACACATCAGGGCAACTAAACAAATATAATCTGTGACCTGCACCCTTTAACTGATGCTTCAGTGTGATGAGCTCATTAAGGGTAAATCTGCTAACACTCATTTCATGTTGGCAGAAGACCGGTGGGCGGTGCGTGCTGTCATCTCAACAGGAGATCAAGAGATATCCAGCTCTGACATGACCTGTTATTGCTAAATAGCAAATAGGTGTAGTTACTTGTGTTTCATGAAAATGCTTGATGCACATTAAAGGAAACCTTTTGAACCCAAAGCTCATTATTTTTTTTTAGTTCATCAGATTTGCAGGCATGCTGCTGTACAGCCCGGTTTTCAGCACTCTCCTGTCAACTGTCTAATGAATATGGATGTTATTTGTGCTGCTCTTTTGGGGCAAAGGCCCAAATACTGATCACTGTGTTTCCCCCTTGGCATTAAGTGAATTTGCAGCAATTAGGGACCAATCTTTTGAAGTGTTGAGAGCCCTTAAGTCTGCTGATTATAGCAGACTTGGCATCCTGACCAGAAAGGCCATTGTGCCAGTGGCAATAAGCAGAAAAAATCTTGGCATGGAACCAGTTTCATGAAGTTAATTTTCCAGCTTTCTGTGTAAATTTACTGTTCCTTAATGAAGAATGGTTAGTATGTTTCTTTTCAGTCAACAGCAGATTCACAATAACAATTAAGTTTTTCTTGGGACTGATTTACTTTCATGATAGGCTTAGGGGTTTTTTGTTTGTTTAATTGTTTGGGGTTTTTTTATTGAAACAGAATTGATCAGCTTCTGCAGGTGCATATGTGCTTGGGAGTAGCCCAAGTGCTTGCTGGCCAGAGTTGCATATTCCTACATTTCCTGCTTAAATATGTCCAACCTCAGCAAAGCCCAGTGGTTTCACCATCACGCAGTAATCAAATGGTGGCAAAGCTGAAGGGAGCTGGAAGGATCTACTTTTCTTCTACCAGATGGTCTTGAAAAATCAGTTTTGAGTAATCTCAACAGCTAAACAAAAGCTTGAATGTGAATTGAGACTGCACTCAGTTCTAGGCAGTTAATTATTATACTAGTTTCTTGAGAATGAGGTTAACTCTCTTGCCTGCAACACAGCTGTGTATAGTGTAGGAAGGACTTGTATGCCATGGCTGTAATCAATAGGATTCCGCAGAAATCTTCATTATAGCTTAGGCACAAAAAAAGTGTGATAGCTGACCTTTGGTTATTCACTTTGCCCCTCCTCAAGAGATCCATCTAGTATTCTTAAATGTGGAGTGGATTTACCCTTTACTACCAGGTTTAGTCACTTGACCAAAAGGTTCTAGTCGGAAAGAAAGCCCTCTTGGGAAAACTGAGTTTTTGAAAAAAGTCAGCTGTAGATTAACATTTATGGTGAGAAGGGACAAAGAGTTTAGGCAGTAGGACAGCCTTTGTATTTGGAAGGTTAAACACTGGGAAAAAGACTGTGAAATCTTTAGAACTGGAAATACAAGTTGGTTCTGGCTTGGATTAGATCCCGTTTGGGGGTTGCTTCCAGACCAGTTTTCTACCATTATTATAACTTCATCCGCTTACATTACACAGCCCAGGAGATTTCAGCAAGTCCAAAACTACTCAAAGAATGAGATAATTTGGTATTCCTTCTTTGCCACCTTGCACTTCATTTACACTGCTTTTTTTCAGGTCCTAAGGCCAAGCACACAGTCATATCAACCTATCAGCCATATAATATGTTGCTGAATTTGTTGCTTGGTGTGCTGTCAGGGCACACCCTGGGCACACCACTCAAGGGTGCACTTGTCTGTCATACACATGAGCTCCAGGATTCTGCCTAAATGTGCAGCTTCCGTCTAATCCATCTGCTCTCATAGAGGTATGGCATGGCTGATCGCCAGCAGGCCAGATGGCACTGAGTACTTTCCTAGAAGAGTATCAAGCATCAGCTGCTACAAGGGTAGGAGTTTCTGAGTACTCTGAGCACAGGCCACATTTAAGTAACGCTCAAGACAATAGAGACGCTAAATGTCCGGTCTAGTCTAGTGGAGATCAGGTCTAATACAAGGTCAGTTTGCCTACATTCTGCTTTTCTTTACATTAAAGAGCTCTCCTCTCTACAGTGAAGAGATTCCATATAGTGGCTTCAGTCAATCTTTGATCTGTATTTTATTAACCAAGAAAGACTGACTTTCACTGACCTCCTCATATGTCCTCCAGCAAAAAGAAGTGGTAATTCTTCCAGTTGCTATTTCTGAGGTAAACATTCAATCTGGTCGAAGAACTTTTGTTTGTTCGCTAAAATGAGAAGAAAAAGAAAATCCCTTTTTTTATCTTTACAGTTCAGCTTGTTGTTGTGTTTGACTCCTGGTGTTGGACCTTATGTCAGTCTGTGCTTTCGATTATTTCAAGTTCAATAAACATATCCTCAGCACACCGTTTGTACTAGACTAGCTACAGACATAGTCAACACTCTTTTTTCCATACGTGGCATCTAGTATGATTTCAAAAGCCTCGATGCACATTTAAAGTTCTAAAGACTATTGCTAAATCCTTTTATTTTGACATTAAAAGTGTGCCCGAAGGGAGAGGATAATCATTCTATCTGATACTGTAAATACCATGAAATAAAGAGATAGCTTAGTGGAAATGTAACTAAATGTATGCACATCAGAAGGTACTAGAATTTATAAATAAAAGCTCTTTTGAGTTTAAATAGACTAAAGTAATGATAACAATAAAAACCATTCTAAAGATTTCCACCTGGTCATTAACATGTAAATCACTATTTTAATTAGAATTCTAATTAATGAAAGATTTTTTCAGTCCTTGTTCCTGAGTGTTTTCAGTATTATTGAAATTATCAGTTAGATTTGTTTTCATGTTTTTAGTTGCTGCAGAACGACTGAGCTGGATTTTACAGGTTTTAATGCTGTGAATTGCAAAAAGGGTTGGAGAATTGAGAAGTAAGATCAAATGTTCCCTGTGCTTAACCTGTAAAAACTAACAGGAACTATCGATGACTTTGTTTGTGTTATTGACAACATGATCTAGAAGGGCAGTGTTTTACAGCTCGACAGACGAGTAATGACCAAATGAAAAGGAGCTTTTCTTCTACTCCTTTTTTCAAAGTAGACCTGTCAAGTCTCATGCTGTTCACAAGCAGCTGCAGCCTCCTGCAGAATCCCGAATCAGGGTCAGAGAGGAGTAGCTCCTGGGCATGTTTTGTGCCCTAGTAGGCTGTTAGCTCTCATCAGCCCAGCTTTTTCTTGTATGTCCTCTCATCATTATGTCTCCTATTGTGGTCCAGAGATCCTGGATAACATGAAACAGACACTGATTTTGAAGGGTTCAGCCTTGTTACAGATGGGTGGAGACACCAAATCCATTTTTCAAAGCATTATATCCCTCCAGCAGGTCCTGTTTCTATTGAGGCTGTGTCTGTGATACCACAGGAGGCAGGATTACTGTGATAGTTTTTTTCCCCTGCTGAGTACTAATGGATTACAGTCGAGGGTCAAGTGTGCTGAGGAAGCACAATGAACAATACACTAACTAAACAGAAATCATGGTCATTCTTGCATTATTCAAGCTAAAATTTCTGTGTTGGATTTGCCAACACATCATCAGCCTTGGCCAGTCATCCATGTGAGATAATTGCATACACTGAACTTACGGTAATTCTTGTCCTTCATCCTCTTTTTCAGCCCAGTCACCATAGGCCTGCCAAACCCTTACCTTGAAGTGACAGCCTCTAATCTTCCTTCTGAAGCCCTCCTGTGTTGAATTGTGTCTCTTGCTTGGTAGTAGTGAGGTTACTGATTCTATGATATCTAAATATATAATAGAGGCAAGTTCTGCAAAGTTAGTGTATTTTATTACATCACTAACCAGTGATGAGATTGGGAAAGCGGGCAAGCTTTCCAAGCTCTCAGTACCTTCCCTGTATCGTTGGAAGTGTATCTTCAGCCAGGTAGCACTCGCTCCCTTCTGATTCCTGACAAATATACTCTTAACAAGCTACCTAAACTCCTTTGTTCTAGAGTTTTTCCTTTATTATTTGCTGCAGGTGTCATTGTCTGCCATTGACAGCCTGTTTTCAACTGACATTCAGAAACTTTCTGCCATCTGTTCCAGACCTTTCTGCTTTGGACTGAATTTGCATTTTAATTTTTGCATTCAGAGTGAGTTTATATGAAGAAAGTACAATTTATCATTTTCTTTCCTCTACATTAAAAAATGCAAGTGATCAAATTCACTTAGAAGCAAGACAGTTTTCTTTTTTCCAAGGGAAATCGTAGGCCTCTGGGCTTCTTCCATCTCTGCCCAAAACAGCGTTACTGAACAATCAAAAATGCATGTACTTTAAAAAGCCATCTACACTTAAAAGTTTTTCTATGGCTCTTTTGAAAATCTTTGTTTTTTCATTCTTCTTCCAAAAATGTTAGCACAGAGCAATCAAATATCTATTTATACTTTTTATCTCAGCATTTTCGTCATAATTGAGGAGCTTGAAGGAAAACTCTTAGTCTGATTTTCAAATTTCTTTAACTATTTTGCAAGGTAGGTGCCTGTTTAAAATAAACTTGTCTTTGATGAGTTATGCTGAATTCACCTATGAAGACTGAAGTTTTTCATTTGTCCCACAGAAATGCAGTTTAGTTAGGAAGGACAAGTGTTTTTCTCCTTATCAATTCTGTACTGAAATGCAAACACATTGGAAACTCACTAATGAAAAATCTTCAAGTGGTATAACAGAAGACCAGGAGCTGTTTTTATAGTATTTGTTCACTTCAGTCTTGGGTGAGTGAGTGAAGTTTTGTGACCAAAGCAATAATATTCTTACTAAAATAAGGAGACTCAGAAATGCTACAGATACTGTTATCTGCTAATCAATCTTACTGAGGCTTTAGTGCTTCTCATTCTATTTTAAGACCAGCTGACCATCTTATGTGTATGACATTGGTCTTTGGAAACAGTGGAGGTGATCACTACTAGGGAAGAGCATCTGGCAGCATATTACTTATAAAGCAGACTTATGTTGAAAACTCAGTGGGACCCTACAATTGTTTTATTTCTTCTCTTCTAGGCTCCCTGGTTTGGCTGGTAGCATTCCTCAAAATGCTCAAGCTGTTACTTCCATTATGCTTGTTGCAGACTGAATAACATTTAGAGTGAAAGCTTAGGAGTAGCAGAAAGGAGAAGATGGGGAGCTGGGCACAGATGGCATTGATAATAAAGCAAATCAGCTGTCAAATTTTATCTCAGAATGAGTTATTAATGATTAGCACTCTAGTTTGATATGTTAACAAGACCAAGCGTGCAGTTTAGAGTGTGCTGACTTGCATGCCAAGAGTAATAAGGCTAAAAGCAGAGAAGAGGGACAAGCCTTTAAGAGTTTCTGATTGCTGACACTCACTACTTTTTTCAATAGGAGCTGCGGTAATTTGCTGCAATGCCTTATATAATGAGCTCATAAGTATTTGAAAAATGATAAGAGAAAGCAGACAGTAGAACAATGTCATTCAGTTGGAATAAGTAACTCCTGAAGCATTTTGAATCTTGCCTCTAACTCATGCTGAGATCAGCATGTATCTGTAAGTATGCTGTTTATACAGGTCAGGCAAGAATCTTCTCTCACATAATGATGGGCTCTGTCAATAGATTTTCATACTGTTGAAGTACAAGAAGCAGAATATTGAGCTGGGCAGACCACTAGTGAGACACAGCTTAACTCCCCTGCATGACTTCATTTATTGATTAAATGAGCATGACTTTTTATTTACCTCTTTCTCACTGTCCATCTCCTGCTCCAGAAATGTGTTTGCTGCAAAATATTTACTGGCAATGCTCTTATTAGCTTGAATTCTAGCCTCTCTGAGTGGTGCAATATGCACAGGCTATATTTTGGTATTGTACAGTACACAGCTGCAGTCTGAATATCTCAAAGGAGTGCTCTGAAAATGAATGGCTCTATTGCATGTATGTGACGAGCACCTGACAGACTGTAGTTTGTATTAAAATAAGAAAGTGCCAGAGAGGTGACATTATCATATGTCCATCTGAAAAACCGAGAAATAAATGAAAGTGAAAAAGGAAAACGTGCCATCTTTCAAAAAGAAGGAAAAAAATAGTCTTTTTTAATTTTTAACCAGCGAGCTTTAGTTGAGATGCTTCATGTATGTCTATCTTCTCCACTGAGTGCATTTTTACATTTCTTTCTCTTAAAGGTATCAAAGGCAAATCCAGCTGCCTTTGGGTAAGTTTTTTTATTTGTATTTGTTTGTTTAATTTTATTTAAGTGCACATGCAAGACTGTACAATGTTGAGTTTGCTTCTTGAAGCGAGGTTTAGTAATTAAAACATTAAATCAAAATTTCTTCAAAATGCTATATGAAGTGCTGTGGAAGAATCCAAATATACTATGCCAATTCATTTGCCTTGAAACAGCCAACACTGTAAAACTTAAAGGAAACAGAAGTTTTATCTAACAAATTCTGTCTGTCTTCCCTGAAACACTCCACATTTTTGTTCAGAGATTTTTACATCATAGTGTTCTAGTGCTTTCCTGAGAATATCTGGGGCTTCCTGGTCAAGATTTTGCTCGCTGATTATTGAGATTTTAATTGCAATTCTCAATCCTTTTACATTTCTTCAACCTTCAGAACTGGTATTTACAGTTTAGAAAGCACTTTACGCTGATTCTCTTGAGACTGTTGTCAGGTCCTGGAGAGCATCCTCCATCTAGGAGTTCATCTGACTGAGTCCAAGATCAGCTCCTTTGCTGATAAGAGCTGTTGTGAATAGACCTAGAAGTGAGACCTTGCCCCTCCTTTCCCTTGAGAGCTGCTTTTAGCTGAGACATTAGCACTGCCCCTGCATGTGCCACATCACAACTGTGTAGCAGCTATGTCTGTGCCTAGTTTTCCACCTCTGCAAGTCTGACCCAGATCCACTGGTTTAGGTTGCTGGCTTGGCCTCAGACCTGCTCACCACTGCAGACTTGCTGGGTGGTCAGTGAGCTGTGTCTGGTTAAGTCTCTCAATCACTGTCTCTTCTGAACTGAAACTGATGCTCTGCATCCTGCCTCCTTGCTGGTTTGGACACTGCTCTTTACATGCTTTATTATCACATTTGGCTGCTGGCTCACCTTTCCTTGTGGAGCAGTTGGCCCTTGCTGCTCCCTGAAAACTCTGGAGCACTAAAAGCTGTCCATCTCAGTCAATTTAGGAATGTTTTGTTTGAGCCAGTGATGCCATCATTGTAGATGAGAAACATGATATCCTGTCACTCTAATATCAAGATGAAATTAGCTCAGTTTTCCACATCAGTACATACAGTATCACCTGCATCTGGAAATGGACCAGGTAGAGGACTTAAACCCACACTTTAAACCCATGACATGCATCTACCAGTATTCATGCATTTTTGTTCCCAGTGTTGTTTTTTGAAGGTGTTTTGTAGATATCTGTTGTAGATCTGGGCTGAAAGGTCAGAGATTGACAGGTCAGATGAGATAATTGGTTTGTGGAGAGTATTATCCTCCTTGTAAACAGGTATTTCTGACTTCCTAGATGCTCTGAAAAGGTATACTCTGCTATATAAGAAGTTGGCTTTTTTCATCCAGAGAGCTTCTATGATGGCATGTAATGCACTGAAGGAAGTTGATTACATTCTGGGAGAGCTTTGAGATGGGTGTGAGGTGAACATAATTTGTTGTGGGTGTGAGAAATGCATTGGAAGATGTTGCATTTGTTGCTTAGGCAACATTTGGTATGTGGAGGCATTCTAAGCATTTTGAAAAGGAAAAGCTTTATTTGAAGAGTGGAAGAGGGTATTTGGCAGAAGGATTCAAGTTATGACCTTCTTCCAGGATAGTTCATAGTTTGAGGATTGAGTTTCTATGTTTGTACCAGGATAGGATAGTATGTGGCTTATAATACATTATATGTGCCTAACAAGAAGTTTCTTTAAAGCCGTAATCTATTTGATAGAGATATGTAGGTTGAGATTATCTTTAGGTTAGTTGTGTGTATTGCGCACTTCTCTTATGAAATTAACTCCTGTCCACAATGTTTAGGATGAATTAGTTATTCTGTAGAGGCACTGGTTTGTGTATTTTGTACAAAATAATTTTTCTGTTGACCATTAATTCTGGAACACTAATGTTGGTTAAATAATGTGTATTTTACCTTTTCTCATCCCAGCAGCAACTGGAGGGATAGCTTTATCCTGTGGTAAGCTGACAGTGCAAGCATTGAATATAAAATTCCTTGTAACTGTCCCAAGTTTTTCCTCTTGAATCTTCAGCAACTGGAAAAACTTAGCTTATTTCATCAAGTCAGATTTGATATCTAGTTAGATTTTCTCTGGGTCTGTACCAGAATTTAATTATCTGAGCCTAAATTACAAAAAGAGCTGAATGAAACATATGCAAAGTTTGGTTGTTGATGAGTCTGATCCATTTCAGCAGTCTAACTACCAGTTCTCAACTTCTACTATATACAGTTCTGTCTACCTTAAAACATTTTAAAAATGGCATTTTTTTAGAAACAGAAAAACACAGTACAACAGTAAAATATATACCTAGGCAGTTGACGTAGGAAAGTACCAGCAAAAGGCACTGAATTAAAAAACTCAGGGAAGTTCTTTCTCTGGGACAGTAGGGGTTCTAATGGTTTGGGGAAGACATATTTCAGGTTTGATAACTGCTCATAACAGATAGATGCAATGAAGTTCAAGATGCTTTTGATGAAACGTTATAATCAGATAAATGTTCTTCGGTAAAAACATGCGTTTGCACTTAGAAACTTAGATGGCTAAATAAAAGTTAGCTTAGGAAGAGTGTTTCTGAGTACAGGGTGAATTTTTGTGGGAAACAGAAAAAAGGAAATCATGTTCAAACATCATCTCTGCTTATTTCAGACCAATAACTTTATTCATTCTGATACTTAGTGACTTCCTAAAACATGAGTTTATTTTATGCTAAGACTCAAACACGTTATTGTGTTGGAGCTGTTGCACACAGTGGAAAATATATAAAAAGCAGAAATTAACATCTTCAGTATTACAGCTTAGTAATGATGGAATTAACTAGGGCTAAACAGGACAACTCGAGGGAGATCTGTTCCAAATGAATAATTAATCAGAATATGAATGAATGACTGAAATTGTATGTTTCTCAGGTCAGGAAACTTTTGCTTTTATTTCTGGAGAGGATTTGGAAGATCCTCATAACATTACAGTATAGAATTGTAAGTTTACTTGAAAAATACTTCTGAAAATTTGTGAGTGGGAAAAATAATTTCTTTTCATTGGAGGCCAAACAGCAGCCATGACAAGAATCTTCTTGTTAGCATGGATGGAATAGCTGGCTCCTGGAGCTTTCTTACAGCCTTTTTTTTTTTTATATATATAATTATCTCTTAAATCCTACTGAAGTAGTATTTTCCTTCCTAATCCCATATTCATACCATTAGCTACTCTTTATCATTAATGAGTTTGTATATATCAATATTGACATTTATTGCACTCATAATTATGTTTTACCTGTTGATGTAGCATTGAAGCAAATTCTGAGAGTAACATAAAATAACTTGGCAGATATATAGGGAAGGGACACAGAATTAGGAGAAGCCAAATACAAAAATTTATCAAACTACTTTTGATACTTTAGTGATTTGCAGCTATATTAAATACCAAAACATTTATAGAAAACTACTCAGCCCAGTTTAAGGACCTTGAAAGTTCTGCAGTTCTTGATTATAGATTTTTTTTATAAAAAAATAAGTAGAGCTGTGACCTTATGATCACTGCTTTCTGTTAGCAGGAGAGGTTACAGTAGTAAAGCACTCATTTCCATGTATTTCTTTTAGCAGGCCAAACTGCCCAACAATACAAAAGTCAACACAAAGAAATATGTTTATCTATTATTGTAATAACTGAAAGGAGCGCAAATCTAGAAGAGGTCTCACTGAGCCAGCCAAGTGCAAAATGGAGAAAAAAAAATAAAGCAAGGTCTTATTCAAGACAGAATAGTCAGTAGCAGAAAAGGTGGAGGACATGTTTCTTAGGCATGGTTTATTAGCAGAGCATTATTTTGTATCATGCAGGTTTTATAAATGAGATTTGCTGTTTCTGATTGTGCAAGAAATGGACTTGCTTATACCTGCAGGAGATGATCTGCTTAAAGCAGAAATGTCAGAGGCATCAGCAGTTATCTTTATGTTAAACTACAATCCTGGTTTCCTGTAAATGCATAGCATATTTTACTGACAGTTGCTGTTCTCAATTGGCATGGATTCATTGAAGCACAAGCCCATGCAGAGGCTGGCTGTTGCTTCCTTAGCCTCATGAGTACTGTTCTGAGCATTATGCTACACACTCTGTAATGAGAAGAGATGCTATGGATGCCTAACTAATCCCCTTGCTACAGTCAGCCTTACACTCAAAATGTAACTGACTCCAGATACAGGAAGGACAGTGACTAATCAAGTAGATGGACTATGTGAGAATTTTCATACCGCTCCCCAAAGGATCCACAAACAGAATGAGGAATTGATAAGTATTGACCTATCTTGTATAAATGGTGTAATTTCCACTTATTTTTCCCTTAAGTAACTGACAGATGCAGTAACACAAGATATCACAATATATGAGATAAGCTTCTGATCTTTCTTGATACCATAGTCTCTATTCTTAGAGTTAATTCATTACGAAGAAAAGGCTATTGTAACACTGTTCTGAAACCAGGTCTCCTGATCTATTGTAAAAAAATTAGTTGCCTGAGACTTTGTGACAGTAGTAAATATTCATTTTTATTTGCTTGATTCTGATGCACATATTGTTTTATAAATCATGTGATTATTTCTAGGGTTATAGCATGAATCAATGTGACATATTACTAGATTCTTAGAAAAATGTATGGAAGGATTACACAGAGTGATAAAAAATACAGTGATTTTTTTTGTGCAGCTTCATAAAGATCATGCAGCTGCCAGGAAGGAGAGAACATAAGGTGTGCTGTACTTGATGGACTCTACTCTTATATATTTATTTTGACAGTCCTCCTGTAAACTAATTCAATATTTTTGTATGTATTTTAGGGATGAATAAGAGAGAAAATCAAATGAAGTGAGCACTGAAGTCAATAGACAAGACAAGGCATTGGCTTCCCATGTTAAGCCTTTAACTTTCTTATGTAACTGGGCAAATTCCCACTTCATCATGTTCAGGACAAGTAAATTACTGAGTAATTGGGAAAAAGTATTATATTTTAATTGAATTATGGTCTAATTATTGTAACCTGAAGTTTACTTGATACCAAGATAAATTGTCTACTCTAATATCACAGTTGATTTTAATATCACCAGTGCTTGTGGCTTTGTTAAATTAAAATAATGCTATTTTGCTTCACTTGCCCTTTTTTTAAGTCCACAGAAACTTACTTTCTCCAGGAACATGAGTCCCCTAGCTGCGGACAGACCACATGTGTTCTTTGCACTATTTTTCAAGAGCTTATTTTGTTAGGTTTTCTGCAAGATCACTGTTAATTATCTCTGGAGGTACTGATTTGGGAAAGGTTAATGATTTGCCTCATGTAGGAAAATTTGCAACTTAGTTTTTTTAAATGTAGGTGTTGATTCCTGTGGGAATAAAAGCCTTTATGGCTCAGCTAAACTATAAATGGATAATCATAAAGACTGAGAGATCTGTAGTGCATTTGGAATGTTTTTCACTTAAACACAAATGAGAATTTTTCTGTGTTACACAATCCTGTATTTAGCACTGGGCAGCATAGAGACAGTGTTACGTATTTACCATGATACTGCAAGATAGCTATGGTAGTTAGGAATACAGAGTACTTTTGATATGTGGCTTATAAAAAAAGAGTAATTGGAGGAACTTAAATTAAGAAGAATTTTTATAAAAAAAAAGTAAAAAACCCCAAACAAAATAATAATACTAAAAAATACTATTTAATTTGCATAATGTAGATGGCTTCACTTGTTATACATGGCATAATCACTTCTTATTCCCTACTGTTATGTTTTGGTTACCATGATTACAGGGGAAGTCAACACTAAAGAAAAGAGAAGACCTTTCCCAAAGCTTTATAACAAATAATGATAAAAGAACCAACACATCACATTTGCTTGTAGTAAACCTTCAGTGTTTCAGCAAAACTTAATTTAGATCCAAGCTACTTAAGAATCTATTTGTTTTTTCAATCCAAATATTTGAAACTCATCAGCATGATATCTGGGCACCAAATAGAGTATTTCATTCAAGGTTCCAGGAGTCTAATCATGACGTGCATTTTTATACATGATGGAATAAAAGACACTCTGCTCTCCTTTCTCTGATGTTCTACTGTAAATATCCTGATTCTTCTTCCTTTATTGATTTGTTGCCTTTATCTTCTCTCCCTCCTGAAGGAGAAAATAAAACAAGCAGGTAAAAAAAGCCAAGAAAGTGCAATATGTTCCTTTCAACTTGTGCTTCATACACAATTCTTAGTGACCATTTTACATGTATTACCCAACACCAAAGACAGCCAGAGGTCAAATCAGTATTTAAACAGACATTCTAAATGGAAATGAGCTGCAAGTTGTTTAGATGTGCTCACTGCATGCAGATTCCGCTCACTCTGTAACAAGGGTGGAGGAGCCCGAAAACAAAACCTGTAAATATTGATTCCTCTGTATGCTTGAATGCAAACCTGGTACAAGTGTATTCATTATCTTTTGCCTATCTCTCTGACAGTGATGAAAACAGGAGTATTTCCTTGCAGTATGTGTGTCCAGTTAGTTTCTGAAGTGATGGCACGTCCATGTTTTTTCCTCAATGTGCTAATTCCATTGTCCAATACACAGAAGGTTTGTGCACTCTTCCAGGTATCTTGTTTAGTTTTCCTTTGCTTTATTTCACTTTTAATTTCTATTTTGCAAATGAATCCTTTTCCCAATGCAGTTAATGTTTATTTTTGATTCTCATATACTGTCTCTCATCAACTCCAGTTACTATATGGCTGACAACTTTATGACTAGTACCTGTTACACTCTGTAACATGGTCATATGGGCCTTTCTACTATTGGCAGGTTAACACTGAGATTCTTCTATTCTTAGTTTGTTGGCTAACACCCCTCTGACCTAAAAGATGGTTTTTTTCTTGAAAATAGGGTTCTGAAATAGAATCCTCCCCTGAAAACATGTCCTGCATGTCTGAACACAATATTCTGTTACTATTATTGCCCCTTTTGTGCTTGCCTTCCAAAAATATTCTAGTAGGCAAGCTTGCCAGCAGAGATGTTGCGGGCATCCTCTTGGGAACAAACACACTCCATGTGTTTGCTGTAGCCTATCAAATCTCAACAGCACAGCTGGATTTTCAAATAGCAAATCCTTACAGCTAAGTACTTGTGGATGAGCCACTAAATTTATCTGGGAAATAAGTCTGAATAGCAAATTAATTCAACAAAATCATGATCTGCTTGTCAAGTCAGAAATGGGGGGAAAAGGAGGACTTGTCAGCATATTCCTTAGAGCATGTTTGCCCGTGACTGGTACATAATTAAGTAGTTACAAGAATTCTAGCACTGATATTAGTCCATTCATCATATCATTGTCTTTAAATCAGTTTCTCCATATGTTTAGTTTTCATCTTTTCCTAGGTTTCTTTTGTTCTTTCAGTTCTTTTGTGTCAGTAAGCAGTCCAGGACTTAATACTGTATCTTCAATGTGGTTTGAAACACAGCAGAGAAAGAAACTGTTAGCTCCTTGCTTCATAATAAATAATTTCTGCATATATATCCTTTCCTATAATTCTCTTTTTCATTTCAGCTGCCACAACTGCAGATTGTATTCAGTGGCAGCGAATAAAGATAGAGCCTACTATGGGAAAATATATTTCCAAATCATTAGGGGCTCATTTTCAGCTATTCAGTGAAATTTATTGCAGCTTGCCACCTTCAGAATGTAGTTTAGGAACTGTTTTGAAGACTCTCTCATTACTCAGTAGTAGAATAAGAAGCTTTCTCAGCCATTCAGAGACCAGAAAAAAGGTTTGAACAAACAGGCTATGAATTTTGATTGCTCTTGAACATATCCAGTATTATAAACTCCCTTTGTTTAGGATATTTTCCAAAGGCGCAACTGGAGAGAATGTGTACATTTAAATGCAAATCCATCACCATTGCTGGTTTTATTTGATTAAAAGAAAAGCTGTGTGATTCCTAAATCCCTGCTAGATAGAAAGCAGAATTTGAGTTCAAGTGATACAGAGCTGATTTGCTGAAGCAGGAGGACCTAAACTAAGTGTGTCCTTGTGAAGCAGGGAATGACTACTGCACTACTCAATTCCAATGAGATAGTCATGGATTTGTTGCATATAGGAGAAAAAATGGAGCAATCTGTAAAAATGTTATTGACTGTTAACCTAGAATTCCTGCTCTTCTATCAAAAAAACTAGGTACAGAGTAAAGAATAAGACTGAAAGGAGAACAAGGTAAAACAACTGAGAGCTACCATGCAGGTCTAGAAAAGATTTTGCTGTACTCCTTTCAGTGTGTAGCATTTTTCACAGGTGGAGAAACTTGCAATGGTACAGAATTCAGATTCCTCTCATTATTTTGCTGATTGAACTGTCCATGGTCTTTTTTTTTGTTTTTGTTTATGTTAATCAGAATATTGTTGTTACAAATCTTATTTAAAAAAAGATCCTGATGCCTCCTTCTCATTTAATCCCTTTACTTAATTCACTAATGAGCAGCCTGTAGACTGCTGACTGGCCAGATGGGGAGTTCCTAGTAAAATACCAAAGCATTAATTTTGATTTACTGTCTGAAAAGCACTAATTGCATGGCAAGTGAAACTAAAATTCACTTTAAAGTGTCAGTTGATTTTATGGAGTGCTCTATGAGGTTCTGAAGGTGAGATCCTGTAAAGATGCCTTGATGTTCCTAAAAGGCACAAAAAAAGCTTAGAATTTCCAAGTGGCTTTTACTGAAAAGTTTTATTTTCCTTGGAACAGTCTGGAATAAAATCAATTTAATAGTGAATTAAGCTCAACGATTTGACAGATATAGGCAAAGATCTCTTTCTCTCTTAGGACACATCTCACAGTATTTTTTAAATTACCAGTTGTAATACTAACAACTCCTAACTAAAACCACTGAAAATACTGCATTGAGATAAATCAATAAGGACACACACAAAAATGCCAATTATTGGTGGAGACTTTTCCCAAGATCTGTCAGAAAAAGCATCCCATGGAATCTTTTAACGGTTTAAGTGATTGTAGAACATATATAAATTTTGTAAAGTGCAGCTTTTCAGTACTTCTATTCCTACCAAAATCTGTCAGATAGAATGATTAAATCTGCATGAGTTATGTAGTATAATTAATCAATACGGCATAGAGAACCATGGTGCAGTGTTGATTAATTTGTATTTTAGGTGCATACGTTTCTTGCTTCCAGCTCACCTGAGAAATGCATTAATCAATTTAGCTGTACAGACAGAAGTGGTTTTAAACAAAGATACCATAGCTACCATTCCTTTCCCCATGTGTTAAATTTAGTGCTGTCATCCTTATAGCATCTGTTTGTTATCCAGTGTTTTATGGATAGAAATTTATATTTTCAGATATCAATGTGCAGAATAAGACTTAGGCATCAAAGTGAAATTTAAGATCCTACACGGATGATCAGGCTTGCAATCCTGAAAACCTCTTCAACTGCCATTTAATTTTGGAAGTCTCTGAACTCCCTAAGCATTTTGTTTCTTAATTCCCGAGGCATCTGATGTTCTTCTCTTCATGCATAAAATTGCATTGGTCATGAGTGAAATGAACAGATTGAAACAAAGTCTAATCAGGCTTCAGGAGGTAGGCATCACTTTAGTGTTTGACTTTGATGGGCATTCTGAGGCATGCTTAATGTAAACAAAGCGAACAGGATCCCTCAGTTACAGTTTTCATGTCGAATGGAAGAAGAGCTAACTTTTGAATGGTTGGCCTGCTTGGCATGTTCAACCACACTGAGTACCCAGGGCTCCAAATGTTATATTTGGAGAAATGCAGGTAGTTAAAATGAAGTTCTTGAGTCCCAGTGGGAACCAGACTTCTAAAAAAGAAATAACTGGAATGACTTTAACACTGCTATCCCCTTTTGGATCTGCCAGAAGAATGATCAAATGCAGGTATCAGAAAAGCAAAGATAAATACCTGAACTGCTAGCCAGTATCTTTTAGAACAGAAAGGTGCAGGGTAAATATAGGAGCTTCATCCTTGTATTTCATCAGGCTTTCTTTTAATTTTTGATTCCTGAGTTATTCAGCTACTTTATTTTCTTTTAATGCTGCTAACAGTTGTTATTTCCTACCTTGTTTTAGTTTTTTTAAGTGTTTCATCAATAATACTTACAAATTCTGGGAAAAGCTGTATGATTAGAAAAGAGGAGGAAGGTAGACAGCTTCCTGTTGTTGTTTTTACATACACTGCAAGTCTAGGACAGGCTGAAAAATAGCTAATTATCACTTTCTCCTCTGCCCTGGTTCCATATCCCTTTCAGTTCCCATTAAAAGAAGTTGTCAGTGCTTCTGACAAGCAGTTGTTGGTGCTCCTGCTCCTTAGTGATTGCTGTATTTCAAAGTGAGTTGAGCTGTGAGGCTGGAGAGAAGGGAAGACAGCGGTAATGGGAAACAACAACTTCAAAGCTTTTAGTATCATCAAAGCATCACAGTGCTTTAGCTTTCTATAACTTTAAAAGACTAAATAAAATAATAACAATGTGCTTTCACTGCTGTGAAAGGATGAAATTAGCTAACAGTGAAACCTGAATGGTTTGGAATTTTGGGTCAAGGAAGCACCTCTGACATTTTTAGAGGCAGTATAATTAGACAATAAGTCTGTCTTAGAAGTTGCCAGAGCAACATGGCTTAGGAACTGACAAACCTCTGCTTCCAGATGTAGTGGCCAGGGACAAAAAAAACCCACATGAAATGAAAAAATAATTTTCAGTAATCCAACAGGTTCCCCTCAACAAAAGTCTTTGCTGCAGCTTCCCTTAGGTACTGTCTGTAGACTGGGAGACACCAGACTCTTTAATCCCACCAGGAGAGAGAGGATCACATGCATTCCTGTAGATTGCTCCACATGGAACAGAGCAACAAAGAGGAAGTAATCACATAGTTTCTCAGGGCCACAAAAATATAACAAGATGAGCCCCACAAGGTATAGACTGACCACAAAGCATCAGTCAGTATCTGAAATTGATGTCAAAATGGCAGTGTGCTAAAGAAAGGAAAGAGACTCCTATATAGGCTCTCTGCCTCCTGTGGGAAGGCACGTCTCATCAAGATGGGTATTTTCATGTTTTCTTGAGATAGTTTGAAGTCTTCAGCTGCCTATCCATGCTTCTTGTCCTGTACCTGTAAGAATGGAGGCATTCTTAAAAAAGTAATTTGTCAAGAGTGAAAAGAAGGAAATTGTCTCCTTTGTTTCTAAAAATAGATATTCAAAGCTTTAAATACCTCATTCAGTATTTTCATATGAAAAGGTTTCCATTTTACTTTTTAAATGCTTATTTCACTTGTAAATTTCAATTATAGTTATAGTAAAGTACCAAAAAAGGATAACTTGCAATTACCAAATGGAAATATTTTGGAAGATAAAATATTTTGAAGTCTCAGCATTTTTCCTGGGTTGCAATCCCTCTCCCTACTCCCTTCTAATTACATAAGAAGTAATTACTCTCATCAATGGGGAAAATGTATTTAGTCTAACTTATGCATAAGTTCATTTTTCATAGCCTGGCTACATCCTTCAAAGTGCCACTTACAGTTATGCATCAAGGACAGACTGGTGTGGCTTGCCTCTTGCACAGTGAAGCCATGGGTAAGGTTCTTCCCTGAAATCAGGCAACATGAGCCAGTGCCAATGAAAATATTTCTCAGTGAATCTGATGCATTGGTCATACGTCTTCTAGTCAGGTTTATTCTCTTATTGTCCTTAGCAATGTGTACAATACCTATTGCATACAAGTGTTTTTTTTCCACTTTTTTCTCCATTAATATTTAACAATTCAGAGCTTCCTATGAGTTGCCAGTTTAGATTGATAAATGGCCTGCACTGACCTGTAGGTATTTCCTCCTCTTCTCCCATTCTTCTTAACCCTAGAACTGCAATTTTGAAATTCTGTCTTGTGGGCTGGACAGCTTTAGAAAACATGAGAGAGAAAGCAGGAAAGAAGAAATAGGAGATTTTTAAGACTTCTTTACTCCTTTCCCTCCTTCCCATGCCTTTCTTGAATTTGGATTTGAGTAACAGTCACAGAGCTTTAATCTAACAGGTCTTTCACTGATCTCCTATGTTATAATAAGCCAAAGATATTATATATATATATATGCAGGAAAGAGCCAGCCGCCCGACCTCCCCTTTGGTCATGAAATTCCTGCTTTGTAATAAATTGCCACTTTTAATAGTGAATAACTTTTGCAAATAGCCTTCAGAAATTAGTCTGTATCAGGAGTCATTAACTGGTTTGTGGCCCCAGACACATCTTTCCAAGACCCCTAAGCTGGGCAGAGAGAGCTTGATGCTTTTTCTTGCTAACATAGTGATAAAGAAACTAGAGCCTGAGGGAAGGTTTAAGCTGAGAGCAGCCAAAAGCTGAATTCCTGTTGCTACAGCAAGTATAATTATGAATGCATACTTAAAATAGTGACTGAATGGTTCCTGTAGCTTAATGAAACGTTGATTTAGTATCTAACTCTCAAGAACTGATCCTCACAACACAGTCATTGGCTATGGAAACCAGAACGGAAAACCGTTACTGGAGAGTGAGTATCTGAAATTAATTGATGGTCAGCCTATCTCCTAATAGACAAGCTCATATGAAATCATGGAGTCATTCTCATTAATACCCCAACTTTAGCAGGGGACCTTGGAATTGGCAGGGCTATGCCTAAATGTGGAAATGGTTTGTGTCCCTAGAAAAGTGTAGAGTAATAGCAATAAAGTGTTTTAGAGTTTACACAAATTCCTGCTCTGCCCCATGTTTACTGAGAACTTAACTACCAGAGAAATGCCCAGGCATGACAAACTGGAATTTTGTTCATTTCTATCATCCATTCCCTGCAGGAGATAAAACTCCCACTTCCAAAATTAGATTTTAAGAGCTTATTAGTAATGCAGCAAAACTGATAATTAGACTGAGTAACTCCACTGCTGTCATTCATTTTCCACTAATCAGAGAACAGGGTATGCTGAGGAATGTTTATGCTATACAACTCCCAGATTTCCTATGACCGTGCTATAGTATTTGGCAAAATAATGTGCCTTGCTGTTGCTTTCTCCTCTTTGGACTTGTCCCAGGTTGCACTTGTACTGAAAAAGACTTAATAGGTTTTGTGGCTGTGAATTATTTCTGTGAATAATTGAGTAGTAACATTATGTTCACTGGAAGTGCTCACTCTATTCAGCTAATCAGTGCAAGCACATATAGCTTGTTAAATAATTTGTTCAGCTTTGCAATATATCTGTCTCTTCTTGTTTGAACTCAGCCTGTCTGAATCTGAAAGCTTTGCAATGCTACAGCCTTCCAAACCTGCATGGTTTTTACCATGGATGTCCAAACATTGGTAAAGGGTCATCTTTCCAACACCTCTGTCATGGAGAACTTTTCCTGTTCTTAACTGAATGATGACTCCATATGGAATGGCAGAGTTAAAATGTTTGAACATGCAGTTAGAAAGACTGCTCTTCAGTCTTGCCAATCAGGCTGCTTTCCAGATGCTGGCACAGCAGAAGTATCATTTTTTTTCCCCCTCAGAATCACTGTGGATAATTTGATGCAACTTGGATGAGAGGGAATTTTCTACAACTTGACTGAAAAATTATTTCCCCTGAAGGACAGAGTGAAGGAAACAAGTTTAGCATACTGAGACTTGGGAACATTTGAGCACACATCAGATAAGCTTGACTTTCTTTTGTATGCTCGGCTTTGAAATCCTGGTTATGAAACACTGTACATTTGTGTTGATAAGGCTTGTAATTCTCAGTGACAAACAGGATAAGATAGCTGCAGTAGTAATACTCAAACTACAAGGCATCCATTGTGGTCCCCACAAATGCATATAATCCTTAGAGGAAATCCATTTCCTTTTAGGCTTTTTCAAAATTCCAGCCTCCACTCCAACGAAGTATTTCACAAAAGTAGAACTTTCCATCCTAGCAAAGCCCTCTTAAAATCAATAAGGCTTTGGGACATTGCTTTGCTATCTTGCTGCAAAGGAGGACTCCATTGATTTTGGTGTAGCATAAAATTGGGCAACAATGTACTACATATTCTTAAAATGAAGACCTGGTACCTGACAGTACACAGGCAAACATTCGTTATAGCAAAACTCCAGTCAGTCAGAATTCAAGGTCTTATTCAAGCTAAGGAACCAAACACCCTCTTCACAAAGAATTGAGACGTTTTGAACGTTTTCAAGAAGGGTAAATTAATTTACACAATTATAAAAGCACTGTTCTGTAGGACTGAAATGGACTATCTGAGGAGTTGATAACACTGTATTTTGAGAGACAACATCCTTAAACTATACTTAGACTTCTCCGATGCAGTGAGATAGATAACCAGTTCTAATAAAACACTACTGCAGTTCTGAATTTTTCGGTTTTGAAGTTTTTCTTTTTTTAGCTGTATAGAACTGACAAAGCAGTTTCAATATATAGTGAACAAGTTGCAGAACATGTATTGCCTGTCTGTCATCCCATATACATTTATAAATCTTCATAACTGTACTTGCTAATCATTACATGTTCTAAATCAAAAATGCTTCTAGAAAAATTACATTACTCTCTTAACATCTTCTACGTATCTATTGCCTGTAACTACCCTAATAAACATGTTATGTTTAGGTTTTGGTTTTGTTTTGTTTATTAATAGACTAGATGGGGCTAAGAGGAGGCTGTTTAAAAGGAGGAGGTCAGGTATAATTGAAAGATACTCATGATTAACTAGTGTGTTCATTCAGCTTCTTTTGAAAGCTAGAATATAGTCTTTATTTTTTGTGCTAAGAAAATAGAAAAGTTGTATTAAGGAGTGTATTTTCAGCAAAGGTTAAGCTGTATGAGAGAGGAAATAGAGGGCTGGGAAAAAGAATGAAAAATGATTGCTAATAGACTATCTACAGACCTCAAGTTTGATTGTAAATAAACAGGAGGCTTAGGAGGTGTATAGTTGCAGAATAAATAACCTGAAACTCTACAAGGGTTCTTTCAGTCCAGTGTTAACTTTGTTCAGCAGGATTATAATGCTTTCAGAGCAGAATTAATAGGGTGGTGATTCAGGTATACTAGATTTAAACTGTAGTGATTTTCAAAGCTATCCACACTTTTTGTGAGATAAATTCAAAGATGCCAGCTCTGAAATTCAGTGTGGTGGAATATCACTGCAGAATTGAGCAGAGCAAGAGAAGCTAAGTGTGAAGCTAAGTGTGAAGGAGTAACTTTTTTTTCTGTCACTGATTCCTCAATGACCTCCATAAATAACACCTAGAACCTACAAGTATTCTGGACTCTGACTGAAGCCTGGTTTGACTGCCTAGATACTTTACAGGGTCTCAAAGAAAGTTAGACACCTCAGAGCACAGTCAGTTGATGGATCACATTCCAGAGCGATAAAGTAGAAAACATTAAGTACAAGGGTATGCCTGAAAGGTGAGGGTTGGATAGCTGTGTTTCTACTTAAAAATTATTACTTGAGAAGAGACACTACTATGCTCTTCTTCTCCAAAATAAAAGATAGTTTTTATTTCATATGCCTGCCTTTTCTTTGAACTAGTCTAGTGGATAGAGTGTGGGGATATGAGCAACTGTAGGAGGCAGCAATGTGGGAAGACACAGGAGGTGTTTCTGGCTGTTGGTGAGACATTGTGGAGGAAAGAAAATGTGATTTGCTGGGCCAGAGGTTTGTGGGATGGTTGGTTAATTTTCTAGCTTCATGGTTAGAGACCTGATCTAGCCTTGTGAAATTAAGCATCTGGAACAATGCTCTTAGACATATGGTATGATTTTGGGGATTGTCCTATGCATAGACAGGAGTTGGACTCAATGACCATTGTGGATCCCTTTCAACTCAGGACATTCTGTGAAATGTGGAAATACTGCTTTATTTTGCTGTGTGTTCTGTGCCTTCATCTATCTCATACTTGAGCATGACTCCCACAAATAATAAGCAGTGACTGATAGTAGCAGTTCAGTCTTGACAATATATAAACTTGAAAACCACTTTTAATTTATCTTAGCCTGAGTTTTGAATTTGCTTGTTTTAAGGCTGTTGCAGTAGTTAGAAATGCTTGTAGATTTAACAGAAACATCATTCTGGGCTGTGTGGCATAACGGCCGTGAGTTTATAGTTTTGGTGAGGAGACAGAAGTGTTTTGAGACTGTTGTCCCAAATCTGAATTCTTTACCTGATGTGCAGAAGACCACTCAACATACAGAGCTGAGCTACTTGTTTTATTCTATTTCTGAGCAGAAAAGGGTGTGAGGTGATAATTCAGATAGCTAGAACATCCCCAGGAATCACAGCGGTTCTTATAGACAGAGGTAACTAAGGAAAACTTGCGCTACAGTACCTGCTTGGTTACTTGCAGTGGTATTACAAAAGTTCATTTGTGCATGTCTTGACTCCTCTCCAGCTCATTATACTAACGTGGTCCTACATTTACATGTAAAGTCCCTAGAGGTGTGTTTTTACTATTAAAATTTATTATAATTAGCTAAGGTAACTTGAGGTTGTTTCTCCATCCTATCAGCCAGCCCCATGTTTTTGGTTAACTTCATGTCTGGCTACAGTTCCTGTTCAAATCTGTTTTGAACAATAGCTTGACCACAAAGTGGGTACTATAACATTATTCTTGGGGACTCTCCTTTCCTGTTACCATGTTTTCAAACCAGATGCATCATGGTTGTCTAATTTTTGGTAAATTTTTAACTCCTCTTGACATCAAGACTATTGAAGCCTTTGTGTTTTCATGCACTTTTAAACTAGTGTGTATATATGCCGCCTCTAATAAGATGTTTTGCTAATGTTCTTGGACGTTGTGCTCTCCAGTGCAAGGATCAGCCTTTTGTCAGCCCTTGGAACAAAACAAAAGCTGTAAGTCAAAGAAACACTATTGTGTTATTAGACATTGCCAGAGGTCTGGATAAAATATGAAGTGTGATTTCCTTGTTCTTCTAATACAAATGAGTCAAAATACCAGTTTTACCTATACTACCGTTTTCCCTTCAAACCAGAAAGCAAATGTAAAAGGAATTTTTATAGAGCAAATCTGAAAACAGTTCACTGCTGAGAAGCTTTGTTAGATTTGGCAATAGTCACAAACTCTACTGAATCCAGAAAAGAAACAAGGCTTAATGGAACTTGAAAATAAAGGCATGTCAGTGTTTCCTCCTTCAGCAACTTTTTGTTCTTCTGGCTTTGTGTATGCTGCTTGTTCAGATGTGAGGCTCTGCCTATGGATCTGTCTCTGAGTATGTCTAGCTCAATGGAAATGGTGGCTTGATCTGGGCTGTGATTTTTCTCTGTTACAGTTAAAAAGTATCATGATCACTCAGCATCCATATTATGGGATATAACTAGCTTGAATGTCTTTCCTTTCCTATGTGGGGAGAGCTGTTTCTTTTTTGCTTTCCTTCACATCCCAGTGTGTTGCTTGCATTCGTATGTGTATTCGTATGTGTATTGTCCTCTCTGGAGGCTGCTTCTCTATTTGTTCAAGAGGAGAAGGCATAAACTGAGCCATTAGTGGAGGAAATAGAGCCTGAGCATATAGCAGCAACCATTTGTTAATGAGTCTATTTGTATTGGGCCAGCGGGTAGCCCTGACACTGAGTCAAGCCTGAGACTGGATCTGGCAGCCAGCCAGTGTTCTGCTGAGAAGAAGCTAAATTATGCATCTTATTTAGTACATTTATTAAAAGATTTTGTAACATTTCCAGGCAAATGTCCCAAAACAAATGCTACTATCATTTAAGTGCCTTGCAGTCTTGAGCTACGTTTAATGCATTACAGTTCCTTCATAATAGCTTTCTGGTGTTTGCTGAGCTTCATCTCTTTATGATGTTTATAAATTGTTATGGTGGAAAGAGGTTAAGGAGAAGGAGTTGTCCCTTGGCTAGAGTGTGGAGGAAGATGATTAGTGCCTATGAACCAGAGATGGATTGTGCTGCCTCCCCAGCAGGCCTGGCTTCAGGCATCAGATTCTTGACCTGTCATTTCAGGTGGGGAGGGATGTCCAGCTCTGTTCCAACTTGCAGCAAAGCCTGGCATTGCAGCCATGACTGCTCTGTAGAAAGTCAGCTGCCACTTGGGTCAAGGAGTGCAGTGACTTCTGCTAATAAAACTGACACACATGCTGATTGATCCCAGGCAAACAATGTAGGGTTATTCACACATATTTTGAAAATCCTCTCTCTTTTTTTTTTTTTTTTTTTAACCTTCTTGGTTTTGAGGAGGTCAAAAATATCTCCTGGAGAACAGCTTACTCCTCTGCAAGCTTGCTAGTGTTGCTTTGTAAGCAAGAAGTTTCTGCCTAGGAAACAAGCTTTTTCCCAAGCCTAGCCCTAACAGGCAGCTGTACTACAGAAATCTGACTTGAACTACATCTCCTAGGATCCCTTTGCACTGTGCTAAAACCTTTTTACAGATTAAAAGCATCAGATCAGAGCTGAGGATCTCAGCTTGTGTCTAGAGTTTAGCTTACTTGCTAAATGCTCAGTAAACCCCATGCCATAGAAAATGGTACATCCTTCTGACCAGCTCTTCCTCCTTCATTATCACTTACAGCCATATTTTGCTTCTGAGCAACTGTGTTCCTTCCTTAGCAGGTGAACAGTTCCCACAGGTACTCCTGGCTGGCCTTCCATTACAGAAATGGCTCTATGCATATTTGACTGAGCAACACTCGGTAAATCTGGATTCTGACAGGGCCCAAGTATAAGCCCTGGCTTGAATTATGAGCCCTTTTAAAAACCTTTTCTAACCAACTTGCTGTCTTTTTTAGTTTATCCAAATGATCTCTCTAGAGAGGTATATTAAGGTAATGTTCCCTAGAGATAGAAAGAAATCACCAGATAGCATTTTAAAAATTGCCTCAAAACTCAAAAAATGACCCAAATGTAGTGGAAACTACTCCAGGAAAGCTCTCTCCCTCCGTGTAATTGTTAGAAAGTGGGATAAAATACATGGCATCACCCTTTGGAGTGGAAATAATATGTAGTCAGCAGCATGTTACTGCTCATCAAATCGTCAGTCTTCTTACATAAAGACTGGTACAGGTAGCCTAGAGACAAATTGACCTTTTGCAGTAGTGTACATAGGACATATGGGCTTCGTGTCTCAGATTCCTGTTTCACTTTCTTCCTAATGCTTTATGTTGAGATTTGCTTATATTTTTTATATTAAATGCTCTGTTCAAGTGATAACAGTTCGAAGCATAGTGGCATAGAAGGCAAGGGAGAGAATTAACTGTTAATTTACATTAAATGTTAGCACTCCAGCTATTTTAGGTGGGCTTGATTAGCCCACCAATTGCAGCAGCTCCACAATAGTTAATGTTAAGAACCATATATTATGTAAAGGTCAGTTCCTTTAAAAGATCCATTTCTTCAGTTGCCAAACTTAACAAGGTGGCCTGAACAATTTACATGCTGAATGTCAGCTTGATGCAGATACTGTTTCTGAATATGCTATCCTAAATGTCTCTGATTTTGAGAATGACAACAGAGAAGATGTAGATTTTAAATTTAATTTAATTAATTTAAATTTAATTTTAATTCAGAGCAACTAAGTTTTAATTAAATGCTATCCTGCTTTGGAGGATGAAGTTAATGTTTGGCTTAATGAGAAAGTCTTTGGAAACATGTTTATGTATCTTCTACAGATTCTGCCTAGAAATTTGCAGCTAAATTCTGTGTTCTGAAGTCTGTGTCCACAGTGAGAGTAACCCTGTGAGCAATGATTAGAACCTTATCTATGATTGTGACTTTGAAATGCTCCAAGCAATGTCTGCTCAGGTACAAACACTTAAAGAAGCCTGGCAGTCAGTAAACAACTGGAGAGTGAGGCAATTAACATGGTCCATGCAATTAATTCCCTTTGGTTAAATGCATTTCACTTACCAGAGACACGATCCTAAACACCTTCTTTGTAATAAGGTTTCTGTCTCATTCAGAACACAACATTGTATGCTAGGCGTTTTCTTTGTAAAACCTGAAGATACTGGGAGGTGGTGGGCAAATGAGAGAGCAGACAGCAGGAAAAGAAAGCATGGTTTCTTGGTTATGGCAGCTGAATTCTACTAGAGGAAGTAGCCCTCTCTTTCTAGATGATGTGAAGCAAACTACTTACACTTGATTAATGAAAAAATGGGTTTATTTTACTTTCAGAATGTCTTGATTGAAGATTCTCAGTAATTTCACAGAAGAGTTGTTGGATGACAGATTGCAAGGAAGGACTATGGAAACTGTACTAGGAGAGTATTAATGAATGAATATTGAATAAGCACTGAATGCTGAATGAGCACTCCAGAGGCAAGAACCAGAGCAAACCAGAGGCAAGAACCATGAAATGCATGCCACTTACTGTCCGTGCTTGCCTTTTAGTTCGTAGCTTCATCAGCTACAGGACTATCCTAACTACAGAAATCTAAGGTACGCTTTATCTCCTAGTCTGTATTCCCTGTGCCGCCTCTTAAAATGTTGAAGTTGTTTGTTTGTTCACAAGTGGGAATAAGTAGTTAATTGGGCAGTTCTTCAGTTTGTGAACCCAGTTAAATGAGTCACTCTGAATTTGTTTGGGCAGTTCTCTCATTGCTTAGTTTTAGTGATTTTGAAAGGACTTATTTTAGTGTCAAGGTGTTTTTAATTCTTGCCTAATTTAGGTTCCCTGGAGGCTGGCAATAACTTCAATCAGTGTAAAAAACAGACAAGACGTGTATGAAGATCTCCTAAAAGTAACTAAGTAACTGAGTGTGTTAGTGGGCTTAGAACTGGTAGAGTTTCAGTGGGAATATTATTTTCTCTTTTCAAGACTCCACTTTTGATGGACTTGATTGTTCATAAAAGCAAGTGGTGAAGGTGCTGAATTCTCACAGGCTGCAGCTGACCCGAGGGTAACGCAGGAAGCTCAACTATATTCAGCAGTGTTATAGGAGCTAGTGGTCTCCATCTGCACCTGTGCTGTTTTAGATTGATTTGGCTCTCCTCGGGGAGGTTAGGATGCAAAGCAGCATGCCTTGTGTTTGTGTTCCTTATGTCTTAGCTCTTGCTCATTGGCCTTCTCAAGCATACTACTAGCTGTGTGCACCACTAGGGCCGTGAAAATGGCGTTACAGGATAAACATTTTGGTTTAGATGTGTTTCTTTCTGTCATAATAGGTAGAAAGGTCTTCCAGGATTGTTTAATTTATCAATAACATAAACAAATCAATATGCTTTAGCAACCACTACAATATACCAGTGATGAGTCCTAGGAGAATTTCTGTGTGTATATGTGCATCTTTTTGTGATAGTATTTATACAGGTTTCCCTGTCTAATGATTTAACTTAGTTTCCATAGAAATCATCTAAATTATTAGCATGATATTTGAATCCTACAAATTGATTTTTTCAAGCCTTGTCTGAGTTTTATCTGATTATACACTATTTAGACTATAGTGAAGATCCAGACAAAATGATGGATAATACAAAGGCAGTTAAATACTAATTTAAAGCCCTTATTCTTGGGCTAAACATTTTTTCTTAATTCATGGTATTAATTAAAAACATTAAAGAACACTACATCCTGTATAAACACAAGGCATCAGTACATAGCCATTTCTGGCAAATGCCTAAGTGTGTAAATAGCAGTAGTAAATAGCCTTAAAACATATGCCAGTATCATTTATGATACCTGCCTGTTGTTCTCAGGAAGATACAGGATATATCTATCTTGTTTGAGAATTGTAATGCCAGTTTTCTCCAAATGGAAGAGGAATCTTGTTCTGTGTTGCACCAAGTCTTGGATTCACTTAGTCTGACTGTAACAAAGCAGAAATTTATTCAAAACCAGAAGTGTTTTAACAATTTAGTTTAGTACAATTTAGTTTAAAAGCCATCTCTCTTTTTTTGAGTGAATAAACATATAGGTGTGAAGGCTGATGAAGGAAAACCTGCAGGGCCTCACAGCTTCTTCCTGAAGTGGGACTGTCAGATCTTTGGTGCTTCATAAAGTCAAATCCTCTAGAAGACTTACCAAGTTAACTTCTTTCAGGATTTTTCTTCTTCATGATTCAGTTTGTCTCCAGAAGTTCTTTGGCATAGGATGTAAGTCGTGGGATGCAGCTATCCAGGTTCAATGCTGACTTGTAGGAGTACTTCTTATTGCTTCTTAAGATTCTGAGGCTATTGTGTATGGCAGGTGCTTGAATTCACAGCATTTTTTTCTCTCACGTGTTATGCCAGAGCGATATTTCACATGCTAAAGATGGAATCTTTGTGACAGCATGATCATCCACCTCCTCCAAGTGCTGCACAGTGGCTGTACCACGCATTAAATAAATGGTTGCATCTTTGTATGCCAATGCAACTTTATGGATGAGGGTTATTTGTATGTATAGCATCTGTAAAACAATTTATAGTCCTGCCGCTGCCTGTTATTTTGTTCTTCTGAGCAGAAAGATTGGACTGCAATGACTTAAAATACAATTCAAGTGTGCCTCAAAAGTTTAAAGACTTTCTGGGTCAAAGGCAGTAAATGTGAATAGCAGTAATAACTACTTTTTTTGTAACCTTGTACTTAGAGATTGGGCTGCTGATCTCCTTGGGGAGAGCAGGTGTTAAGCATGCCTTGCAGCTTACCTGTTTTTGTAAGTCTGCAAATCAGGAAATGGAGGTGCTGAGGTGACCGGCTGTATCCCCTACCAGACTAAGGTGTTTAATCAGAACTGAAGTCCCTGAGTCTGAGGGTGCTACTCAAAAAGTTCTGGTTTAATCTTTGTAAATTTGGAGATACTAGAAGACTGCTACTCAAAACTAAATTAGAAGCTTAGGAGTTAGTCAAACAAGGGTGCTTTGAGGACAAAGGCACCATCTATTGAAAAAGGGACAGGATCGTTCTTGGAATTTGATCCTTAAGCTCTCTATGGAGTGTCACGATGCCATCTGATAGTGGTGGTGGGCATGGGTCTCCACATACATGCAGGGGAAGAAAGATGGGAAGAAAGGTTGAAGAAAGCCAGTGAACATTTTGTTACAAACCACAAAATGATTGTGTGTTGATTTAACAACAGCTTCTTCAGTTTTGCTTATTAATGTTAGCTAAAATGATACTATGCCTCTCTAAATATACAGACAGTAGGACCTGATACAAGAAGTTAAATAATGTTATCATTTTGGCATTGCTGATGTCTCCAGAGGACACATTAATCAAAGTGGATGGGAGATAAAAGAATAGGACTACAGCATCATTAAAGTTTAAAACAAAGTGGCTTACAACCATCTATTTTTCTCTGGATGGCAGTACTAATCCAGTCACTGAGTCACACTTCAATTTATTTTCTAAAATTTAGGAAATTTTGAGAAGGCAATGTATACTACAGTGGCAATCAAGAACTGAAAAACTGCTACAATAAATAAAATCCAGACAAGTGTATCTAGTATAAAAACAACACAAAAACCCAGCCCAACCAACGAACAAACCAACCAAAAGAACCAACCCAACCAAAAAGTCTTCTAAACTTCAATATTATTAGGACTGTCTCTTGGTATATTATCTTCTGTCAGTCATTGGTGAGGGACTTTTCATTACTGAAGACACTCTCTTATGCTCTTATGTATTTTCTGAAGAAATATACACGCTTTGAAATCCAGTGGGCTATTTTGACATAACTTTTTTCTTCTCCTTCTGTTGTGAGTAGAGAGCAAACCAGGCATTTGTATCTGCTGCCTGTGTCTGCTACAGCTAATTTTTCAATTTACATAAATGAATAACCTGCCAAAACTAATTACTTCTCTTCAAATTCTAAATGCGTTATTTTTCCTTTTCTTCCCCCACATCTATCTTGGTTTAATTATTTTTGCATCAGTTGTCATTTTAGGAGCTGGTTTAGTCTAAAAAAGGGATGATTGTGTATGTTGTAGTATTTCAATTTAACTGATTACAATTGCTGCTTTTTTCTCAGTATCTAGAAGCAGAAGTGGAGTGGATGCTCATATATTAGTGCTCTTGATTTGATAAAGAAATCGTTGTGAACCAACATTACCTAGTAAAAAACTCCAGCAGAACTCAGGCCATGATTTGTAAAACTGTTGGGTTGATTCTCAAAAATGCTTATAAGAATTAGGCTCCCAAATCCCGTCTCATTTTGTGATACTTGTCCTCTGTAATCTCTGGTGTATGATTAGTCTGCAGAGGAGTCGATTCAGGAATGAGTTGCATGGCACTGTTGTTAACAGTGCAAAATTTAAGTATTGGAAATACCAGTGAAATCCTACCTAACCTTGAGTGGTCTAACTCTGTGAATTTCTTGAAAGTCCTTATGGTTTAACAGAATTTAGAGATTCTTCTCCTGTCTCACTGCATTGCTTATATGAAAGCGTATCTGAGCTCAAGTACTGCATTCTGCACAGGACATCTAAGGAGGCAAAATACTTGCTCAGCACAGGGAAATCTGGTTTTGTCTTGCTGTTGCCTGAATAAACTTAAATTTATCTTTCTTATCCTTAAAACAAGCATGTGAGGGACCCTGTGGTGGTAGAAATGACATGTTCTTATTCTCATATATTTCAAGCTATTTCTTTCTAAATGAAAAAATTAAATGAGCAGAGAAGGTCAATCTGAGTTCACCATAAATATGAAACTTCCAAGTTTCATGTGGCAGATCCACATTTGCTGTGATTGCAAGGACAAGTAAGATTTGTAATTGTACTATGTGTAGAACAAGTAGATATCAGTGCCATTTAACCAGCTTCCTCACGGAGAGGAAGGGGCCAGGCTTTCATGGCCTAGTCCAGAGACTGGTGACACCAGTTTCCTACAGATGTGTTCTAAAATGAGGTGATGAGGCCTCCTCTACTCTGAGCCATTGTTCCAGGAGACATTTAGGCTCTTCTCTCCAACTTCCATCTGTCTACTTTCCTTGCACATTCTTGCTCACCTCACTTCTTACTCATCCTACCTCCTTCCCTTTCAGAATGTTCCCATGCTGAAACAAACACTTCCTGTGCTAGGCTTGTTGGTCTTTGTTTTTTAATTTATTACTGAGACATGTTTGGCTTGGCACTGGTAGATGGACCTTTGTTTCATGCTGTAATTTGCCATGTAATCTTCATTACATTCTTCTTGTTTAATTTTAAAAAAAGCTTATCCAGTCTCGCTTTGCTTCACTAAGTGTCTTTGAGCATCGTCACTGCAGGACACTTAAGAAGGTGAAATCTTATCACAAGTCAATAGACAAGACTAAGTTGACATTCTGGCACCAAGTAACCTTCTTGTTTACAGATCTGAGAAGAACACACATTTTATTATGTGCTCTGTGTGCTAAACTCTTAGCTGTGGTTTTACTAGCAAAGAATCTAGTCTTTTATGTATCCAGTGAGAACACTGACTGTAACATCTGGTACTCCCATTTCCCAGTACTTTCTGAGAAGGTCTTTAAAATACATCTTTATTGTAACTTATTTTATGTTTGAAGCGTGTTCATTAATCCATTTATATTTAAAGGCACTTTGTTAAATAAATTTCCTAATACATCATTTGTTTTAAACGAGGATCTGTGTTACTCCTTTTCATACAAACAAGTATACGTAATTAATCTTTCACATATATATTGTAAACAAACACATAAATAATCCTATCACGTACTCTCGTATTTCCCACATGAACAGAAGTGATTTGCTGTAGCCTAAGTTAGTCATGAAGTTAAAATTACATACATTTAAAATTTCTTAGGTTACATACAGTCACTTAGATCATTATTTTCAGCTTTTAGTAATTGAATTTTTTTTCCCAACAGAAATAATCTTTTTAATTTTTACAAGTTACTCCATTTGATCATCTGAAGCAGAAGTTCCACTTGTCCTTAGGGTTTTCTGTTGTTTTATTACCTTTCATTGTTGGCATTAAGTTGGAGCCTGCGATCAGCTGATTCTGGACACTAACTAGAATTATATTACACAAAGTACTGTATGCAGGATAAAATTGCATTTATATTTTTCACTGTTTCCTATGTCATAGAATCATAGAATGGCCCAGGTTGGAAGGGGCCTTAAAGATCATCTAGTTCCAACCCTCCTGCCATGGGCAGGGATGCCACACACTAGACGAAGTTGCCCAGGGCCATGTTCAGCCTGGCCTTGAACACTGCTAGGGATGGGACATCCACAACCTCTCTGGGCAGCCTGTTCTAGTGCCTAACCACCCTCTGGGTAAAGGACCTCCTTCTAATTTCTAGTCTAAATTTCCTCTCCATCTGCTTGTATCCATTCCCCCTTGTCGTATTGCAGTCTGACCAGCTGAGAAGTCTCTCCCCTTCTGTCCTGTAATCCCCCTTTAAGTACTGAAAGGCTGCTATAAGGTCCCCTCGAAGCCTTCTCTTTTCCAGTCTGAACAACCCCAACTCTCTTAGCTTATCCTCATAGGGGAGATGCTCTAGTCCTTTAATCATCTTTGTGGCCCTCCTCTGGACTGGACTCACTCCAGCAGGTCCACATCTTTTTTATGCTGAGGACCCCAGAACTGGATGCAATACTCCAGGTGGGGCCTCACAAGAGCGGAGCAGAGAGGCAGAATCACCTCCCTAGACCTGCTGGTCATGCTTCTCCTGATGCAGCCCAGGATGTGGTTGGCTTTCTGGGCTGCGAGTGCACATTGCTGGCTCATATCCAGCTTTTCATCTATCATGACCCCCAAGTCCTTCTCTGCACAGCTGCTTTCAATGAGTTCCTCTCCCAGTCTGTACTCGTATCTGGGATTACTCCTATGCAGATGTAGGCCTTTACACTTTGACTCATTAAACTTCCTTTTATTCTCACGTGCCCACTCTTTGAGTTTATCCAGGTCCCTCTGGATGGCATCCACACCACTCAGCTTCATGTCATCTGCAAACTTGCTGAGGGTGCACTCAATACCCATGTCTAGGTCATTAATGAAGATGTTGAAGAGCACCAGTCCCAAGACAGAGCCCTGAGGGACACCACTCATCACTGCTCTCCACCTACACAAAGAGCCATTGACCACAACTCTCTGGTTGCGTCCTTGCAGCCAATTTCTTATCCACCAAACAGTCCACTCATCAAATCTGTATCTCTCCAGTTTTGAGATAAGGATGTCATGAGGAACTGAATCAAAGGCCTTACAAAAGTCCAAGTAGACAACATCAGTCGGTCTTCCCTCATCAACTATTGCAGTCACTCCATCACAGAAGGCTGCCAGGTTGGTCAAGCATGATTTGAAGTCTTCAGTTATCAACTTCTTGCTGCAATGCTGTGGTTGAAAGCACAGCAGTGAGAAAAAAAACACCTCTATTTCAAATAATAATTAAAAATGAATATTTTTCTATAGATTATTTAAAAGTATTGCACTGAGATTTAGACAAAACTTGCAGTTTGGTCTTTTCATCATGGATTTCATCATGGACAGATTCACAACAGTAAGGAGTATTTTGAGAACCTTGTGAATGCAACTGTCTTAGTTTTCCTGGCAGCCCTTACAGACATGAAGTGTGGTCTTCATTATGAGCTGAAGTGGTATGTTACTGTGCCAGGATCCTTGCCCCACTAATCGCTTGTTCCAGCAATGGAATAACCAGTTTTTTAGCAAGTCCTTCAAGTAGAGTGCTTCCCCAGGTTGCATACTCATTTTCAGGTCTGTCCTTGCTGATTTTGTTGTTGGTATCAGTTCACTGTTGCATTAGCATGGTGGAAGGATTTTCCTTTCTGTGTTTTCATCCCTAGGAGAGAACAGTAGTCACAAGTATCAGTTCACATCAGCCTAGCAGCTTCCTTTGTACAATGATTGTGTCAGCATTGAAAGTAAATTGACAAGAGGAAAAGCTCTGAAGGATGATGGAAGCAGGTAATGCAGTCTGCAATGCCTGGAATGATCAAAATACAGAGAGATCAATAATGAGAGGGAACTGTTGGCTGACTCTGTCATAGTATGTAGAAACTCTCTTTCTCTGAATTCTGATGGTTTAGTGCATGTATTTCTTACATAGTTACAGTATATCAGATTCTACTCCATTTCTCTCAGCCCTCGCTGAGGCAGGATATTAAAAATGAAGTTTAGAATTTGGCACTTGATCAATGTGATGGGTTGGCTGGGATTCGAATTACTGTATGTCCATGCTAATCCCAAATGTGCCCAAAATATATTCCAAGGAGAAATGATCTTACTGTTACCTCATTCTGAAGCACAGTTCAGCTTTTTTCTAACCATTTGAAAGTACGCATATGATTGCTTCAAGGTTTACCCCATAGTTTTCAGGCAGTGTGAACTTAAGAACGTGTTTATGTCTGTCATGCACACCCTGGTGCATCCTGCATGAGACAGGAGCCTGGTGCAATTCTGAAATAAATGGAAATTTATGGTACTTGCTACTTTCCACAGAAAAGGAAAACTTTGCAGAATCATGGCCTTTGATACTTATGCACTCCTTGTGCTCTCATATTGCATTTCAACCAGATGGGTAGATAATGTCCTTATATTTTGGCTGAATGGATCATAAATACCCTAAATTTAGATCTTGGAGGTAGCTCCAGTGTCCCACTGGAAGAGTGTACAAACACGTGATCACCATAAAGCTCAAGACTGCACAACCAGGAAGGACACAAATCCCACAATAAGACAACCTTTCCCTTTCTATAAAAGTTCTGTCATATTAATGCATGATACATAATTCCAAAGGGCTTGTCAGACTTCCCAAGGCCAGGCATATGCAGCACTGAGAATCATAACAGGCCTTGGATATTCTCAGTACATTTCACAATAGGTGTCTGATGTGTCTGAAACCTGACAGCTGTCAGGGTCTCATTGCTAGAACCAGGACAGTGGTTTTATCAAACTGTGGGTTTATTACTGTACCCCTCAGGCTTGTATTATATGTTCCAGCTTCTTTATTGTTCCAGTTGCAAGAAAACCAGAAAGAAAAAAAGCCCAACAAAACCCTGACTGAATGAATCCAAGGGAAAAAACGTATTATGGTACAGTTATCCACTATTTTATCCACATGTATTGCAAAGTGTCGTTTGTGCTGTCCTTGGCTGAAAGGGCGCTTGCTGCCTTCACTGTCTTTTTTTCAGATTTAGGGTGCACTGAAAATACTTAAGTCTAATTTTGATCAGCTCACCAGGCAATAACATAATATCTGTTACTTCTGACTCAACAATGAGGGACATAGGCCAAGAAATTGTTTTTGGTTTGGGTTGGGTTTTTTTCCTGAATAAACATTTGTTACGTGACAACCGTAGAAAGAAAAATGTGATGGATATTTTGAGGTATGTCTGTGTTAAACTGACCTCAACTGTACACAATTGGATGCATTTCCTCTGACAAATGCCAATCCATCAACATATTCCAGTGTTTCAAATTTCATATTGAAGAAACAAATATGAAAAAAATAGGAAATGTCAAAACTTGATACTCTGAAATTGAATGTTTATTTAAATTTTAGTTGAAAATTGAAAAATGCTGCTAATTTTTATTAAGAAGGCAAACTCTTTGAGGCAGTTAATTGGATCATGTGCCCATGGCCAAATTGGCGGTGTTTATTAAGATGTGAAAGCTGACAGAAGAGGTCCATGGTGGTCTCCCCAAGACATCTTTATGTTGGCTGTACTGACAGTATCCACACTACTAGTATACTTTTCATTTATGAGGCCAGAGGTTGATCTTCTTCCCACCAGTGCATATCAGGCAGTGAGAGCTTTGAATGTTACCACCACACATTGTGCCAGTTGCCAGCTAATAAATATAGTCCTAAATGTTATGGCTGTTGGCAGTAACTATGCTGTTCCAGGTAGTCCCTGGAGTCCTGAAGGCTGTGAGGGTACAATCAGATGCCTGACTGTATGGGAAGATAACTATGAGGGACAGATGGGATGTTTTGATTATCAATTCTGAATTTTTGTGATATAGGTGCACAATGCAGCTGTCAAAGGCTCTGTAGTGTCACCTGGTCTGAAAATATGTTTGTGTGCTCACTCTCCTTCCTGTTTCTGAAGTCAAATTTAGGAGTCACTAGAGTTGATTACAGTTGTCTTCTGCTCTGGAGACTACCACAGACATGGTGGAAAAAATGACAGAAAGCAGCACTAGACCTTCATTACTGATGTCTGCCTCTTTGTGCTAGACATAGTCAGAGGGAAAGAGGAGGCACATCTTAAATTACAGACCCAGAATATCTCAACTGGGTCATGGGTGATGAATGACAATTTGTCATGAGAAGGAGAACTCTTCTGAACAGCATTGTGGTTCAGTGTTTGCAATCCTTGGCCCAAACACAGGCCTTTAAGTTCAAACTGAACTATATGCATTAGCCCAACAGTAACTTGTCTTTTTGAGTGGCCTTGTTGCTACCACTTGTATGTTCTGAGGTTCTCTGGTCTTGAACTGCTTTCTTATAGATGTCTATGAAGATTGTCCTTCATTTGCCTATGGGTTTTTTGTTGTTTCATATGATTCCTCCCCCCCCCTCCCCGCCCCCCCAATGCCATGAGAGAAAGAAGTGTCAGGACCCTGAGTCCACCAGAAGATCTTAATTGCCCTGTTCAGCCTTACCTGGGACATCTTCACTCCCAATGCCCTGACATGTCTTCTGCTTCTTGCACCAGGAGATCAGGCCCTGGCACCCACTTCTTGTTGGAGCTATGTTGTAGGTGTGCTTGTCTCCAATCCTGCTGTTCCTGAATGGTTGTTCTAATTTTCTCAATTGATCTTGCCTTTTCCCAATGGTTGCCTGGACTCCTGATGCTGGTCATCCTGTTTGGGACTGGGAGACTGTGCCTCCTGGTTGTGTTGCTGCACTGACTGTGCTGTCGTCACCTTCAGATCCCAGCACTGCTGCTTTATTGGAGCTGCCCTGCTCTTTCTTTGCAGCTTCTAAGATTATGGACTTGGGTGTGTGTTATGATATGGTTATGCATGTGTGTGGGGGCTTGAGACCTTCTACAGAACTGCCACTTACAGCGTGTGAAAAGGGTGAGGCTTTATCTGCACCAATTAAACTGAAACTTTTCCTGGCCTGTGCTAGTTCTTGAGCTGTGCTTCAAGTCACACTAACACTACAGGTGTTTATTCATTCACTGTTACAGTCCTTATTTGTCAGTTTGGAATTAGCCATGTAGTGCAAAATTTTGTTCTTCTTGCTGAGCATCAGCTGATTGCATTTCTTTAAGATGACACTTCACCACACAGCAAATAGTTTAGAATTCCCTGCATAATTTGCTCAATAATCCACTTTACAAAATAGGCATGTTCCTTCAGACTTCAGAGTACCATGTGGATAAAGTGCAGTAATTACTGTGAGGGTTGCTTCAATGTAACTGTAATAGCATTTTTGGTTTTTCTTTCATGCTTTATCTTCCTTGCTCTGAGGAAGTACCTGCTGATTTTCAATTTGATTTTGACTACTGTGACTTCATATTGAAGTTCATGGTAAATCAAGTAATAAGAAGCAGCCATGAAAAGATAAGAAAGATGAAACTTGAATTCTAACACATATCCTTTTCTCTGTCTATTTTCAATTAGTATGTCTCTGTTTTTCAATTGCTGATTCACACTAAGTCCTGCATCACCTCTGTGTATCCTGCTGCTTCCTGTTGTGTTGTACTCAGCCATTCCCTCTGCTGTCTTCTTTCAGTGTGTGCTGGTATTTGTAGCAATAATCAGCTCATGCAGTGAAATGCAGAATGATTCTGGTAGTCCCAAAGGAGCAGTAATAAGCATTTCAAGTTTGAGTTTAAGGAATTTCAGACAAATGTGTCATTTTGCCTCAGAGATGCTTGAGAAAGCTTTCAAGGCTATTCTTGAAAAGTGTGATAACAAAAGCAAACCTCAATGACATCAGAGGGAGGGATTTGCCTAAGAAAAATATATTGTCTTCCTGTTACAATGCTGTCTTTCTCTAATTTGGAATCCTAATAGCTCGCCAGCTTTAAGCTTATTCAGGTTCAAAGCTTCTTGCCTTTGTAAAAGGGAGAAACATTCGTCAAACGACCCTTTTAATGCAAAAATATAGACTCCAGCAGTCCCAGAGCCAAATATTTAATTTAACATACTGAGACCTATACAGCCAGAATCCATCACATGTTTCTCATTTGATGGGAACTTTGCCAGAGGTTCAGGAACATGAAATTTGCCCCATTGTTTTTATACTAGTTTATCTTTAGTTTAGGATGTGTGAAAAAGACTGATAGTTTTACTGACCTGGAATAAGCAGGTTTGATGCTGTCATCTACTAATCCATGTTATTGCACTTAACAAAGCTATTGATGTATCTTAATGTTTCCTTGAAACCTGTTTATAAGTAGCAGTTTTCTTACCCTCCTTGCTTTTATATTGGGTTAGATGAGCTCTTCTGTGTGTGGTTTACCCACACCTTCAAATGCTAAACAAACTCATTAGTGATACATCTAGGTGATATGTTCCACTAACAATGGGATCACAAAATTCCTTTTCACTCCTGTCTCTAGCCATAATTTGCAGAGTCGCTAAGGTGAAAAGACAAAGTAATCTGTAAAATCATTTAATTGAGCCAGATTGTAAGGACTGAAATGCAGTCTCATTAGATTTGTCATGGACAATTTCTTTCCGATTTCCAGCTTTGATAAAACAGTCAAGTTTATCAGAAATGGCACTTCTATGTTTTTACGAAGATTCATCACTTTCTGAGTTTTTTCGCTTTCTGTGATATCTGCTATACCATGGCCCAGTGGGCCCACTAGTTTGGAAATGGGAAGTTCTTCAGACTATAGGTTGCTTCTATGAATCCACTTCTGTGACCAAATGTTCCTACGTGACAGCCTTTCGGTGACCTGTAAGAGGTGGCTTGGGTCAGAACCAGAATGAGCAGGTTAATATCAGTATCACAACAACCATTAAAAATGTGAGTTAGCAGAAAGCCCAGCTGGGAACTTAATGCCAATCAAAACCATCAACCTTTATAAGCAAAATGCCACAGAGCCATTCCCAGCCTTGTATTTGTTTGTGGTAAGAGAGACTATTAATCAGTCATGTTTCATTCACTCTACATCAGTCAGGAAATGGTTAAAAATCTGTTTGGATTTGCATGAATGTATTGTCAAATCTGGATGTGTAATCAAGTTTTAACAGTTTATGAAGCCTTCAACTACTTAAAGCTGTGACTGAAGATGCATTAAATTTGTACTGATGGTTTGGGGGCCCTTCAAGGAGAACAATACAGTATGCTGTTGGATCAAGGCTGGCATGACCAAGGTGTTCTAGTGAGAAGGACCTTTGTGTTGCTGATGCTTGGGTACATACCAAGGAAGGAGATTTCCTGTTTCGAGGTCTTTTTTTTTTTTTTTTTTCAGAGCAGTGAAGGATGAGTGTGTTATTTTATCAGCAAGAGGAGGATGTGATAATTTCCTCAAAATTTGTTCAATGCTGTAAAGGTGAATTTCTTTTTCCTGTGGTAAAAGACGAAAAAGAAATGAGTGATCATTCTCAATGAGTGCTTGTGTTCAGTGTGAGGTGACTGTCTCCCCTAGCCCTGGTTTATATGGTGGCTTTTGGTAACTTCATTGTTTACCATAATAAGCAAAATTTCTTTGATAAGCAGTAAACACTGCTAAGAGTCGTCAAAGGAGCGTGATAATAAATAATCCTAAATTGCCAGTAGAAGTGAAAGTGAAAACTCACTAGAGGATTTGGAAGAATTTTTTTTCAGTTTTTAAATGAAAAGTCAGACCTTAAAGATTACTCCTACTTCTGGGTCATAGTTAATAGGGAAATGTAAGGAAACTTATTCTAGAGAAATTGTTGCTTTTTGAGGCATTTCTAGTCTCATGTAGAAAATGCAAGAAGTGAGGAGCTCATGTTAGTCACTAAACCTTCAGTTGTTTTTCCCCAGCCTAAATCCGGAATTTTAGAGATTTTTACAGAAATTTACAGAGTTTTTCCCTTCATAAACCTTGGGCTTACTTGCAAGTACTCCAGGAAATAAATATCCAACTAGCTTGTCCTGGACTGAATGCAAACAATTCTGTATTGGGTTAAGGAATATACATTGTTCCTGGAAAGAAAAGGAAAAGAATTTTTGTCTCAGATTTGTCCATTATGAGAAGAAAGGCACTATTACTGCATGTGTTTTTGAAGTACCACTGCACCCCTAGGCTACCTGAAGAAGAGACCTGTCAACTTAACTAGCAAATTTGGCAAAAGTTTGGGAATGGGTTCTGCAAGAATCTTCCAATGTGTTTAGTGTTACAGACTGCAATATCATGTGAGTACCCAGCTAACCACATACTTATTGCTGCATTATTACTTTCCTCATTCAATGGCCTTGAATATGGGAAGGAGGAAATGGATGATTGCTTGGTTTTCTGGAGTAAGGAGAAAATGTTTTCTAATTGCCAAAGTGCACACAGGAACACATTGCTAATCAGCTCTGGCCTCAAAAGCCAGTAAATTAACTTTTCTAGGGTTTTTAAATGCTAATTTAGCTGTACTGCTTTTAATTACAAACTGTACATGTGCAAATAAAATGTGCACTGGATGAAAACATATGCTTCTAATATGAATTACATGCAATGAACAGATAATACCATAGAATCAGTAACACTGGAGGGGAAAAGAACAAAATCAGCTTGGTGACGCAAAGACTACATCTGCAGTGCTACAGCTCTGGTACAACCCTTAGGTCTTGCATATCGATGGCATGCATCTTGCTCCTTTCACATGAATGCTAAAAATATACTTTGCCTATCACAACTTGTTCTTAAACGCTGTAATCATTCATTAGAGCTCACAGGTGAGAACTGTTACTTAAGAAGCCAGTTTTGCATGCTGAGTAGTTCAAATCCTTTGGACTTTTCTGCTCTTGTTTGTTCCTTTAAGGCAGACTGCTCTCGCTGAAGTCAGGGCCAGAGGAAGCTTGCAGGAGGGGCTTTAAGGAGGGGAACAAACAAGAGAAAGTAATGTAGTAAGACAGCTTCCCTACTGTTGACCTCAAATGACCATGCTTGGTACAAAATGTGCCCCATTTTCTGTGCCTTGTTTTGTGTCTTCACATGCTACTTAAAAGTGCTTCCTTAAAAACTGGTGAAAGGTTTACACTCATCCTCTGCCTGGGATATTAAACTGCCTGGGCTTTTTATTTTTATATACAGTGGTTTGATTACTGAAATTTCATCACTGTCAAAATGCCTCAGTGTGACATGAACCTCCGTTAGCCCCTTGTCTCCTAATGTATGCAACAACCATTATTAGTATTGTAATGTCTTTGATTTCTGTCTCAAATGTAATGGAATTGCCTGCCGGATGCTTGCTAGGGCTGCAGAATATCTTGGTATGTTCTCTAGGTGCTGCTGTCTTTATTAAATTGAAAGTCCTTTCTGGTTGTTCAGTAATGAGAGTTCTCTTTTGTATTATCATTTTCCCTTGCTGCTTGCAGGCACATGACTTTTGGTTATGACAAATCTCTCATCCCTTTCTTCATTTTATAAGGTAATCTTTCCACAATGCCTTCATTTCATTTTATCCCTCTCTTCTACACTCCCATCCTAGACAGGATCCTGCAAGGCGTGCTAAATGGATATACTTCAAAACCCTCAGTGCTCCTTGGAAAGATCTGGCAGCTCAATTTTTTCCTCATCTTTACTTTTTATATTGCTGTCACTTTTTTAAAAATCAAGTTAATGAAACTCCATCTGCCAAAGTTCTTTGTATGTTTTAAAATGCTTTCTTTTATATGTCTATGTAATTTTATACCTGCTTAAACTCTACTGTTGTGTGACATCATTTAGAGCATTTACTAGGATTGAATATCTCTTAATACCGCTTTTTTTTTGTTTGTTTTGTTTTGCTGTTGTTTATGTTTGTTTGTTTCACAATTTCAGAAGTTTCAGTCCTGCATATAACTGTCTAGTGGGCTATTTCTGTTCATTAGAAAATTTTTGTGATTTTTATGCTGAGAGCCTAGACCTATAGTATAAAACCCTTTTCTTTGTTAGCAACCCAGATCATTAGTAATACTGATAGTGACCAGATGCACAGAGCGTGGTGGATTTATTGCTAGTTATGAGCTCCCTTTTTGCAGTTTTGGTCCCTGAAAATGTTGCTGAAACAAGTCTCAGTATAAGGATATAGTTCCCTAGTATGTACTTTCTTCTAAAATGTCTGATTCAGCAAAACCTATACCTGTGAAAAACAGGAAACAAACTAAAGCTAAGATACTTTCATCCACGAACTCTTGACAACCAGGAGGTATAGTTAAAATATTCTGACTGAATCTCAACTCTGTTCCTGTAGCTGGCAATAGGCACTGGGAGATACCTGGATGATGTCTCATTTGTCTGTGTTACAGTACTTCTGTTAAGTGGAGAAGGACTGAATGATGCAGGCTTTAACTGGAAAAGGCTGTCAGAGCCATGGCTGTGATGATACACAGTGATGTGTGGGTCCTGCTGTGCTTCAGTCATGGACACACATTCACATTACTGTAGCTGTCTCCTAGATTACACTCTCAGTCTGCATTCTCCCTGTGGTCCAACAGACTTCTGAATGGGAAATAGCACCCTGTGCTGCAGTTGCAAGGCAGGTAGGACTGTGAGAACTGGGGGTTGGAGAGTCATTGTGGGCACTTAGAATTTGTGCTATAATCTACCTCATGATATGATCATTTATCGTCACATGTTTTCAAAGACTGTATGCAACTCTATTTTCAGACAAATCAGTGCCTTTTCCATTGACTGAAGAAACTAGCAGGGCTCCACTTCAGAAACAGTGTACTCGCCCAACTGAAGAAATAAAAATCAAGGAAAACAACTGAACATGCTTGGGAAAACTCACAATACTTGCAGGCCGCTCTCAGGTGAACATCTTGCATGCTCACAGCAGGCATTCAGGAACAGCAGCACGTTCCATGTCCCCTTAAACTTACTTAATCCTTCTGGTTCAGGGAGTTAGGACAAATCATTGCAGAGGCATAAACTGTGCCTCTCACTGCTGCTTTCTGGGAGGGGCAGGGTATTCACTGAATGAAGTTATTGTGGAGGTCTAGCAGGGCTATTTTGTCATGACACACCACATTCATGGCTCTTTTTGATGCTAAGACTGAGCTTGGCATTCAAAGAAGGTAGGTGGTGGGCGGGTAGATTCTGACACAAGCGGTTGCTACATGGCTTTGGAAGAATTGCTTGTAGAAGCATGAAAGCACTTGTCATCACTCTGATTTCTGTTATATAGCACTTGTCTGCATTTTCGAGCACAATGCCATTATTGTACAAGAAACCTCAGTCATCCTCTCTCCGCCTCCCCAGCCTGGGCTAAATGTGAACAGAAAATCAGTGCTGCGTTTTATCTGACTGATTTGGTACTGGGAGATGGTAAAGAAATCACAGAGGGCGTCTGAGTGGGGTAAAACAGCACCCTAGGCTGTCATTGCAAGTGTTTTCTATGGAGTATAAGGATGGAGGCAGGGTGGAACAGTGCTCCTGGCCCACTTTTGGTGATGGTGCCGTGAGATTACCCGGGAAAGCAGAGAAGAAAAATTCCAGTAAAAGTGTGGTTTCAGCACATTGCTCCCAACAAAGAGGCACACATTTTGCCACCTTGAAGTTCATTGTCTCTCTTTCTGCAAAATGTGTTGTACTTTTTCCAAATGGGAATGGGTATTGATCACTGATTCTCTCAGCTAGAAGTGAGCAGGAAGTTTGCAGTGTTCTGATACTGCTACCGTATAACTAACTCCTAATAAAATCTTGCCAGTCTTCAAGCATTTTCATCAGTAAGCATATTTCCTTAGTTTGTCTAATTGCATCACGTTCAGTTTTCTTCTGGGAGAAAGGAGTTATCTGCCAACATACTGAGAGAATTTAAAGAAAATAAAAAGCAGGCAAGAAGGGGAGTAAAATTAAGATAAAAATTCAGAAAGGGGTATGGCAGCAAAATATAAACAGGTAGAAGCCAGACAAAGGTTAAAATGTGTCTTCTTTAGAACAAGGACTAGTGGATAGATCAGTTGGGATAGTCAGTGGTGGGTTGGCAGTTGGTGCTAGGTGGAAACGCTGCACTTGGTCCTTTGCAAAATGTGAACTGCTCCAGATTGTCACAGGATCTTTTAAGGGTTCGAGGGCATTTCAGTGGCAGATGGGTGTTAGGTAACCGCAGGCAGGGGATCTTGCAGTAGTTTGGCCCATAGGTGGATTCACAACCCTGTGTGCGCATTGAATGCTGAAGTACATGTGGAACACAGCTGTTCATTTAGTTTCCTCCGAAAGGAATTTAGTGTGCAAGCAGCAAAACCACTCAAAAACCGAGGTAAGTGACAAACAAATGGAGACGCTGGCAGGAAGGTGGCAGAGCAACACTAATGTAGGTGCATTTAAGAAAGCATGCAGATTTTGGAGCACTTTCAAGAACAGATTTTTAATAGAAAAAGTCTTCACAAGTTATCTGTGACAGGTGCTCCAGTACTGCCTTTCTAGCCACTAAATTCTTCACTACTTTTTACTGACTAATGCTGAAAAATTTCAGATTACTGTTTTTCTGCTCTCTCCCATTTTCTGTGGTATTCATTATAACTTGTTTTTATAGTGCTCCAGACTTCAAATCCCAGCCTGAGACGTCTTTGTGCTGACAAAAGGCAGAGGAAGCAAGTACAAAATTTGATGTCTGATCTGTAGCGTGAGAGCAAAATGGTAATCTTGGTCCTGCTGGTTTGTGGCTTATGCAGCTGAATTGATACAGACTTCCTCTCATTTATCATGAAACTAGCAATGAAAATTCAGCTGACAACACATACTTTGAATTTGCTTCTGAGTGTTATGGGGCTACTTCTCCAGTAGTTACTTTCACATCTTATTAAAGTAGCTTTATGAAGACATGGGTTTAACAACTCAAGATTTTAAAGTGGTTTATTATTTACATCTGCTTTGAAGTCATTCTAGTTCATTCTTGCTCTAGGAAGAGATGGCCAAGTATCCAAACATGTCATATCTCCCATGAGACTTTCCTTGTCATGCTTCCCTCCTGCTCCTCGGCTTCAGTGAGATGCTGAACAGTATGTGCAGCTCCTTCTTCTCTGAGAACCTAAAGACTTTTTGCATCTGGTTGGCAAAGCAGACTTGTTTTGGCTGTGGGATTTTACATGTCAGCTAGGGTCACCTTTTACATGCAGGGAATAATGGAAAGGCATAATGTAGACGTTCCCATCAAGTAATATTACTCATGTGCATGCTTTTGGCAGAGGTTCACCTCTGTGGCATGGCTCCATCTATGTGTTTCATACATTGGCAGTCTCATAACACAAGGGGTCTATGAATCTTGGTCTCTATTTGAACATTTCTGTCTGTTTCACTTTAAGATTTCAAGACAGTGGCTTTAAGATACAGAATAAAGTAGAAACCTTCATTAGAAAGCTTTCTTCTCTAGAGATGGTGAATCATAAGGAGGGGAAAAGGAGAAAGATGTCTTGAGAGCAAGCAAATAAGTGTGTATTCAGAGTTGTAAATGGTCTAATTTTTTTTGAAGTTATTTAAGTTCTTAATACAGATTCCAACCAGTGGAAGAGGTTATAGTAAAAACAGAAAATATTCTCTCGTATATTCTCAACACAGTGTATTGTATAATGGTATTTCTGGCTGGGTTATGTTTCTGCAACAAGTTCAGAACAATGGCAAAGCTATTTCCCCATTCTCATCCTAGCAATATCTCATATCAGAAATGTCTGGAACCATTAGGCTTTTGAAAGCTAATGGTTGTCCTAGTTGTGTTGGGTGGGACTCTTCTTGCTGCATGTAGAAAGCCCTGCAGATTTCTATATTGCGATTCCTTCTAGCCACATACACACACACAAAACCTAGGAGAAGTTCTGTTGGTAATACTCCATTAATTGTAAAGATAGTCTAGTCAAATTTTTCAATTGTTTTCAATTCTTTTCTTAAAGTTAGATAGGTGAATCCTCAAACTAGGAATTAATCCTCCAGAGGAGACTGTTGCTGATCTAGAAGACAGCATTGCATTTTATAGATTTTGAACTTGTTTTGTCTTTGATTTGTTTGAGGGTTTTTTGTGTGAGCTCTACCACTGAACTCTTTCTTGTACAACTGTGGGCGTCTCGATTTACCCAGTTTACTTCTGTTTTACTAAAACTCCTTCCCATTTTCTTTAGGCTATAGTCTCTTCAGGGCTAGAATTATTTCTGGGATTATGCTTCAGTTTTCAGCTGGATCCGATCTTCTGCTGGTCCCCCTAATTACCTACATCATCCACAGAGCAACCTGGGAGAGTGTTCCTTGCAAACCTGTTTTCCTAAGCGAGCATCTTCAGTCTTACAACATCTCTGGCAAAGACTGTTTTTTATTACCTGCTGCCTCTTCTTCTGATGCATTCTGCCCTCCAGCTCATTCTCTTGCTACATGGACTCTGAGATTCCTGTCTCTGCTTCCCATGGACTCAGTAGAGAAAACAGTCTTTCCTGACACTTCCAGTATAACAAGCATTAAAAAACAAGCTGTGGAACCATCTGCAAGTTCCTGATCAAATGGTAGTGTTTCCCATAAAAGACAAACTCCCAAACCAGACAAATAAGTATGCAACTTGCGTAAGGGGCTTTGTTTCAGCAAATAATTTATGAAAACATTAATAATGCCCAGCTAACATCTTCACTGTGTAAGATACAAGCTCTGGCTTATAACTTGCTTTCTGACTCCATAATAATGTACATTATTCTTTTGACAAATCAACATTCCTGGTTCTTTCCCCTTAGATTGCATTTTCTTTATTAATGCTTCCAGATGTCAACTGAGCCAATTTTTCAGGTAGGTAGGTACAATGACACAGTGGTATACTATAGTAAATTCCCTAAGTTTGCACTGTGTCTTCAGTACAGTGGATGCAGTGAACCTTGGAGGCCTTTATTTTTATGATAGCGATAAGTTCTCCTCGTGAGATGAACACTTATTTTACAACTCTTCCCTTTGATGATGATAGCACTTTATACTGCAAAACCAGTGAAACTGTTAAATAGTACAAAATTTGAAAAAGGAAGAAAAAGTACTGTGATTGCTGTGATAAAAACCAAGCTGTTCAGCTGACCAAACACAGCACAAAAAAGAGGTGGGTTTTACCAGGTAGCCACTTTCTGGGCTCTGAATCTGCCAAAGGACACTGCTTAAGCCCCATAAGCTAAAAATAGTTCTTATACGAGCTCTGGTACAACGTTAGTGTTCATTTGAACACTCTCTATCAAGGATCAAGGCCCATGATTAAAGAAAATGACAAATAAGCAGAAGTGTTTCCCAGCCTGCTTAGCAAGATGTGGCAAGCATTGATGAGACCTGAGGTGATGTTTGCTGTCAGAACTCTTTTGTTGGTTACCCATTATGGAATTTCTTTGGTCTGGGTCAGATCAAACCTAAATGACTTTATTAGTTTATGTCTGTATAAGAATTCCATTTTGAACTGTCTTATTAGCCACGGAGCTGGGCTTCAACCAACAAAATTAAAAAAATTGGTTTTTGTTTGGGTTTTTCTTCTCTGTTAGAAAAAAAATATGCATCCAATAAGGAAAATTTCTATGCTGATTTTTAGTTGAACATATTTTCTGACAGGTAGATCATATGCCATGCAAATAGTGCATATGTGTGCATGAGTGTCACCTTTATCTAATTATGGGACAGTGAGTTTGCTGCTGAAAAAATAGAAAGTATGTAAAACGGCAGAGATATTAATTTATTCCTGCTTTTAAAGCTTATGGACAGGGTAAGTCTCTCCATTTTCAGGAGGCTAAGAACAAAAAGTAATGGTGTTTCAGTCAGAGGTTTTTTTACAGACAGGATCCCCTCACACAACCCATTTCTTCAACAGAAATAATGATTTAAAATATTCTTCTTGCAAATTATCTAACTTATACCTAGCAGATTGCACGGGAATGTGGTAATCCTCACAAGACCACTCTGAGATAGGTAGATAAACACGAGTGCTAAGAAGATGTCCCTTTTTTTCTACACCATCAAAACACTGTCTTTGATCTTCTGTTTAACCCAGAAGTTAGGCAGAGCCACGGAGTTTTTGCAATGCTTGGAAGACAGCTGGTGGGTAAGAGCTGTGCTCTGTCTCCTCACGGTGAGGTAGGATACAGCCTTGCCTCAGTCCATAGCTCCTGCTCCCTTTCCACAGGTGATGGGGAAGTTTCTTGCTTCCCACCAAGGAAAGGTATGCAGTGCCATCCCAGTCTGAAGCAACTGGAGAAATGGCATCTGCTGAACCATGCCTTTGTGCTGCCTTCCTCTGAGAACACTGCTGGTTACAAAGCAAAAGGATTTACCTTAGGTATCAGGGAAAATCAGTAAAAATACTGTGCCATTTTGGCAGCTCATGAGCAGTGGAAGTGAATTGTGATTCGTAGTGGTGGTGTTAGAAATGTATTGTTTGCTGTCGGGAACCACATTAAACTCTGTCCATTTTGGCCATCTTTGTTAAAGAGGGTAAGGACTGAACAGTGTAAGAGGAATAATATTTTCTAATGCTTTTAGAAAAGTCTCTCTCTGGAGGCACTGGGCACTAGGAGTTGATTGCAGAAGGTTTGCAGAATTTTGCCATGCTTTGCCCCTTTTTGTGTCAAGTCTGTGGATGTTAAATACCAGAAGGATGTTTCAGATTTCAGCATCTTTTGTATTGCTAACTGCAGATGTAGTTTGGGAAGGGCAGGTAGCTTGCAGTACTATAATGTCCTAAGCCTATTTCTCCCTAATTTTGACTCTTACAAAAGATACTTTATCCTTTTGTCCTTCACTTTCTGTTTATAGTCAGCTTTGATTTATGCAGTGAATGCACAATGCAATGTAAATGTGTAAGCCTTGTTTAAAAACTAAGGAATTACTCCTAAAACTGCAAGCTTTGCTCTGTCAGGTCTGCACAGAATGGACATAATTGTGCACGTAAATAAGGCATTTGTACAGGTTTTGGATGGGAATACATGTGTAACCAAGGTAGCAGGACACATATTGTCTTGTAACATTGGCATGTTACAGGACAACTGTTTATAAAGGATTAATTCCTTAGTTTAGGCACTGTAGAAGAGAAATCTTTACCACAATAAGGTTCAAGGGCTGGCAAATTCATTAGTGAAAGAGCTTGAAAAGCTAGGTCTGTTTAGCCTACCCAAAAATAGACTGAGCAGAGACATGATTACAAGGCATCGGTTCTTTCAAAAGTCAAAACTACTAAATAATAAAGGCCTCTTTAATGTAGCAGGGAAAGGCATGAAGAAAACTAATCGCTGAATGTTTCATCCTGACAAATTCAAATTAAGAGTACGTGCCTCATTTCTAAGAGTGAGATTGATTAACCACTGGAATAACTGTTAAGGGACATGGAGTCCTTATTTCTTGAAGCCTCCAAATGAAGACATGGAAATGAAAAGCATATTTTTAGAAGATACATTTTAGTAAAAAGAAGAAAAAAGTCACCAAGCTCAGTATATAGGTGATGATAAAATTTAAGGGCATATATTACACAGAAGGTTGGATAAGGTGATCTGATAGCCCCTTTTAGTCTTAAATATCCGAGTGAGAGCAGACGAAGGGAGAGAGCTTATTCTCAGTATTTTCAAACGCTGAATAAATTGTTAACATTTATCACCCTGCCTGTGATTTCAGCACTATGCTTGTGAAGTGCAACACTGAAATACAGGAACCCAGAACACTCAAACTGCAATTGCATTATATGGATGGCAGGCAAAGCTTTTATCATCCAGCACTAGGCTGTTGTTGTACCCAGGAAAAAAATATGTCTGCTTTGGCAAACAGTGAATCTCATCTGCTTTGTGCAAAAAGAACAAGAGAGAGGAAAATATATACACATAACAGCACTTCCTATCTGACAAGAAAAATGTTTGTCTCTTACTCAAAGAAAGAGAGCTGCTTGCCTATGCATAAGGTAGGTACATTCAGACCCCTATAAGACAGGGAATTCGATTAACGTACAATTTGTACATCACTCGATGGAAGCTGACATTCCCTAGAAATTAAATGTGTTATCACAAGGCCCTGCACTTTCATATGCATTATTGAGCGAATATGAGAATTGAGCAGGTGGACCAGTCAGGTTAGGGAAGGGAATTGTTCACAGTCATCCAAGGATTTGTAAGGGAGAGGAATGACATGGCATTTATGGCATTGGGTAATGAAAAGTAAGTCAAGTGGAAGATCCAGCAAGTTGTAACCTTGAAGAGGGTACATGTGGGATGGGAAAAGAGCAGCAGCTTCACTGATAGATCAGTTATACCTGAGCTAGACTTTGATAAAGTTCAGCACAGTATTAGAGGATGAACTGCCTGAAAAAGGTCTAATCATATACAGTATGCAGTTTTTTGTTTGGGTTTGTAGTAATGAATCATATAAAGAGATGGTGCAAGAAAGTGAGGAATGTGGAGGTCAGCAAAAGTGAGGCACCAGTTTGTATTAGGAATGAATTTCTATTCATGAGTCAAGCACATATTTATATACGAACTGATGTTCATGTGTAATATCTGAAAATATGGTAAGCTTAACAAATAGGGGTAGGCTTATGCATGTGTTTGAAATACTTAGAAAAACCTTAGTCTAACAAGTAAAATATTTAAAGTTCTGGAGAAGAGGAGACTCAAGGGGAATCTTCTCACTTTCTACAGCTACCTGAAAGGAGGCTGTAGTAAGGCGGAGCTTGGTCTCTTCTCTCAAGTAACAAGTGATAGGACTAGAGGAAATGGCTTCAAGTTGTGTTAGGGGAGGTTCAGATTAGATATTAGGAAAAGTTTCTTCATTGAGAGTTTTATCAGGCATTACAACAGGCTGCAGGGAGGTGATGGAATCACCATCACTGGAAGTGTTAAAAAAGCATGTATATGTGGTGCCTGGGGACATGGTTTCGTGAGCATGGTAGTGTTGGGTGGATGGTTAGGTAGTCAGTATTTTCCAGGGGAGTGTAGTGAATTTTGTCCATAACCAGTGAGGGATGCCAACAGTTTTAGTGGAGGATGGTCACTTACATAGACATATACATTTTTTGTGATTCATATTCTTCTTAAAGTTCACCTATCTATGTGAATGGTTGAGTTTAAAGGAGACAGGTGAAAATTGCCCTGCTTTTTTTTTTCTTGTCATAGTGCCATTTTGCAAAAGTCTTTGATGATATAAAGAGCTCTATAAGCTTTTAGAGGATAAGCAAATATGTGTCCTTAATGTGTTTTTTGCAAATGTTTTGCTTGGGATAATGTCACCCTGTTAGACTAGTTTTAATTTAATGTATCTCTGTCTATTTACATTGACCCCAAAGAAGGAACTGTCTCAAATATGCTAGTACAGAGATACAACTCTTTTCAAAGCCTATAGGAAATAGAATGTCTACAGCAGGTAGCAGTATGTCTATTAAAATTCTCAGGTTAGGTAAGAGGTAAAGTGTCATTTTCTATTTAGTTTTATAGGGTTTTGCCAATAAGGTCCTTTTTATCTGGGAGCAGCACAAGAGGGCTGGAGGGAACCCAGAAGAAAGCTGGAAGCTGTTAATTCAACAATTTCAGATGTATTTCTAGACGCGAGTAAAAATACCACAAAGGAAATACCCACTGTTAGAAATGCTGCGAACAGAGTGTGACAAAGAGCTCACCGTCCAAGGCAAGCACAACACTTCAGAGCACAGGCGGCAGGTGACCGTTCAGCATGATTGAACAACTCAGTTTAATAGAGGCAAGATATAGAAAACCAAAAAATTAACAGCTCAACTAATTGGAGACTTACTCAGCATGCAGCAACATAGCAGAAAGGACTTCAATTCCCTGCATTTACAGAGGGCCCACAATACTGGTCTTAAATTGTTAAGAACAAATTAATGTCTTAGTGCAGTGCAAAATGTATACCTCCCTGAGCTGAAATTCCCAGCCATGTACATAGGGTAAAATAACGTTAATCCCCTGTAAATATAACAGAACAAAAGTTAGAGAGATTGTTCCTTTTCTCTCCCTCCTCCCTCTTCCTTTGCTCTTGCTAAACAGGGAGCACATAGTGAGCAACAAGAAGTGTTTAAATCAGGCATTTTGTTTTCGCTGTTGTCGCAAGCTTCGATTTAATGGACGCATAAGGCATGAATGTCAGCAAATGCAACTGGATATTTTTTTCCACAAGATTTTGACCCTGCTATCTTAGAAGGCAGTGTATTCCTATGGACACTGTGGCTTCCAAACTTCAACATTTCAAGCAAAGGGACAGTCTAATGAACTGCTTTTCAGCCACAATTCTGCCTTGAGGAGTTGTTACTGTGCTTTCTGGCCCTGTGCTGGCTCTCCATGAATCTCCATGAACGTTTGTGTAGCCCTTCTGTGAACTGGGTTGGGAAACTGATCCACTTGTGGAAAAGTAACACTAATACTAGTAAAATCATGATTTCCAACCGGGTTATCTATCAACTGGACCACGTTCCCACTCCAGCTTGCAATCTGATTTTCTAAATGTTTTTACCACTGTTGTTTGGAGGATGATTCAGGGACAAAGGGAAAAGCAGAGGATACTAAAGCCAGTTTAAGCAGCACTTCTATTTGGATGGCAAACCCAGCTCTAGAAAAGGAAACCTGCTGTTACTAGTAATCCTTTGTGGAGACATAGATCTGTCTACTGGAAAACATTTAGTGATTCTGTGATTAAAAAAATTGTTGGAAAACTTTCTGCTGAGTGCTGAGGAAGCTTTATTATAATACCACTATGCTGTATTTAAAGCAAGGGAGTGGCAGCTGAGTTGTGATGGAGCGCTGCTCATAGTAGCAGTGTTGGCCAGCATTTGCAGATTCAACAGGGAGGGACGGTCTGTTCCCCATATGGCTATATCGTCTTACCACAGTCCTTGCTGTTGGCATACTTGGTGTCCTTTCCAGTTGAGAGGACCTGCTGTAACATAACTAGTCACCATCCTTTTAAGACAATAACAGCTCTCATGCTGATTGTGCCATCTAGGACATCCTGAACATCACTAGTGTCCTATGAAATGTCATTCCAGTGGAATTATCTTTGAAATAACATAGGGATGTGAGAGCAATGGGTGATTAGTTGTGAGTGGTGGAAAGCTGCGTAGGATGTGAACAGCTTGGTATTCATGGATCTCTGATTCAGTGCTCTTCTCCTTCCACATGACTGGATGGGAATACAGAGCCATCACTCTGGAAGTTTGATCTTGCACGCAGACTCGCTGCACAGCTTGCCACAGGAGTCAGTTGCTTAAAACACAGCTGATGCTGCAGGGACTTGAGCCACAGACAGGTTAGCAAAAGGCTCTGTTATTACGGAAGCTTTAGTAATTTTGTTCTGAATCTGCCCAGTGATCAAAACATTAAATTTAGGAGAAAATGTTTTTTTCAGAGCATTGCTTCTAAACCTTGCAGGGCTATAAGAAGGAAATCAACATGCTGATAATATCCTCTGTTAGGTGTCCCAACATATTCTACATACTCACTAATGATTTGCAGTGCTATTTGATGAAGCTACCATGGAGTCTAAAGCAATTGTCTGATTTGCTTGTCTCACTGCAGTAGACTGAGATATAAGCTGTTCAGAATTGGTGCTAGGACTAAGGACCATACTTGGCTTTCTGTTGTTCAAGGGAAAATACATTTTTGTGCATTTGTCTTGCTTTCATGTGCATTCTGGGTATTTATCTTTTTTTTCTATCAAGAATAGAATCTTAATCCTTTTACTTCTTTTAGACTTGAGAATTCTCGTATCATTAAATGCCTTCCAGATGCTTCAGCTTAACAAGAAATGCTGCTGGAAGCTGTGGTAAAACGTCAAGCTTTGGTAATATTGCGAATCTTGATTTCTTGTGAAATTTGGTGTTCAAAATATGTAGATGTGGTTCTTGGGGACATGGTTTAGTGAGCATGGTACTGTTGAGTGGATAGTTGAACTCTATGATCTCAGAGGTCTTTTCCACCCATACTGATTCTATGATTTTATGATTTGGAGTCAGGAGGCTCTTGAAATAAACCACTAAGTAGCAGGATAAGATGAGGACTGGGAGGGATGGTAGCAGCTTGGTGTTTTGTACATTACTGTGCACAAATTGATTGAGCAGGTTTGGACTGATGAAGCCCTACATCTAAGTCCTGCACCATTGAGAAAATTTTCACAGCTTAAAAAGATCTGACCTTTGTGTGGCTGTTTTGCATAGCTGCAGAAGTAGCACGTTCCGTGGAGTTTCCTCTGGAGATGGGGATCAGGTTATGTTCTATTGAAACTGTAGTACACAGCCTATATTAATTTTCTCATTTTATTTGTTTGAATAATTAATGCTTTCATTTTCATATCTTCACATTACAAAAATAGAATTCCTTATTCCAGTAGAATAATTTTCAGGAAAATCAATGTTCTGCAGAGATTTGCTTAGCATTAATTTCCTGTTTGGATTGTTATAAATATTTAGAAACTATATGTAGATGGAGCTCTGTATGGTTAAAAATGTCACCAAAACCTCTCAGTGGAATTGTTTTCTAATAGTTCTTTGAGTCGTTTGTTTTGTTGTGTACACTGTCTGGCTCTTAATTTTCATATGTTCTTAGTTTTTCTTCTCTTAGACAACCCCAATGCTATCTTAACTGTAAAAATAGAAAAACCTGTTTCTTTAAATACCAGTCTTCATTAGATGGTATTAATACTATAGCTCCTATTTGGTATTAGTGATAGCAACTTTCATTTGAACATCTCAGAGCTCTTAAGGAATGTTAGCTAGTTCAGGCTATTCACTTTCTTAGCAAAGTATCTTTTCTGTTAATGTCAATTCTTGTCTTGATTTTTGAGCTAACTTTGTATTTGTAATCGAAGCATGGGAATCAAGTCACTTATGCAGCAGGAGCCCAGAAAGCCTGGTTTGGTGCGGGGAACAAAAGCTCTTTAATGTCTTTCTCTGATTGGAAATGCTGTTCCAGTACAAAACAGGAGTTTGGATTGTCACAGGAGGTCAGACTGATACCCCATTGTATTGGATTTGGCTGAGATGGAGTTAATGTCCCCATAGCAGTGAACTGCTATGGGGACATTAATTCCATCTCACCCAAACCCAATACACCCATGAAAGGGAAAATGCTTTCACTTCACAGATTTCTCAAAACTGAAAAAAAACTCCCCACCAATTAAAAGCTTAAACCTAACAGAATGCTGCTTTTCCCTTTCTGCAGAAGCTACTGTAACATTTCTAGGAGCTCTGAAGTTTGGCTGCAGTTTGAGAATTATTTCCATTAAAATGCTGCTGTGTACATAGGTCATTAAATGCTAATGCTGTACAGTAAAATACAGTATGTTTGGTATTGTTTTATCCAGGCTAGTTTTGAATATCACAGAATCACACAGAATCACAAAGGTTGGAAGAGACCTCTAAGATCATCAAGTCCAACCATACCTATCACTAACATACCACTCAACCATGGCCCTAGGTAGAGCATCTAAATGTTTCTTGAACGCTTCCAGGGACAGTGACTCCATCACCTCCCTGGGCAGCCTATTCCAAGACTTAACAGATATAACAAAGGAAGTGGTTATATAAATAAACCCTTATTAGAGAATATTTGGGTGACATTTAAAGCAGTAACCTTCAAAAGTTGTCTAATGATTTACCGGGATTAATTTAGTTTGCGCTTGGAGTAGGAATTGCGAATAAGGATTCCTGGTTTCTTTTGTGGTTTAGATACTAGTACACCAGTGCCAGTCCACTTGTGACTGTGTCTGTTGGACAGTATGTTTGTGCATGTACATACACATACGTAATTCACAAGGGCTGAATTGCTATTACTGTTTGTTAAATGGCTGCAGATAAGTAGTCCTTTTAACATAATCTTATTTGAGGTTTTGAAGAAAAATACTAGATGAAAACCCAATAGTTTTAGCTTGCCTAAAACATTTTGGAAGTGTTTGTCATATTAATTATTTACTAATAATTATAGATAATTTTGGGGAACTTCTAATCTAATCATGCATCATTGAAAAGAACATATATCAGTGAAAAGTTTGTTTCTGCTGAAACTAACACCCAAAATACTCTTTAACTTGTCGGAACAAAGTCATATCAGTTTTAGGTGAAATACATGCAATGTATCACGTGTAGTGATAGGCAGTTCCAGATAGCTTTTCACATGTTCTAGATCTGCCCTGAATTGATTGCCCTGGAATAAACACATACTCATACTTGAATTCTCATTTGCTCCAAGATAAAAGAACAAAATCATTGAGATACTCTGTGGCTCCGTATTTGTGAGATCAAACTTTCTTCTCAGAAGCAACAACTAGAATTTAAACTTAGTGTTTTTCTTCTTGGGGTACTGTTGTCTTTTTCTTAAATGATTCCATTCTCTTAACACAATGATATTGTTTAGAGAAAAAGTAGTATCATACATATTATGATTTTTGTAAAAATTCATAAACTCCTTAAAGTTTTCTGTAGGCATAAAATATATCTGTAGGTGTCTGGTGCATATTTAATGATTGCAGACAGTTGCTCTGCAAAATGTTTTTTTTTTTTTATTCAATATATAGTGCATAACAAAATTATTATGTGTTTAAATCTCTGATTCTTCAGTGAATAGAACTGCAACCTGCCATTGTGGTACTCCATAGTTTATGACCTAATTTAATGCCTTAATATTCTTTGTTCTTCTAAGTTTGTTTACTGCACTGAGTAAAATTATATGATCCATAGAACAGATTAGGGAACAGAAAGCTCAATAATGAAGTTTTGTGTATCTGCTATCCTAAGACATTATTATAGGGCTGAGATGATTTGAGGAAGCCTATGCACTTCTTATAAATTCTGGTGGATTTTGTGTAGTTGTTTATAAAAATGTGCAATGGAGTTTTTCTTTAAGGATGTGAAATTATCCTCTGGTGGGGAGTCCAGAATATCTGCCAGTTCAGAGCCAAAAAGTCATGTTAACTACAGTGACTGAACAATAAGCATACCAACGATGTTCCAGGTCTTCAGTGAAACAGATTGCCAAGAATGGTGTAAGGGGATGTCTAAGCCTAGAGAGATAAGCATGAAGCTTGGGCAAGGAGTCAGACCATGTTACTCAGGGTTTTTACCAACCTCATCTTGAAGATTGCCATGGACAGACATTGAAGAACACTCCTGGGCAATCTGTTACACTGCTTATTTGCCCTCTTGGTGGAAAGTGACATTTTTAAGTCCAGTGAATGCTACTGCATTGGTGAAACAAGGAAGTCCATGAAAGCAGTAACTTTTTTTTTTTTTAAATCCCTTGGACTATCTGAGTAGTATATGCTGCAGCAGTCCATCTTCATACCCTGACATGCAAGCATCCTTCTTCCTGGAAATGATCCCCTTAAATAGTATAAAAGTCCTGGAGGTTAGCACCTTTCTAGATCTAAATAGTTTCCCATGAAAATGCTTTGAGATTTGGCCCATGGCAGTCCCTTGACTCCATTCAAACTCAAGTGTTAGAAGTTTTTAGGTGAACTTAGGAGCACATAAATATCAGAAGGTCTTTCAGGGGTGAGATAGAGGTATGAAAGGAAGAATGTGAATACATCACATTCACAGATTTCCCTGTGATAATTCTCCCTAATAAGATTTTAAAATATATGGAAAATATTTTTGTTTTAAAATGGGTTTCTGGTGCTGTGAATTAATAAACACAATAAGCAATCATAGTACCTGAGTATGTAATGTCTTTCACAGGAAAAGCTTAAAGTGCTTCACAGACACACCTGGGGTGGAAACACTTCAGATGAGTTTATAATGTCAGTTCATTTTACATTTACATTAAACTCAGGCGCAGAAAGGTTAAATGACTAGTCCCCAGTGACAAAGCAAGTCAGAGCTAGAGCAAGGAGTACAACCTCAAGGCCCTTTTTGGATGCCACTCTACAGAAACAGTGGAAAATATGTATTACAATCATACAGTTCATAGAAAAGTAATTAAAATGTGTAAATATTTATTTAGACTGCAAGTTTGGAATTACAAAATGTTACTGTGATTTAGTGAAGTTCATATTCTACAGACTGTGGAGTAAATGCAGAGTAATACATCACAACTCATTTCACGTTAGCAGTACAGAAGGATCCTACTAATCCTCTGCCTTCCACTCCTGCAAATGTGTTGTAGATGCAACAGCAGGACTAAACTTGCTTTAAGAAGAATGACTGCAGCTGGAGGGAACTGGCTTCTCTGAAGTCCAAGGAATGGTATTAATGAAAGTTCTTGGGGATCTGGTTGTCTGTGCCCCTTTAAGGTCTCTAGTATTTAATTTTCTTAACCTGAGCTCTGAGGTGAAACCCTAAAAGGAATAGCACTTGTGATTATGCTCTTTTTTTCCCCCCAGAGCCAATATAAGTGGCCCTTGAAATATGTTGTATGGACCCTAACAATAGTGAAGGACTTAATTTCTCGAGTCAACTTTGGAAATTTTCTAGAGTATTCACAGGAGATTTTTTTCTTTACAAAGCAAGTAGTTGAGATTGAGATTTTCATGTTAAATTTTGATGTTTCTCAGCCCAGTCATGTTGGGAAATTGAATGGGCACATACACAAATTCAGAAAAAAAAGAAATAAGAAGGCTCAATAAGAATAGAAAGTTAAATGAGTTTAGTTCAGTCTGTGTGTAGCAGTGTAGATTCTGCATGGGCTATCAAATTAGTATTAAACTGAAATACTCTGTAAGCCTTTGAACTTTCTGGTCTTTTCCAGTGGGAAGGTGCATGATGAATTTGCATTGTTTCCCCTGAACTGTAATTCTGTTTTTTTTTACTAGCCCTGGTTGCATTCTGAAGTTAGTTGACAACTACCTTTCAACTAGTGAAATCAATCCGTTCCCAGCATTACTTGCCAAGCTTCAAAAAAAAATGAAATACATTGGTGCAAGTTCACACACAATAATCCAGACAGCATCGTATCTTAGATGATACAAGATCATGCCCTTTGTCACCTTAGGATCTGAACCAGCAGGTTTTTCTAAGACCATGTCCTGTGGGTTGGTATTCAGCCTTGAAAGATGGGTCAATATGCATGCTATTCCCAACAGAACTATGCTTAAGGAAGTTGTCTCAGGTATGGGACACTCAAGATCAATCCATTCCTCCTTATTTGCTCTAAAGAAGAGAACTGACACTAGGTCTAGTTTCCTCCTAAATACCTTGATCATCAATTTTACATGTTCTCAAATTGGACTTGCTTATCCTTTCCCATTGAGGTTGTTCAGCTTGGGCTCAATGAATACGTTTATATATATGTATACACACATGTACATATATTAAAACTTGTATATGGATTTAGCTCACAACTTCATAGAACTATCAGAACTATAGACTGTATGAATTATTTCCACATTGCGTATATGTAACACTTTTTGTGGCCATTCACCTGCTTCTCCATCTTAGATCTTGACTATCCTCTGAAGAGACATTAAATATTACTATTCTTTAAGCTTCCCTTCTTTAATATATTGTCTTTATCATCAATGCATTTGAATTGTTCTGCTTCTTGTTTGCATAAATTAATCTTGAATGCCTAATTTAGTGCTAAAAGGTGGCCCTTGGCAGCAAGGACAGTTAGATGGGCAAACTCCATAAAAACAGGGCTTTGACTCCTTATTTGTAACATTTCAGTGCACTGAGATAGATTGCAGGGTCCTTTTTGAGACCTCTTTCATGGATCTTGATTGGAGGTTGCAGGAAAAAGATTACCAAAACTGCACAGACATGCATTTCAAGAGAAAGTTGTTGACAACTGCTTTTTATTTTTGCTATGTATTTTACTATGTACTATTATTCCTGTGTAAGTAATTTCCAGTTACAGCACGAGCAAACACATTATAATCGATAGGAGTTTACTTCTGGGTATATTAGAAATGATACATTGGAATTTTACTTCTTATTCTGGAAATACAATTTCCACACACACCACCTCCCCCCACCCCTTAAATTTATCCTGTGTATCCTCAGAAAAACTCACTCTAGTAGTACTGGAGGAACAGAAATGACTTTATATGTACGTGCTTCAAGTTTACAGCTAGTTTTGCTGTTAGATTAATATGGATATATATCTATCGGTACATTTAAATGAATTTGAAAACTTCCTGTCATTCATTACACGATAACTTTGAGTGTTTATATCCTTAAGTTGCCTGACATTAACCAACAGTGTCAAAAATAGCACAACCCCTGAATGTGGAGCATTTATACCATCGTTAATAGTGCTTTTACTGGAAAATTCTGGCTTGACTCTGCATCTGAGTTGTTCTCTTCAGGCATTTATGTCTTAGAATGCATTTCATAAGTAGTTTTTGGAGCAGTTTTAAAAAGGAAGTCAGCATCGTTACTGCGTTTGTACAGGATTGGGCCAAGTGCCACTGAAGTGACTTGCCATCTAGAAGGCCAGTGGTGTAGCCCAGAGTAGAATCCAGATCTTGATCCTCATTCAGTGCTCAGGTCTCCATGGTAAATGCGGTTATTCATCTAGGAATGAGAATAAGTCATGTGGGTAAAGGGCACCTGCACAATGTCCACACTGGGACTTGATTTGATCTAACTTCCCTGGCACATGTTGAAGGTATGCCAAGAGGAGGTTGGCCAAGGTTGCCCTCACTCAGATTACAGCTGCCTCATACTGCTGCAGGTTCCTCAGCAGGAAGTGTTATCCTTTCTCAGCAGCTTGATCCAGACTTTGTGCACTTGTTAGAAATGGTTAGACTGATGGGGAAGCAGTGTGCTAATGAAAACACTAGAACCTTCCAAAAAGTAGTGGTCTCTGGTGGAATAAATCCAAACATGGAGGCTTTGAGTGATTTTTTTCCTCTTTGTGAAATGGTAGTGGGACTGGGGCATCTCTTTACAGTGCTGTGTTACTGGAACCAAACCCCACATCATCCCTTGCTTTCCAGTGGAGTTTTCTACTGAATGCCATCAACCCACCAGAGCACTAATTTCTCAAGTACTCAGTTTATTACCTTTATAATTAAGAGTTTATGCCCATACCACCTCCCATCAATGCAGGCAGATAAAGAAAGCCAGGTCTTGAGCTACACCCTGCTTTCTGTGCATGCGTACTGTGGATACTTTATATCAGACCTCATGAGGACATTTGTAGGGTTGGGTAAGGACAGAATGGGGATTTGGGGTGAGAATACAAAACCATTGTTTTTCACAAATGATTTATTAGGCATTTGCAACTGCTAAGCTCATTGTAAGTCCATAAATTTACATACATTTTAACTGATGTGACCCAATTGCAGAATAAGTTGAATTTCATTAAAGTGTATACATTGGCTCTGCTTCCAGTGAAGTACTTGTTGTTGGCTGCCTTTTGTACCGTAATGAAGGAGAAGCTTGTTTCAATGAAGTCTGTACAATAGAGCATTTTAGGTTTAAACTCAGATCTTACCTCTCGGCTCTGTCAATGCTTTTTTTCCTCTTTGTGCTTAGCCTAGTTGTATTGCTTTCAAATACTAAGGGTAATCCCTCTAGCTTTCACAGGCATTGTCAGATTTGATGCATGATCCACTAAAACATGCAAGTGGGTGCTCATTCCTGTGTGAGAACTTCCATAGTATGCACCTTATTCTTTATCTTCAGAGTGATGCCAGGAAATGCACTACCTTTTGGCTCATCCACATTGTTCCCAAATCTATGGGGTAGAGTCCTCTCTTTTTAATGCAGAATATATATATCCCATTTTGGGGTTGGAGAGGGTGAAACACTTGAGTATTTGGTTTTTTGTCATATGTCTTGACGTGGTGTATTTTAGGGGAGATGAATGCAAAAGGTGGTGAAACTCCACTGAAGCAATTTAGTACGTAGTAGATGTTATATTACAGACACAGTGGTGAAGAATGTACACACGGCAAACAACCTAAGGGGAAGACTTATGCCCCAAAAACTTGTCTGCTGTTTTCTACTGTATCAGTTAGTCTGACTGAAGATACTACCACTCAGTATGAAAACTGCCTAATTCACATCGTATGGCAGCCATCTTTAATTCCAGCTGGCTGTGAGCACTTTGTTAGACACCTAATGTGCAAGGTTTAATATGCCAATAGCATTTGCCAAAGTCATCTGTTGCTCTGTGGTTTTCTGTCAGATATGCAGACTGAGTATCATTAACTTTAAACGAAGTAATACGAGGCATTCATCAAGAGATGTCTCTCCTTAAGTCTGTGCAGTGAGCTGTGAGGGAATACTGTGATTTGTATTGCATGTTTTCCCAAGGTAATGTTGCTTTTAAGTGTTGCAGATTTAGAATAATGTAAGCAGACATTCATACAGTGATGAAAGATGTGTTTTATAAAACTCTGAGGTAAATGGATAGAGACAGAATATGTACTTAAAATATGTAGTTTAACTTGCTTATATCCCCTTTTGCATTAAGGCACAACTTAAAACAAGCTTTTCCATCTTTATTTCTGCATACCAGCAGCATCACCACTTCCATACCTACTAACCTCAAGAGACAGAAATATCATCAGTCAGCTTGAATGCCTACTGATAGCTCTCCTCTCTGCAGAGATTAACACCAAATAGGACATCTCATAAATGAATACTGATATTTTTAAGCTTTCATAGTGCTGACAGGCAGCAAGCTGGCTGCAGTGATGAGAGGCACATACCCATCCTCCAATCTTGTTGGGTTTCAGTTTTAAATCCGTTCATGTCAATGAGGGAAGCCCTGAAGAGGAGAGTCATTTATTTATAATCAGATAGACTCAGTATAGAAAGTAGCAGGGCAAGTTGTTTCTAAACACTCCATATCTGTTGTTCATACTTAGGCCTTACCAGACAGCTGTACTTAGGAATTTCAGCATTCATTCCTGCTCATTATTTGGTCTCTTTACTGGAAGTGCCAACAAGGGAGCCAATTAGTGCTGGCTGTGACTGTTGTCTGTTTTTTATGGAGGCACCTGTTCAGCTCTCAGGAAAGTCAAGATCTACCTGCTCATTTCACACAGGGCATTGGGCTACTAGCAGATGATTGTAAATGATGATTAGCCTCCATTGTCCTGCTTGATACTTACAGTGAAAATGAAAGGTGTAATATTCCTTACTATCTCTATACAGCCTTCGGAATTTATTGCTGGTGCAAAAGTGCTCCTCGGGGCTATGAACTGACTGTTGACCTTATTGCTCTTTACAGCTTCCTGAGGAGGGAAGGTGGAGAGGAACATGCTGGTCTCTTCTTCCTTGTATCCTGCAACAGAATTTGTGGGAATGGTTCAAAGCTGCATCAGAGAAGGTTCAAACTTGACATTAGGAAACATTTATTTACTGAGACATTAAAGACTGTTGTAGATCCCTTGTCAATGGAACTATTCTATTCTATCTAGCCTAGCCTAATGTTTCTCTGTTTTGGTTTTGTTTTAGAAAACTCACAAGGAGGACCATGGTATTTTTTGGCTTCATCAATAATACGTACCTTGTGCCAAAGTTCAGTCTTCAGTGGAAACAGGAAACAGCTCTGCCTTCTGGGGGGAGACTTCTGCACAGCCACTGCAGCACTGAGTTGCTGGCAGCGTAGTATGTTTGCAGCAAAGCAGTCTTTGATGGACAGAGCTTACCTCAGAGGCAGTTTCAGGCTGCCTGTTGACTGGCTGTACTTTGACATACCAAACTTCACAACAAATGAAGTCATCTAAAGCCTTGTCAAGCAGACAGGCTTTCAGGACAGGTGGGATTTTGGCTGTGCAGACAGATTTTGGTCTCGAGGGGAATATCAATGCCTCAGCTTCGTTTTCAGGTCCAGAGGGATGCAATTCAGTTCTGCTACATAATTGTACAAGTGACCTGCCTGATATATCAAGGAAAAAGTATTGTTTAGCATTTATTGCTGACTGGCAGAACATGATGGCTTGTACCATCAAGGCTTGTATTGCAGTTTTCCTGGGAGAAGGTGATGTTGAAGATTATGACTGGGCTTTCCTCTGGCTGGAACATGGAAGAGATAGATTGTCTATTAACATGGCCTCACATGCCCCACCATCAATAGCAATCAACCAAAACTGCTATTTCCTTTGCTCTTCTTTAATACAGATATGCTTTTTTTCATGATACACTAAGCTAAGTAAGGCATAAGAACTTTCGTACCATAGAATGTAAAAGGAGAGAAAAGCAGAATGCAGAAGAGAAAAAAAAGCCCCTGAGCAAAAGCTCGCTTAGGATATTTATTTTTTCATTAAATCTTGGCAGCTACTTTAAAAATTAAAATATTACTGGTTTTCAAATTTACAACTGACTAGCCTTTGAATTTAAAAGTGTTTGGGGAGGGGTGAATAGTTCATTAGCTTTTTCCCTCAATGACACTTTCAAATGCTTTCCTTATGGTGACCTCTATTTTAAATTTATGGGTATTACTTAAGTGTCAAACAAGCTAAGTGGTGCATTTCATTAATGAAAAATTAATGGAGAAGACCTTGGGCTAGTTTGCAGTACTTGTTTACAATACATATACTTCATTAGAAGAACATCAGTCAAGCAAGGACCCTGCGTGGCTGCAGTGGTGTTGTAAATGGGACTTTATTCTCTTTTTTTACCAGTTAATGAAAGTATGAGGCAGCAAAGAATATACATAAAAGAGATTTAATGAGTCTTTGGAAAAGTGTTAAAATAGGGTACACAAGTCATAAATTTCAATTACTAGCTACTCCAACCATGCTTATTAGTGTAGGAAAGAGATATCAGTTCATAAAAGGATCAAAGTATTTGTGGCAGACAGGGACCAACTGACTTGCAGAAATTTGGGTTTATACTCCACTGGTTAGAATAAGGGTCTGGAGAGAAAGCCTTAATGCTCCTGTGTTGTCTCTGCCACTGAGGTGACACATAACTTTTCTATGATTCTATAATTCTGTGACCTTAAAGCAAGTAACTTGTCCCCAGAAATGGGGCTGATTCTCAAAAACCCACTTTCTTCAGAAGCTCCTCAGTGACAGCCTTTGCAGAGAATCTTCTCTGTCCTTCTATATAATGAACAGCAGGGGTGACTGAAAAATCAAAGTCACACTTCAATGCAATGTGAAAGGCATAGTTTATTGTCTCAAATGAAAAGCTGTGCAAAATCATACAGTTAAAATATATTCTCCATCTCAAATCAGCCTATAGCTACCCATAGGCTTTGGCTCAGAAAAGAAACAAGTCTTTTCTTCAAAACTTTTCTCATCACATAATAGCTAAGGAGTCCTTTAAAGACACTGACTTCCAAGCACACTAATGCCAAAACACCATCCTGGATTATACACAGATACTCGTAATAGTGCAATCTTTAAGGCTATTTATATGATGCAATTCTTCCCATTGTACTATAGGTATATTTATCCACAAGTAATCAATACTGTACTAGACAGTGAATCCCAACTTATGAACAGTATGGTATAGCACAATTCAGACATACAGATTTGTAAACATGAAATATCCTCAGACACAGAAGAATTTCTTGGAGGTCTATGTGGTCCTCTTTCTTCTGAGCCCTGCTTTAAAGGATCACAAGAAAGTATGCAGTTTGGGACAAGCTGTATGATAATGATAAAATTACTTTGTAATAATGTCTTGGTGTCAAATCTGCATATCACTGTGCTGGACACAGAGCTTTTATTTTTTGAGTATAGAAAGCTCCTATTGTAGATCAGACTTGTTAAAGAACGCAAGACCAAGAGTGTATAAACAGTGCCTCAGTTTCTCTGCCTGTAAAATGAGAATAATTGGTTTTGTAAAATTGTTGTACTACCTTGTTTCTCCTTGGCACTGCTTACATCTGGTCATTGAACTGTCATCCCTATTCTCATTGTAGATTATTAGAAGTCTTCTCTTGTTAGGAGAATGCTTTCAAATGCTCTAAGCACCTAACTCTCTTCAATGTGATCCTCAGGCCTTCTGGGTCTTGCTGGCTGCCAGTTTTCTAAGCAGAGCATTCAAATTGGTCTGCACAAAGGAGTAAATGAGGAATGACAGTTACGGCTTTTCTGGCTTTCTATGGGCAGTGGATTAATAATGTAAAGTACTCTGCAAGACAAGTTATTTGTTTTTGCTGAGATTAAATAGAATCACTTGGAAACCCATGTGGGTTTATTACTATAATAACTTTCATACAGTGATAACAAATATGAGCACCATAATATCATTGGGATCAGTCCTTAATGGTCACAAATGCTGTTTAATGTTCTTAAATCAGTTTTGGAATACCAGCTCTGAGGATTATTTTGTTTAATAATACTAATAAAAGCAACAAGAAAGTACTCAGATGCTGATTATATTAATCGTAGAGGGAGGAGAAGAGACCATAATTATACAGTACATTGAGGCAGAACTGAGCTGACATTTGCAAGTTTTTTCCCCAATGCAAACCAGTTGACTTCAAAAGCTTTTGAAAGAAGCATTTTCTTCTCTTTCACGAGGCTTCAAAATTTTTTTCAGAATAAACCAATATTTGGAAATGGACCAGTGTGAGCTGTGTATGTTGCAAGATTGCAGTTTCCCTGTATTGTAAACAAATTTATTTAGCCATGGCTGTACCTGTAAAAGACTGCAGTATGTCCTGTTCAGAAAAGTGGCATAAAAATGGTAAAAAATTCCAGTAATTATGAGTTCAACAAGGCCAAGTGCAAGGTCCTGCACATGGGTCAAGGCAATCCCAAGCACAAATACAGGCTGGATGATAAGTACCTCTCTTCTCCGGGGTTGACAGTGAGAGGATGAGAGGAAACGGCATCGAGTTGCACCAGAGGAGGTTTAGATTAGCTATAAGGAGGAATTTCTTTACTGGAAGAGTTTTTAAGCCTTGGCCCAGGCTTTCCAGGGCAGGGGTGGAGTCATCGTACCTGGAGGTGTTTAAGAAATATTTAGATGCTCTGTTTAGGGACATGGTTTAGTGGTATGTTAGTGATAGGTATGGTTGGACTTGATGATCTTAGCGGTCTCTTCCAGCCTTAATGATTCTGTGATTCTGTGAATGCAGTTCAGAAAGCCATTATAAAATAAAAAGAGGAAATATTTTGCAGTCTCTCAGAATAGGGATCTGAGATCCTTATACAGTAAGGTAAGCTTCTGGTAAAGTCAACAGCATTTTTCACTCACTAAGGTTTTAAGAGCCTGGCATAAAAAAGTCTGGAAGAGGTTTCCAGAATGAATAAAATTGCTTGGAATTGTGGGGACTAATTCTCTCTTATCTGCCTTCTGGACTTCTAGAAAATATTTTGTGTGGTTTTTTTGCCTGGAATTTTCATTAGCATCAGGAAGTATATGAGGAAAAACTGCAGAGTACATCAGAGAGAACTGTAGGTGGTCTGTGGACATATTTCTTCTATATTGTTACATTTTGGAGTGATTTTTGAAATAATATTTTTCTGAAGTAGAAAGTATTTATTAAAGAAATCAACAACTATAAATACTGATATTCTACACAGGATTTATTCTCATGTGGTTCTCCTTGTTAGGCAGAAACCATATGCTATTTAGAGCTCTATGCAGTACCAAAATACATCTGATAGCTGGTAGATATGCTAGAGGATAATATATGAGAATACAAGACTGAAAGGTGCATTGTGGGTGGAGGGCACCTATTGCAATTCACTACTATTTCAAGTGTTTATCAGCTGCTTCTTAGAAGTAGCGATTTGTTGGGGTTTTTTTATAGTACTTCTGTCTTTAATATTGTACCAGAACCTCACAGTTTTCCCTCATGATTAGTATCTGTATGCCAGCCCACACACTTATTCATATGAATGAGAGAGCTGATGGGTCAAGGACAATTTGTGAAAAGCGTAAAGGTCAGATTTGATGTTTTCCATGAATAATTGCCCCACTTCATTCTAGTGATTCAGCTGTACTGACAAACTTTCTTTGTAAAGTGCATTTAACCAAGGAAGTGACTTTATAGCTGTTTTTGTTCAGTGTGGGTCACATATACTCTTCAGTATAAAAATTAGAAAAGCACAAAAGGAAATTTTTATAGCTCTTCAATAGGGAAACAATCATTGTTCTTTTTGTTTACTTCATCTGGTCTCCTGAGATTAAAAAGAAATCTTACCCTGTATTAAACCTGTTTTAATCAGGCTTAAGAGGTTTAGCCTTCACTTGTAGAAGGCTTCTCCTTGTGATCTCACTTTCCTCCTTGTGATCTATTAGGGAATATATAAAGTAGCTTAGATTTACTATGATATTTTTCTTTTGAAAATATGAGTTATCATGGGTTTTTATTTTCTTTTGATTGGCGATAAATTCTATACATTATTTACTGTATATAAACAGTAAATATTTTGTGTACCTTGTTGTCCCCTTGCAGCACGTTTTATCAGTCTACTTAGTAAAATAAATATTAGAAATGGAAGCCAAGAAATAATCAAAAAGTTCATACTCCTTCTAAATGATTATTTTTTCTATTCTGTGTCTTACACAGTGAGGCTTACCTGAGTGGTAGTGCAAATGCTAGCATTATACTAAAGCAATCTCATGATCTCCATTTTGCATTTGAATATGAGGGACATGAGTGACAAATTGGTGTAAACAATATTCTGCCTTGGCAACATTACCATGTGTTAGTGAATGACATGTCTCTATGAACTAATCAAAAGGATACTATTGCTTGAATATGTTGAATGCTCTGGTTCCATCCCCTCCCTAAAGGGATGCATTTCAACTTCCCTTTTCCCAGCTCTGGAGTATGGTCTGCTAGATATCGTCCATTATGTATGTATGGTTTATATCTGAATCTGAGTGGTTACTGAGAATAGCTTATGCTGTTGGACAAGGTTCTTCTACAGTTGAATCACCTTTTATTGCTTTGCAGGATTTCCACAATGCTTCTCCGTTAGTTCCAGATGGTCAATAAGAAAAGTTTTTATGCTATTTGCAGGAGTATCCAAACTTAGCAGTGGCATACAGACTAGAGCAGTTCACCCACTTTTGCTAATTCTCCTGTAATAAAGCTTGAGATGCTGTAGGCTGTGAGAATATATTTATCATTTGCCTTTATTCTTAGGGGAGGTTTTACACTGAAAATCTACCTTTCTGCCCTATGTATAGGTTGCTCTTGGAAGGAAGAGCTATAAGAGAGAAGGTTTCTGTTGACCAGAGTACAAAGATGATATATATGTTTTGAAGTTCAAAGTCAAAGATCAGTGATATGTTCCCATGGAAGCTTTCATATCTATTGTTTTTATTTGTTCATGTCTATTGGTTTTGCTCATGTTCTCACCTCCAGTGATGCTCGCTGTAATGCATGTCCATCAGGAACTCTATTCATGGAGCTCTCCAAAGGCCCTTCAGGTGGAAGAGGCTTTCAGAATTAGTGAACTAGAAGAAAAAGTAAAATAGCAAACTTCTTCATAATTTATCCTATAATTAGTCTACAGAAAGCTGACATCCTCTTCTGTTTTTCCTACCACAATGTGTTCCATTTCACAAGGCCTAGAAAAGCCTGGGATAACTGTTCAGTCTGACTTGTGACAATAGTAAAGAAGAACTCCACTCTCCTTTCTTTTGTTTCTCTGATGTATGTTTCAGATAACTTTATATAAGTTTGCAGTCTAGTGAATTTGTCTCTGTTTTTGAGAAAGCTTTTCTTACAGATAGGAAATCTCAAATTTTTCCCCAGGTGAACAATGTTATCAATATTAGTAGAGAAATGGCATAAGATTTCAGAGCTACAGCAGGAAGAAATTGCTCTAGCAGGCAATTTTACAATAAAGGGGTATGAAAATGACACCGAATCACAAAGACATGAGTAATATGGAGGAGGTGTGATCAGCTGTAGTCTCTTTACTAATTGGAACAATGGGAATTTTGAGGTCAGCTGTGCTTGAACTAACTTAAATTATGGACTGCACATTCCAGTACATCACATAAGGAAGACAATTTTCTGTTACTGGCAGGAAGCATGGGCAAAAAAAATCACCTGAAAATGAGAACAAACTTTCAGGGAATGTGATTTCATGTAAAAGAGTAATAAATACATGAAAAAAAAAAGTCGAGAAGGGAAGTAATTGAAGCTAGAATAAATGATATATTAAAAATAGAACTAGATGAGATTCTTAGCAGACACATCACAGGAAAAGGAAAAAGATAGAAAAGTAGGAACGTGGAAATAAGAGACATAAAAAGAAAAAAATGGAAAGGCCTACACTCCTGGATTGCCATTGATGTTTCAAGAGAATGATTGTGTTATTCTTCTGTAATGGCCAAAGTTCACGCTGAAAGAAGTTGCACCAATGTCAACTAGTAATTCCATTAGAAGATAAGAAATGGGAAGCAAGTTAAAGGAGTGGGAGAAATGACAGTAAGGATCTTAGGGAATGGAGCTTAGGGACATGGACTGTCAAGTAACAATACAGTATGTATTGAGTACCTATGCTCAAGTTCCGCTTGCCTCTTACCAGTTACCCTTTCACATTTCCCTTGGTGTCAAAAGCCATGGCATGTGTTTAATCAAGAAATAAGATATACTTTCCAGTGACTGGAATGGCAAATTAGAAGTTGGAATTGCTTGGTCCTTCTCCTAGTTTAGCTATTGACTCACTATAAGTCTTCCATGTCACAACAACCACATCTGATCCAAGATGAAGACAAAGTACCTACAAAACCAATTTTTTGAGAAAGATATTTTTATGATTTCTGTGACTATTCTGACTGTTATGACTATTTTTCAGGAATTGATCCTTATGAACATTTTTTTTTGTCCTTAGGCACCTGCAGTGATTTCTTCCAGCAGGTGATTTAAGCAAAGCGAACAGTTAGTAATGGATTAATTCTTCCACTTTGCTACTGCAGCCCTTTGAGGTTCAGCTGCCAGCTAGAACTTCCCTAACCTTGTTTTTTCCTTCCCCTTACTTTCTGTCACTAGTACAGAATTTCTGCCTATCTGAGCATACCTTGACTGCATGTGAAATCCCTTTGGTTTTCAAAATGTAGAAGTTCTACAAGACTGAAAAATGTTGGCTATATAGAAGGAAAAAAAGGCTGAAATATTTAAGTATTAAAATTACTTAGTTACTCATATTGGGAGGAGTTAGACATCATGTGGTTTAATATCCTTTCAATTTTGCTTAGCTTTCGGTCCTTCTTTTTATTCCCAAAGCTAATATGATACAATCTAATCAGTGAAATTCCTGCCTTCCTGGTTACTGGACTGAAGCTTATCAGTGAGGTACCCATTTTTCTTCATATTTGTAAACCAAAGTTAATGGGACTGCCGCAGATTAATGTTATAAAAGAATATGCTAGCTAACATGTCCAATGAAGGGCTTAGAAAAAAATGTGAAATACCACAAATCCTCTAGCAACACAAACTGTGCTTTAACTTGAACTCATCTTCTGTCAGATGAATCTTTTACTTTGATTCCTCCAGAAACTGTTTCCCTGATTAAATTTCAGAGAGAAGAAATCCTAGCTGCTTCATGTCCTATCCCTGTTCAAGTCTTACAGTATTAAGCAACAAAACCAAAATAAACAAAACCAAACCAAAACAAAAAAAGTGAGAAAGCTCTCTAGTGAGTAACAACAGCCTTGTCCACCCTTGTCTTCAGTGGACTCCAGAAGTTTTTCTGGTAAGAGGAGTAGGACTACATATAGGTGAGGAAGTGGTGGGAAAATCCTAGTGGAAGCTTTGGAATTGTCTGTATTCTGAATTAAAACTTTTTTATTCCTGTTGTGAATAATGTTGAGGAACTTTATAGCAGCCAACAGCTGAGGTGCTGCAAATACTAGATGACCTTTAAAGGTCCCCTTCAACCCAAAATATTCTGTGATCCTATGAAAACCCAAAACCCAAAAGAAAAAAATGCCTTTTTCTGTCTGGTGAGGCTGCATGTCAAATCTTTGCTCTCCCACATCAAAGACCTAAGTTGTGTTCTTCAATTATTTGATTAAGTTGATATAAGCGTGGATAACAAGGCTGTCTCTAGATAAAATTTTATCATTCTGATATGGCATTAACTGCTCAGAAGAGACTAGCGTATGTTAACTATTGCTTTGCTATGGATCTTGCTGTATCACCCATTCCTGAGGCATATTTTCTTCTCACCTTGTCTAGGTCTGGGAGACTGCATGTAATGTGAGAAAAAGGACAATAAGGATCTTGGGGAGAAGACTGCATGTAGGAAGAAAAGATAATGTTAAAATTTAGAAAAAAAATCCTTAAAAGTTCATTTTAATCCTGTGTACTTACTAATTTGTTCAGAATGTAAAAGGAAGCTCTTTTATAGGCAGACTAACATCTACATCTACTGCAGGAAATCATGCAAGACTCTGATGGATGCCCATACTTAAAATTGCTGCACATTTCTCATTCAGGCTCAACGTTTTTGACTGTTATATGAATTTTGGTGATTATTAATTTTTAATTAATGTATTTGCATTACTTGATTTGTGATATACAGACCCCGATTTTATGACTGAAATTCAATTCTGTACAAGCACTATTTGAATCCTCTCAGCTAATCTTGGTTTTGTTCAGACATGGTTAGGTTGAAAAAGGTTACAGTGGAGCAGCAAAGCAAGGGGCTACAATAATTTGTTAAAGAGTGAGTAACAAAGGGAACATGACATTGTGAGATACCTGTAACATGCTAGTTTAGTAAGAGTGGTTTCCATCATTTTAGAGCCAAAGTGTTATTTTGGTAAGAGAACTCTTCACAGCAGGAGTTCTGGTCATGTACCACTGGCTTCTCCATTGTTTCCCCAGGCTCTGCACTTGCACTTTATGTTGTTCCCTTCTACTTCCTGCAAGATACTAGAGCATGAGAAGGAGACACAGATGAAAATGATTACATAAAGAGTTACAAATAGTTCACTACAAGAAAGAATAGTCTGAATATACAAGAATCTAATTTTTTCTCATTTGTATTGATCTAAAAGAGTAGTAACTATCTTAGGCTTATGCCAACAAAAAGCTGATACGACATTCTGATCACCTCTTTTGCAACTTGACATCACTAAGTAGTTTCCTTTTGGTTATCCAGCTTTTGTCTTGTAGCCAAGACTGGATCATTTACTTGCCCTTTCAGCATTTATAGCTTTAGTAAATTTTACCCACAGGTCTTACTAGAAATCATTCCAAACAAGAAACGGACTTTCTAGACTGCAATAATGCATTTAGGTATGAGAAAATGGGTATAGAGGAGGGGCTTTTCCAACCATTACCAAGCTGGGTGGAAGTGTCGATCTGCTTGAGGGTAGGGAGGCTCTGCAGAGGAATCTAGATAGGCTGGATGGCTGGGCCAAGGCCAATTCCATGAAATTCAATAAGGCCAAATGCCGGGGGCTGCACTTCGTCCATAACAACCCCTAGCAGTGCTACAGGCTTGGGGAGGAGTGGCTGGAGAGCTGCCAGGCAGAGAGGGACCTAGGGGTGTTGATTGACAGCTGGCTGAACATGAGCCAGCAGTGTGCCCAGGTGGCCAAGAAGGCCAATGGCATCCTGGCCTGGATCAGAAACGGTGTTGTCAGCAGGAGCAGGGAGGTGATCATGCCCCTTTACTCAGCTTTGGGGAGGCCTCACCTCGAGTACTCCATCCAATTTTGGGCCCCTCAATGCAAGAGGGACATTGAGGTGCTGGAGAGGGTACAGAGGCAGGCTACCAAGCTGGTAAAGGACTTAGAACATAAACCTTATGAGGAAAGACTGAGGGATCTGGGCTTGTTTACCCTGGAAAAGAGGAGATTGAGGGGAGACCTCATTGCTCTCTATAACTACCTGAAGGGAGGTTGTAGAGAGGCAGGGATTGGTCTGTTCTCCCTAGCGGAGAGTGATAGGACGAGGGGAAATGGATGCAAATTGTGCCAGAGGAGGTTCATGTTAGATATTAGGAAGAATTTCTTTGCTGAAAGGGTTGTCAGCCATTGGAACAGGCTGCCCAGGGAGGTGATTGAGTCACTGTCCCTAGAGATGTTTAAGAGATGGGTGGATGTTGCATTGGGGGGCATCATTTAGCAGGTTGATGGGGCTGAGACAAAGGCTGGACTTGACGATCTCCAAAGTCTCTTCCAGCTGTAACTGTTCTATGATTCTATGATTCTGTTGCCAATAACCTACAGAAGTTCATCTCAAGCAAAACAAATGCTAGCTCATGTCTGGGGTCTTTCCTATGACATTTCTGGAAGACATGCCAAGTTCATCACTGTGCCCCAAACTACATAAAATATGGGACAATCCAGGCATTGATTCCTAAAGACTTTTGGAAAAATGTGCAAAAGTAAAGCTAGCACCCTTCAAAATTTCAAAAACCCTTAGGAATAGAATTGGCTCAATACAAGAAATTACTTGCTCTATAATGTTTATTTTCATCAGCACTTTTAAAAAGGCCTATAATGGCAATAACCTTCGCACAGAACATAAGCTTAATGATGGCTTGGCTTTTTTCAAACCATAGTCTTTCCAGTTGGTCATTAATCCCCCACTGTGACAAAAGCTTTTGAGCACATTATGTTTAATTCATGGAGGTTACACAGGCTGCTTCCTATGATTTGTGAATGTAAATTCAGGACTAAATTAGCTTCTTTACATTTTTGTCCAGAAATCTGCAGCCTTCTTGATACATATGTCTGTGGAAAACGACTCAAACTCTAGAGACTTTGAACACATTTTATTGGAGGAGAAAACAGAAGAAGGGAGTGGAGGGGGAGAGAGTAGAAGAGAAAGAAGGGGAAGGGAAGGGGAATGGGAAAAAAATCTTCTATCTCTTTTGCATCTTGGTTCCCCATTTATTTACTCACACTGAGGTGGAGTAGCTATGTTTTTTGACTCCCGTGAGAGCTTTTCTTTCTCTGTAACTGTGTTTCTCAGTGTGGCAAAGTTCATACATAGTTTGGTTGGTTGTTATTTTTTTCTTTGACTTCTTTTCCCTTTCCCTTGTAGCTTCCTGGTTGAATCACAGATTAATTTGGTAATGAGTGAAACTCTGGCTCCACAGTATGACGTAACAAAAAGAGGACGGCCTGACTTTTGATCAGTAGACTGCTTTATAAAGAGTTAACATAACCCTCTAGGATCAAGGTCAAGAGCTAATCCGTGCTGCAGCTGTAACAAGACAGCAGGAGCATATTCCAGAGCTATTTAGCAGTGCAGAGCAACACCAGAGAAAAAAGGTGTAATGCAGTTCATTTCAGAATTCCTTACCACCTCGGTGCTGTTTCTTTAGCAAGCACTGTCAGATTTCTCACTAAAATCTGTCTCTGTTGATTTCTGTACTGCCTGCTCTTCTTTTTAAGGCTAAAAAAGGTATTCAGTGTGTGTAATTAGTAAAACATGTAATCTTCTTTGTTTTTAAAGTGTTAATCTGCAAATAAAAAAGACAAAGTATTAAGCTTTCTCTAGTTTCAGAGCTGAAAATCTTCCATCTAAAGCTTGCTTTATCACTTTCTATATATCAGTTACTATATTTGAGTAAAGAAAATGAAAATTAAAAAGATTACATTTATCACACCCCTCTCCCTCCCCTCCCCCCCCCC
>VWZO01013281.1:233244-262535 GCA_013396975.1 Bucco capensis
TCCCCCCCCCCAAATCCAGTTTTTACACAAGAATATCAAGACTAGATACAAAAAAAAGTCTCATATGTTCAACTGACTATCTGACAATACCAGTCTGGGCCCTTCAGAACAAGACATGTGATAACATTGCATTTTCTTTCATGTTTTGTACTGCATTAGAATGTGATTTAATCTTAAGCATTTGGATGCTGTGCTAGTGATGAAGCACAAATTGAGAGTTAGAGACAGGTTCTATATAACTGGAATATAATTCCACAGCCACATTTGTAGCCATAGTATTGCAGATGGTGTGAAAAGAGAGCTGATTAACACAATCAGTCTACAACTTAATAGCGCTTTACAATTTCAGGTACAACACATTAATGGATTAATCTTTGCCACACCCAGTAGGGTATTTTTCTTTGCATTTCTTATATACGTAAACTGAGAAACTGCACACAGAGGAGACAGTTTCTAATTTAATTTGTTGTTATAACAGCTCTTGTTCTCACTGAGTGCTGCTCTATAACAGAAATAACTACTTTCTAGTGATTTTCATTTCTTACTAAATTCAGACAGCTCTGGGACTCCTCAGTTACTTCATAGGCGGGTTGGATAAAGAAAGGTAAAGATGCTGACAGTGCCATGAAATAACTCTTTCTCTAGCCTCTTTCCTCCCTCTTAGATTGTTCTCCAGTCAGTGTAGCAGAGAAACAGGTATAACATAAGCCAGTTAAATAAGACCTAACCAGTTATAGCTCCTGAAGTTTCAGCTAGTGCATTGTGCTTTTCTTCCTTATATTACCTTTTGTTAGAACAGTTGTGAGTGAACAGGAGAGAGGCAGTGATGGCTGAGGCAGCTAGGTCATTTACAAGAAACAAAATAAGGAGTTGTTGTGTTGCTTAAGTACCAGAATAATTTTTTTTTACTGTGGCTGCTGTCCTGGGGGGTGTGTGTGTTTGTGTGTGTGTGAATCAAACAGAAAACCAGGCATTGTACAGTAGATGGAGGTGTCTTTTGGACTATAAAGTGTGTTTTTACTGCATCATTTATCTCAAATAAGTAATTGAGGTTCAGCGACTCCTGACAGGAAATGACATGCAGACCAGCCTTGTTTTAGGCTGAAGTAGAAGCATCTATCATGTAAATTAACTCTGAACCATGCCAGCAGGCTGCATACATTGAAGGGATAATGGTTGGATGATATATTTCATTATCCTAGGTCTTATTTATCTGCTTCACTTTTTTTTTTTTAAAGCAACAGCTATAGTGATAATTGCCTAATGTCTATATAGTAGAAGAACATTTTATCTAAAGGGCTTGAGGACATCTGAAACCATAGACAGGTACTGAAAGTTTAGATGGGGATGACAGTCTAAGGCCTGCTTACAGATCTGTTTTCTTCCCCATTTCTACTCAGCTTTGTTCTCCTTTTCTCTATAAGAAGCCAACAGGATGTCCAAGACTAACCTCAAATGTGCTAAGAACTCTGTGTTCCATAAATGCTAGCTTCTGTTTAAATTATCAGGAGCTGATGGCCTAGTGGGTGTATCTGTATGGTACAATGAAGTGTCTTGAAGAGATACCTGAAAAATTGGCATAACTGGTACTAGAAGCAGTTTATCTGCACTTGTTAGAAATTACTGTCACAAAACCTGTTAGAAATTACTGTCACAAAACCTTATGGAAGGTGAAGTTGCTGCTTATTTTCAGAAACTCTAAATTAACCCACTCACACTCTCACACTCACATACTCACAAATACTAAGACATGCGTGCTGCTTGGGGGATGAGACATGCCAGCTATTGAGTGCTCATTGTATTCTGGAGTTCTTGTTTGGTGATACTGAATTAGTTTTAAACTTGTTAGGAATCAGCGGTTATTATGGGGTTGTTCTCTGATTCAGAATCTTGAACAAGTTTCTGTAAGTCTTAGGCAAGCTCATTGTCCATTTTGCCTTGTTTGTAACATATTAACGGGTAGATGTGGCACTTCGAGGGATGGTTTAGGGATAACAGGAGTGTAGGGCTGTCGGTTGGACTTGATGATCTTGAAGGTCCTTTCCAACCATGGTGATTCTATGATTCTATATGTTTGGAGTATAAACATATCTGTGTAGCTGTAGCCTATTTTCCCTGTGGGCTAACAAGAAAAGGAATGGCATATGTGATGATGGGCTATGGCCTTGATGCCATTCTCCTGTTGTCAAAGGGTAAGATCTCCCTCGTTGACTCATCTATGGTCTTACCAGAGTCCAGGCTTTCTGTTCTTGACATAAACAGCACATTTCTCATTTTTATTTCTGGGAACAGTGTTCTTCTTTATCAATGCAGACGATTCTTTTAACACTTACTGGTCTTTCTTGTGATGCTTGCAGACATTCGCTTCCACTCACGCTTTGTTTGTACTAACCATAATATTTCTGTTACAAGTCTCTACATATCTATTAGGGCAGCTTATATTTAGAATAAGGAAACTTAAACAAATACTATGTAACATGGCCATGGACATACTTGCCTGGTTATTGTCTGAGAGGAAACCTAGGGTTAAAGTCCTACCTCAGCTTGAAACAGTTTAATGCTCAAACTCTGGATCATGAATTTTTGTGGTCCTAGTTTTGAAACTGTTGTACTTACAAGGTCAACAAAGCATCAGCAAGAGACTAGCCCAGGCTAACCATATCATTATACAGTTAGAGTGGACTAGCTTTGCTCTCAGGCTGTTACAGTTTTTTTTCTGTAAGTTTTCCCTGTTGTGCATATATTCTCCAGAGAGAGCATGGTTTGAAGCCTTATAGGTGGTCATCACTTTCTCAAGTTCTCAGATGGTAAATCAAGCAATGAAGGCAAGTTTTCTTGGTATCTCAGCCAGCTTGACAGCTCACTGAACTGATGTGCAGCATTACTGGCTGCACACTTTCTGAACTGTGTTAATACAGCAGCTACTTAAAGATCAGCCATCAAAACCACCAGTTTCTTTATAGCAGTAGGGACCTAGTATTTTGCAGATCCAATCAGCAGTTAGCAAACACAACACTGTATGAATCTGTAATCTACAAAGGTAGCTGAAACTACAAAAGCAGCTTTGGACCAATGACCTTTATAGCTACGTTAACACAGGGTTAGCAGAGAGTTAAGACCCTTTGCTTCTAAAGCTCTCTAATACAGGCATGTGCAGTGGTACAAGGTTGCATCTCAGTGAATTATGCAACATTAAGTGTATCCTCCACTTATGTCCTCTTAATGTGTGTTGTAGGATGTTAGAAAGTCTGTTCCAAATCCCCATCTTATTTATGCAGTAGTCCGGAAACAATAGCAGTCACTCATCCCAGGGCAGGCAAGAGTTGTTACTATCCAAGTTAGAAGGGAGTAAAACTCACCACTTTGAAACAAGCGGAGAATGAGAGAAGACAGCTAGAATTATTAAGAGTTTCACTGACCCTTTCATAAATTACTTGAAGGAATGTCCAGAGAGACCTTGATTTTAAGAGGTGACCAAAATGACCACAGGGAGCTATTAACAACTCTTAAAAGTGAGTCAATCTGTTTTAAGTGAGTTAATAGCATCATGAGGTTGAGATCACAAGGCTGCTATTATCTCCAAGAGAATGAAAGCAAATCAAAGTCAAGTCTGGTATTAAATTTAGAAGGAGTGACTTCCAGCACTAGATCAATCTGTCTTGTGTTACAAGTTCCTATTTCAAGTTTATGTACAGTGCCTGCCAATGATATCTTCTATGTGGTGACTGTTACTATACTGATTTCAATGGGATTGCATAGGTATGACTGTAATTGAACATGGTAGTTCGCACAGAAAGATTCAAACTAACTGGCACAATCCTATTCATTGAGAGTACTGTATTTCTCATATGGGTCCTTTGATAACTGACAGCAGGTAGAACCATGTGGTATTGCATCTGAGGTATTCAATATTATGAGCTAGGGCTTCAGCAACAAATTTGTTTCTGTGTCCAGATAATGTGCAGTGCTTTTGGTCAATTTGCTTTATGTTGGCAATGGAGTCATTTTGCTTGAAAAAAAGGAATTAGTTGTTATGGTAATCAGCTGAAAGAAATTTGGTATTTAAAATCAGTATCTATAAATTATTATTTAAAACATTAATTTTACATAAATTCTTATCTGCTAATTTATTATTATTGTTATTCCTTGCTACTCCATAGACTGCCTAGCAATTTCAGAGAAAGAATAACAATTTATATTGCAAACAATACAATTGTATATAAGCTGTTGTATAGCCAATCAGCAGCATCTGTGAAGTCACAGGGGATCTGGCTCCTCTATGGAAGTACATGCATACATATAGAGGTTAATTTACTTTTAAGACCACTCTTTTGTTAGTATATATATATATATATATATAGATCTACAGCAGCTATTAAACTGCATGGAACTTTATTCTTTACTGATACTGGAAAAGTGAGGGAAAATAATTATCTCATTGTAAGGCATAGGAATTCAGAGACACATATTTAGTATCTAAGTTGTGACAGGATGTAGTTTTGCTAGTCTTAAGTCTCTTTAGAGAAAAATGGCCCTAATAATCAGGTGGTTTTTTTCAGGCCTTTGCTGTGCAAGAACTCAATAGCTCTACCAGCCTCAAACTCCCTGCACTGCTCAGATTCAACACAGTCAGGAACACTGTGCTTACTGAATTATCATAACTACCTTCCGGTGCTTGAGAGGACCTGAAATTGCCTCAAATTGGTGGACAGACATCTCCTTGCATGAGGGACTCTTCAGCTTCCATAAAGTCTTGATAGGAAGAGGAGCAGATGACTTTCTTTTGTTCTTTGACAGTCAGTGTGCTGTTTAGGGAACAGCATTAAACTAGCCCAGCTTATGCTGTCATTTCAAAAGTAGCTGAAAGCTTTTAGTAGTTCATTGACACTGGAGGAAAAGGTCTCTCTCCCTTTTCCTACTCTGCTGTTTCTTTCTTCACCTTCACCTTCTCTGTCATTCAGTGCCATCTTTTCCCTCTGTTCAGTGCTTTACTGAGGTAATCCAACTTACTAACACCTGTCTGTAGGTTAGTTGTCCTGCAGTCTTGAAAACTAAATCATCTTGTTGTGAGTCCAACAATCACTGCTCTTGGGTGTGTATGGATGAAGAGGAGTGAGGAGGAAGAGAGGGAGCCGTGTCTTTCAGCTTGAGGCAGTCCTGTCGCCATATTACACGTAACTATTCTTTTAAGATGCTAGGGCTTCTGTGAGAGGTTCAGACTGTACAACAGCTGTTGTTTAGTCTGCTTGTTCTTCTAGAAGGTGATGCAGAAATAGATGAGACAGCCCCCTAGATCTTTGGACATCAACAGATCATCGAAGATCCTGCCTCTGTTTCTCACACGGTTACACCCTTAAGTTGAAAAATATCTTCTAGATTTCTCAAGTCTCATCAAGACATGATACTTTCTTTGCTCTTTCTGGGACATGTTCTCTGCACAGAGCTGAAAACTGAGATAGACTCTTCCAGAAAGTCTTGTTAGAGATGACAGATAGGAACTAGTGAACTAGAATGAGGAGGGAGTAAAAACATGTGCTGTTCAGTTCATCTCCTTATACCACAGAGGGAGGTAAGTGTTTGTGGTTTGAAATGCTGAGAGATCCCCAGCAGTATATGAATCCTTTGACTGCATACACTTTGAATTTTAACATGGTGTGCATTTTAAATAAATGCAGTGGACAGTGAATGAAAACCTTTGGGCTTGACAAGAATGCAACTGATCTGCTTCTCATTTAAAATCTTACTTCTACAGCTCCTCATTGCTCATTAAGAGTCTAGATTTTGTTTCAACCCATAGTCTTAAACAGCAACTGTTGCACATCTCACTTCATGGAGAACAGATCTGTTCAAGCAAACACAACTTTATTTTTGACAAGGTTGGCAGAGAAGAGGAGCTGTGCTGACATCTACCTGCACTTCTCAAAAGCATTAGAGTTTATGCCACATGACATTCCAATTAAAAAATTAGAACTGTGCAAAATTAATGTCGTGTATAATAAATAGATTATAATTGGCTGATGGGTTTCAAAAAATAAATTGTAAATGAGGAATCATCACCTACGGAGGGTTTTTCCAGCAGGGTTCTGTGGAGATCTTTTCCAGCCTAATACAATTCAGTGATTATATTAGTAGTTCAAAAGCAATGAAATCAGTGCCTGTAAAATTTGCCAAGGTTACAGTATTAGTAAGAGTAAACAGTTGGTAAAGTTGGATCAGTTTAAGAGACCAATCTAGTTCATTTGGGAAGTGGGTGTTGTTTAACCAGCACAAATGTTAATATAGCCAAATGCAAGGTTGTGTGTTTGGGAATAAGGATGATAGGCTACACACGCAGGGTGGGTACCTTGCTTCCAGGGAATCAGTGACCCTGAAAGGAGTTAGAAGTCAGGGTGGCTAATTGGCTGAACAAGAGCTCTCAGTTTGATGCTGTTGCTGAAAATTAATGTGACCTTGGGTGAATAAGCAGGACATTGTTGAATAGGAGCAGGAAAGCAGAGAGTATGACTCTACATAGTCATGAGCACTTAGGGGATCTTGAATGAGACCATTAAGTACATCCCTGATTTGGGAGTGGATCCTATTGTGTAGGAGGTAAAAACACTGCACAACACAGCCCTCTGAATATGGTATGCTGAAGTGAAGGTACCTGAGGAAGTTCTCTGTCACCAGAGACCTGTTTCAGTTGCAGCCTTCCTTGACATGATATAATCTGTAATTAAATGGTAGCATCCAAGTTGCTCTGTGTTTTTGCGCTGAAGTGTCAGTCCCAGCTAGGGAAGAGTGAACAGAACTCTCCAGCATTGAATATAATGTGGTTGAATAGTCAAAGTGGTGAAATCATGACTTTTTATTTGATTTGTATTATAGAAAACTCAAGGCCACTGCCTGTTTGAAGGAGTGGGGAAGAATATAAAAAAAAATGGATGGAGAAGAAAACCATGCATATACTAAGTAATTCATCATACAACATTGCTAATCAGCCACCTGAGGGGATAACAAATGCATTGTGAGCCTTTTCCTGCTCAGCATGGACTTCACTGGTTAATACTTTCATTCAGATGCTAGCAGTTCTATTGAATTTACAATATAGATGCTGAAGAAAACATTACAGTTAGAGACAGAACTCAAATGTATTTCTGTACATTCTCTCCTGAGATCTGTATCTCACTCATTGTTTTGGGACAATGCTTGTAAAACTGGGAAAAGGACACTTTCTACATATGTGGGTTTCCTTCCTTACTTCTCTTTCCTTTCTTCAATTGTCTGCTTTCATTCTTTTTAAATATTTGAGTGATCTTAATTTGATATCTGAAGTTTGGATTTGGGGTGATGCTGTTGAAGCCTACTCTCATGTGGAGAACCAGGCAGTGAACAGGTCTGTGTTACTATGTAATGCAGGGACCTTGAGAATTTCTTTCTCTCCTGTTGAAAAGAAGATTTTGAATAACCATAGCAACAGTAAACTTGCTGTGAATCTTACAGCATGAAGTGTTGCAGATATCTACTTCTGGAGATCAAGGAGTTAGTCAAGGGTATCTCTTCTGTGTGTTGTTCCCACTGCCCTGTCTCTCCCAGGTTGATACTAGAGAGATCAACATAAAAATAAGTTGAACAGTTTCTGACAAATGGCTTATACTGCTCTGATTGCTCATGCATTGGCTGTGGATTTTTTCTATGACTTATTTAAAAGAAATCAATAGGAAATGTTTAATTTTCATATGGCATATTGAAAGCAAACCACACAAGTGCTTGAAGAGGTGTGTTGTATTTTATGAAGAGTGTAAAAAGACATCCAGCTCATATGAAATGATTTGCCTGGCTTAATTAGTTCCCCTTCAGGGAGTTCAGTGGGAAGATGACAGACCTAAGGAGGAAAAAAAACACTTGTATGTTAAGGTTACAAAAAATCAGCTGGGCTAGGTACTCATTTAACCTACAGCAAACACAAAATGTTTTGACGTAACTTAAATCTTTATGACTGTGAGGTAAGTTAGGCTCTCTTGCATTTGCCTGGAGCTGAGAGCCTGTATCTGAATAGCCAGTGGGACTCAGGTGCTGTGTGGCAGCTTACATCTCAACTGACTCTGTGTATTTAGATTAAACACTTAGGGCTTTTAAAATGGGTGTTGGTCTGGGTACTGGAGTTAAAAAATACCTTCAGCTACTACTAGTAGTAGGAGTAGTATTAGTATTAGTTTTTTAATTCTCCTGCCAGGTTGTTTCGCCCTCACAGGTGAAAGCAACTTCTGCACTAAAGGTTTGTGAATCCAGATAATGTCTATTGGTTGTCTCATAGCTTCAGATGAGTTTCTCTGATGTTCAATGTACGTGACTGAATTAATTCCAGAATTGTTAGTTGTGTCCTAACAGAAATTTCTTCATTTTAAAGTGTCTAATTCTATTTCTGTATAGATTGAAATCTTGTAAGACATGCTGCCTGCCCTCCAAACCAGCAGTATCATGTTGTCACATTACTGTGGTAGTATCCTACTTGCTGAGGTTTTGTTGTGCATATATAAATATATATGCAGCCCAACTTACCTTTGCTTCATTGAGTACTTAGTCAGTGCAAGGTCAGGTCTGCCAGCAAAGCTCTGTGAGAGGTGCCAGAATGGACACTGAGAAATGAAAATACTAACTTATAATTATTAATATATTAGAAATCATCTGTCACTGTAGCAGGGAAAGCTTGCATTCAGTTGTTGAAAAATTGTCTTTTTTGTCTATCTCCTGAATAAACAAAGAAAAGCATATTACTCCCCACTTAATGAATAGGTACTCCCTCTAAAAGGCTATTGATCAACTGCTTCTGTACCCAGCAGCAGGAACTCCTTTAAAGCATCCCCAGTGGCCAGTATGGGTGGACTTCAATATAGGAAAGGCTTGTATACCATGAAATGTGGAATACTGGTGTACATGTGCAATGTGGAAGGACACACGACAGGACAAGAGGCAATGTGCACAAACTGAAACATGGGAGATTCCCTCTGAACATTAGAAAATCCTTTTTTTACTGTGAAGATGACCAAGCATTAGCAGAAGATGCAGAGAGATTGTGAAGTCTTCATCCATGGAGATACTCAAAAGCCAACTGGACACAACCCTGGGCAATCACCTTTAGATGATGCTGCTTGAGCAGGGAGGTTGGACCAGTGACCTCTGGAGGTCACTTCCAACCTCAACCATTCTGTGATTTTGTGTTGATAAATCCTTCACAACCTGTAGTTGGTGACTCAACTAGAAAAAAATCTAAGTGTCTGGCATGTGGCTTCTGATGTTCGCAAGTCTGGCATCACTGGTAGGAAGCAGAGACAAAACCCCAATATTCCTTGCTGTGTTTCAACTCACGAATCTCTTTTGTGTGCCCCAGGTATATGAAAATTTTCTTTACTATGATGATCTAACTTCATTAGAAAGCTGTATAAAGTCTTTGGAGATGTGCAGATTACAGGCACAATGGGGAATGACTGTTCTGTGTTACGCTGTGCCAAGAGTTTTCATGCTGGTGAAACTGACATGTGGGTATTAACTTAGAGATAAGAAAGTATTTCTTTTTCGCATGTGGCATCCATTTCCAAACAAATAATATGCCCATGTGACAGAGCAGAAAAGCCTTTGCTTATCATAAAGCTAGTGAGAATAAACACTGTTGCTGTGCTGAGAATTTTAATTGGAGTTGTATATGCTGAACTCTTCCACAGATCTTAAAATGCCTATCTGTGCTTGCTTATGCTTCTAAACTTCATCATCTAATACTCAAACAGAAAAGAGTGGCTCGAAATCCAGCACATTCACCCCTTTCTTTGCAGGCGGGGAAGGTGGATGAGGATTTCATCTGCCACCAGAGAGCACTGGTACTATACGCAAGAGTCAGAAGGGCTGGTTTCCAGGGCCGGTGCTGCCTGATGCTGCTCCTTCTTTCCCCAGCTTTCCCTTCGAGCTGGCAGCGGCTGTAAGGTTCTTAAAGGAGGCCCTGTGCAGGACGGCTCCGTGCCTGCTTTACCTCCACCCTCTTTTGTGTTCTGTGAATCCACACTAGCAGGGGCTGAGTCTCAACCTTACAAGTGCCAGGCCAGGAGGAGCTCCACCTTGCCAGAAGGCAGCCGACTACTTGTGCAGCCGTTTGCATTAAGCTTGAACCTGGAGCCTGCAGCCTGAACGCATTGGGCTGCAGGCTGGGAAAGTGGCACTGCTGTCATTCTGTCATTGCACTGAGAGCCCTCACTGTTGCTCAAACTCAAGAAGAAAGGGCAATGCAGCAGCTGCCTCAAAGCAGTGAGTTTTGACACCCTCCTCTACAAGGTGTTTGTTTCTGAAAACAACTTAATTTACACTTGAAGCAAATGTTCCTTATTTGTCGTTAACTTGAACTCTTACTACTTTTGTTGCAGACCTGAAGAAGGACTTGTATGTTTCTGCAAGTTGCTTGTTGGGTTTTCTGCCTTTATTTTGCACAGAAACATAGCCTCACGTCCTGCAGCAACATAGCTGCAGCAAAGCTACTGATGCTTTTAGTCCTTGTGCAGCTAAGGAGCATAGCACTGCTGGGGCATTCTGTGATCATTCATGTGGTTTGCATGTACTTTGACTGAAACCACTGCACCATGCAGGCCTAATAATTACTTTGAAATTGGATGTCTCCTTTTTTAGGGATAGCAAAGAACTTTGTAAATGGTATGTCTACCTGTACCTGAAGTAAACATAGCTGCAGATGTGAAGACAATATTGAGGTATACCTTCTGGAAAGGCTACCTGATCAAATTATATTCATCCTTAATTTTACGCCTAATTCCTGTAGGATATTCACCACTAGATGAAAGTAGTGTTAGAGATCCAAACAGTACTTCACCAGAACTTCTTTCGTCAATTTTCTGAAAGTCTTTCTCATAGTTAGAAGCAGTGTCAAAGGACTTCCTCCATCTCCTCAGCAGCAGGCTAGCAAGGGGCTAAAGTGTAAAAAGAATTCCTCAGTTGTCATCCCTATGGTTAAAATGTAAATGGGAGTGTGGCAGAGAGGTGAGCTGGCTGAATTTATCCTCTGTTTTCTTCAGTAACTCAAGTACTGTTTCTGGGCAATGCTGGCTCAGCTTCTCAGAGCAGTGACCTACTGCCTTGTGGAGACAAGATGTAGGCAGAGCTATTGTTTCAGTCAGTGCATATTTTGGGCAGCATCTTCTATAGGTTGGATGCCATAGCACCACAGTAGCAGATGCAGCTCCTGTGGGTGGAGGTACTCACAATAGTCTTTAGTGAATAACCTTAGGTGGCATCACAGAATCACAGAATGTTAGGGATTGGAAGGGACCTCTGGAGATCATCTAGTCCAACCCCCCTGCCAGAGCAGGACATCAACACACATAAATACAGAAGCAGCTCTAACAGACTATTAGACTTTCTTTACTGAACCTCACTGCTTCTGCCCAACCTTACCTGTAAGAAGTAAAACAGAATTTAATCCTCTTCTTCAAATTTCAGTATGCATTTTCAGTAAGCATCCTGATGCTGCTGCTCATTCAGTAACATAGATGTTAAAATAGACAGCCTGTGCTAGGGTAGTAGTCCTGTCCTGTGTCAGATGGAAGAGAATTTTCCCTTAAGTAAGTCCTGTGAGTTGAGGCAGCATCCTCCGGTTTCCTACAGCCCTCTCTTTCATGTAACTCCAGGGCCAAATCCTGCTTAATTTATAGGCTCTGACAAAATTCTAGAGCAGGAATAATAGCATGGTTGCAGAGCACATGCTATCGTTTAGTATCTAAAGTGCCAATTTTCTGACAAAATGTGTAATCTAACACAGTGTTGTATAGAGTCTGTGTTTGATAGAGAACCTCTGTAAGTCACCTCAGATTAAGAAGGGGAGAGTTTAAGCTGTTACATGGGTAATGACAAAGAGAAAAACAAACAATTCAGACACAAGTCTCCATTATTTCCCCCAGCAGAGATTCAACAAGACAGGAAAAACACAATCTGCCTAAAACCTGACATATACTTTCACCCTGTCTAATATCAGTATATAGTTCCTGTTCACTTCCCCCTCCCCAGAGCTGAGAGCTTTACAAGTAGGCACTTGTACACATGTCCACACAAAATGTTTTGAGGTAAATTCGTTTTGTTTTGCAGTGTCCCTTGCTGGCAGGTTTGAAAATAGCTTTACCCAAATCTCAAGTTTCAGGAAGGGTTTTAAGATTATGCTGTGAGCGTACCATGAGGGCAGTTTCTCCTGCTGGTTAAACCAGGGATCTGTCTCTTCAAGACTTGCCAAGCTGTGATGACAAAATGACGTATTGGAAAAGGACATGAAAAACTATTTCTGAATGACTGCAGCCTGAGTACCAAAAATCCCGCTGCAGGATTTGATGACTCTCAAAGAAGTTGGGTAATCAAGGAGTGGAGGAGAGGTTGAGATTTGCTTTGATTAATTTATTCATATGTGTAATTTGCAAGTTTAAATTAGGAGCTGTAGCTGTCTATATAGTCAATGAACTGCATAGACCACCTGCTGAAGAAGACAGAAAGCCCAGGGTTGGATCATGTGGAGCTTGTGTGGACTAGAAACAGGAACAAGCATTAACTCAAGTGTTGCAAATAAACTTGATAGAGGTGGGCAAATAGCTCCCTTCCATTGTGGTATTTATGTATAATGTCATGCAGTTCAGCCTGGAACTGCATTCCCATTCTCCTCTGCAATTATTTGTAAACTTTGGCAGACCACACGATGAATTGCTGTGCCTTCAGCGAATGCAGATTTCCAAATGACTTTGAAAGCAAGGAAAATCTTGAAAGAGGGGATATTTGTGAGCATTGCCATGCTCTCACTTGCATATTCAGTAAGAAAAACATGAATGAACAGCAGCTGAAGCACTAGGAAATTTCATTTGCAAGAGTATTTACAATACTTGCTTTTTTTCAGTCTTCTGCCAGTATATATTAAATCCTTGATGATTTCAGATTTAAAGATGACACAAAGAATTGGCTGATGGTAAATAGCAGCAAGAAGAGGGCAGTCATGTGAAATTGTCTGAATTACCTGGAAAATAAGACGCATTCATGAGAGACATAAAAGTTCAAATAAACTAAGTCAGAGCTGTTTGTCTAGAAAACTGAACACACACAGGGGTTACAGAATCAGGCTCTGTTCCCAGGAAAGTGGTGACACAGGAAAAGAAACAGGGCTTAGAGTTGAAAAGCAATGTGATGTGAGAATTCCAGAACACTCCTGTGGGGAAAAAAAATCCTCAAACAACAAAAATGCTCAGTCCCTGGAAATTGAAGAAGGGGTAACAAGTAGGATTAGGAAGGCATTTACTCTGTATGCAGTGGAGTGAGAGCCAATAGCAGAATACTGAGTCCAGCCAAAGTGCCTTATGTTTTAAAGAGAAGATTGAAAATATAATTGAAGTGAAAAATGTTATAGTGAGAGACTTAAGAACTTGGTCTCTTAAGTTTCTCCTAAAGGAGTGACTTGACTGTGCTGTGTACATACCTTCCTGAGAAGAAAATGCCTGGTGGTAAAGGGTTCTTTAATATGGTGGAGAACATAATGAAAGTCAGAAAGTGTGACCTGAAGCCAGGAAAAAAAATAATCAAATCAAAGTAGATATATAGCAAAAATTTGAGCAGTAGGAAAAAATAACCAAGGACAGTGGTGGATTCTCTGTTCCTTGATGTCTTCGAAGGAAGACTATATTCCTTCCTGGAATGATTCTTTAGCAAAAATGTGCTTTAGTTAAACAACTGGGATCCATTCCATCCCAGATCAAAATAAAACCAGAAGTAGCAGGGGATGTTTGATTTACTGGAAGCTAAGCACCCTGGGCATACCAGAACAACCAGGTCTCAGTTAAAGGTTCCATTTTTGTAAATACAAAAAACAGTTGTCACATTGTTTTATCTCGAAGTTCATGTTTTTCTCTTAACTAGTAACTAAATCCCTAAACGGCTAAATAATCTAGAGATGTTTCCAACTCTGATATTTAAAGCTTTCTGGTTATATCAAAAATGATGCAACATGACCGGTTTGAATTTGGTGATTCTAATACTACCCAGCTGCATCCTCTACAGCTAAGCAAACTCATTTTACTAACTGACTGGTGCAGCATTGTTTCTGATTTGTGGTTGGATAAATCACTGGTATCCAGTGCCTGGTAATTCTAAGCAACATGCCCTCTTTGGAGTAATGGACATACATCTGGTTGCTCCAAAAAATTTCATTGCACTTCCCCTTCTCTATACTCATTTCAGATGCTCATGCTCCAGTGGATTGTCAAAAACATTTTCTTGAGAGAGTTGTAATATTGTCCTTTTCCTTAGTGGTTCATCTCTAACATTAATACAAGTGGTAATCATTTCCTTCTAGCTTCAGCTTGTGCCATGATGTACAGAGATGTGGACATTTAAAACTAAAGAAAGTAAACAGACTGAATAAGGAAGATACTCCACAAATGTTCTCATCAATCACATTCTAAAGAAAAGTGAGTTGTCTGAAGGGGAGTTTTCATTTTACTCTGAAGGATATTGAGCTATTCCTATTGCAATTTCTATGTTCCTTGGTCTGATTACCAAGATAAGAAGATGGAAGTGGTTCATTCATCTTTGACCAAGACTACTGCTGTACTTTTCAAAGATAACATTGGATTTGTTATATAACTTGATTTTTGGCATGCCTCTACTTCTAGGAAAAACTCTTTCTATAGCAGGGGTTTGCCTGCTTTCTCTGATTTCAGATAGAGCTGGAAGTCCAACCACACAACATACCTTGAAGCTGCACCTGTACTGTTCTCCTATTGCTGACAAACCAGGCCAGCTGGCTAGTTAATTAAGGATGAGCTAGTTGGTGCTATGCACCTGAAAATCATTAGATGCCTGGAGATCACATATTCATGAGTCCCCCCCCTAGCATTTGGAGATTATCTGTTTGTTTCACTGGGTCTTTGTTGGTAAAGTTCAAGGAAAGTGATCTCTGAGGATATGACATGTAATTCTTCTCTGGCCAGGTGCAATTAGTTATATTTGCTGGTAATAGGAGAGCACATCAGAAGTTGACAAAGAGTTAAATTGGAGAAAACAGCCTGGGTCATTGTGTGTGATTAAATTTCTTCTCCAAATAACTTCTAGAGTGGAAATTAAAGAAATGATAATACAATGGAATTATGTATCTGCTGTGTTCTTGTAGGGCACTCCAAAGACAGAAAGAGAAGTTCTACATGCCATGATACTTCATATACATAACAGAGACAGAGGTACTCCTAGGTTGTCAGCTTTTGAACCTTTTTTTTTTTTTAACTCTTCCTGTTATTAATAACAGCCTCGTCACAATTTGAGGCTGGAAAATAATGACATTAATACACAGATGATCCTATAAAACTCTTCTGTTGGCCAGAAAATGCTTATTTTTCGAGATAAACATTCTCATAAGAAGTAATCTGATTTAATGAAAATTGTAATGGGAAGTTTTTCAGGTCTAAATTGATATTTGTACCTAGAAATAAGAATAAGTTGTCACTTTAGAATAATATGGCAGAGAGAAGCCTAGGTATACAGGAAGAATGATCAGACTATATAGTGCAAACGTAAGGGGATTTTTGTTTGTTTTTTTGTTTGTTTGAGGTTTTTTGAGGGTAGGTATTTTATTTCTCTATTAATGATGTTTTCTTTCTGGACTCAGGTAAGATTTCTAAGTTGCATTGCACAGTGTAAAAAATTATGCAGACAATTTTAAAGATGTCAGTGAGCCCTCAGTCATGGAGGTCAACAGGGCTCCTTTTCTTCTGTTCTGTTCTAGTCCAGCACAGTTTAGTTCATTGAAACATTGCATTGGATTAACTAATCTGTGTTGGAGCTTGGATTTACGATTTAGTGCAGCTGAACAAGCTTCTAAAAGTCAGCTGAGCTGTGGTAACTCTTGCTTTTAGCCTGTGTCAAACCTGAGATCATTTAGCTTTGCCCACCATGAGATTACTGTTAATTCAATAGAAACATATGCTTCTACAGTGAGCAGCATGTTTTAGTGCCAGATTATAGGAAATTATTTTTCTTTTCTTTTTTCCTTCCTTTTTTTTTTTCTGTTAATACTGGTGGTTGAAACAACACTTTTTGCCCTTTTTTTCAGAACTGTCTGCAGAGGTCTCCTGTTAATTTCTGCTACCATCTGTTCTTCTGTTTCAGCGGCCCAAAACATCAAAAGATTTTTTTTTCAAGCCATTGCCAATTTTACTGAAAGAAAAGGTGTGCATAAAAAAGAGCAGAGCAGAATAATCGAGAAATTTACAGGAGGAAGAGTTGCAAAGTGACGGAAAAGCTTTTATGTTTGTTGACAAGTTTAAATTAAAGCTCAGATAAGCCTTTCTGTGTAGGTGGTGATGTCTCTTCTGTCCCCCCCTCCAGCTGATGCTCTAGGTTTCACTTGACTAGAGTCACAAAACACGTTCCTTCTGTGCAGAGGTGAGAACTAAATGCACACAGATAAGACCAGATTCTTTTGGTGATATCAGTTCAATATTTCCCAATAATCATAATTATTTGATTTTAATAATTTCCCAATAATCATAATTACATTTTTACTAACCCAAAGGAAGTGAGGCATGGATCATGGAATGCAATGACTGTAGTACCAGACACAACTAAAATGTCTGGTTTTGTTTTTGCTGTTGATTTTGCTCTCCTCGAACAAAGAAGGAATGAGACAGACATGACAAATACAAGTTACAGCCACAGCAATTTGGTTTTAGAAGTCTGTTTTTATTGTCTAAATTAATTATGTTATTTACTGTCCAGTAAATAAAAGGTTGGTCACCTGAAAGGAGCAAATAATTAGGGGCTATATGCAAGGGGAAATTTAAAATCAGCATATCCAAAGAGGAAAACTATATGAAGAGATCTCTGGGGAGGTGTTAACTTGCTGTCTATCTATCCGTGTGTCACATCAAATTATGTACATGTCATACACTGATGAAGAGTAAGGTTTATGACCTTACAAAGATGTAAGTTTTTAAGAAATATTTGAATTTTATTTGATGAATGCCCAAAGCATTGGGATTGAAAAACTATTTAGGTAATAAAGCCAAGCTATATAGGTTATAGTGGGTTAAAGAAGTAAAAAGCTGATGACAGCAGCATCACTCAGAAAATGAGGGATAAAATGTGTGATAGCTTTGCTGAACTTTCAAGGCAGAGATGACAGAGTGGGGATAGTCAAAGACACAAAATTCCTCCATTTTTGTGAGATTAGAGAAAATAAATACTCCAACTCCAAAACCATTTCTATAAGAATTTTACAACCTCTGCTTCTTGTTTTGACTGCAATTTGCAGAAGAAAGAGATAAAATATCATGTGAAATTTCTTGTGTATATGAAGATCAAGGCCTATGAAAACTCACTTGTAAAGGTCAGGAAGCATTCTTAATAGTAATATTTACTAGGATTGTGACATAATTTTCCAAATTGGGCTTCCAGATATACTAGGGTGACTTGTGTAGGGAGTAGTCCTGCGGGAGCCAGGGAAGCCATGATGCACTCGCAGTCCTAATGTGCCCTCTCTATTTCCAATGTCTGCCAACCTGCTGGAGCCCTTTGTGTAGTTCAGTTGGTTTGGGATGATAGTGTTCTTTTTTCTTTTGGCCTAGCTCGTCTGACCAGTTTTAGTGATCTTATATTTCATTTCGTAAAAGCAACTTCATTTTGACAGTTGTAATTCATGGATTTCTTTAGTATCCTCATGCTCCACTGTTAATGCATTAAGAGAATATATAGGCTTCTGGCATAGCTGGAAAAGAATAGTCCATTATGATTTCTGTCTCTGTTAATGCTCCTTTGACACTGTGAGAAATTATGTAGAGAGGCCTAAGATTCTTACTTCTGTGGTCAGCAGCCTACAAGAGAGCTCAGAATGGGAGTAGGAAAGTTATGATTTGTGGTGCCATGCTATGCCAAAAGAGGTGGGAAACAACATTCACTTGCACTTACAATTGTACCAAAAGTTGAAAAAGGAGAGAGACTGGGTCATTACTTGCAAACGATTTGTGTTACAAGCCTCAAGCTGCTTGTGCTTCAGCTTAGGTTTGGAGGTAATAAATGAATCCCTAGAGAGCTGAATGCTGTATGAGGAGAGAGTTAGATTTCTTCTCTTGTTATATCCTGACTGGGATCTGGCTAATAATGTGCCTATTTATTCTACTCAGTGCAAAAGCATAAATACCAGCAAGGCTTTCATAAAAAGGAATGTACCCCTTCCACAGCAATGCAGCAAGCTGAAAATGCAATCCATGTCACAGTGATGAGCAGATTAGAAAATGTTGAGATGAAAAGTCCGTGAAATGCAGCCCCAGTCAAAAACAGCTGGGTCACATATTCATGGTGGTGGGTTAGCTCAGTGTTGTGGGTTATGTAAAAGTAGGAAGTTTTGTATCCAATCTTCCATTACCCTCCTTCTTCCCCCAAATTGGGTTGTTTTTGAACTGTGGGGCATCAGGACTCTTTACCATGCAGCTGGCGGAGGTGGTGTCCTTTCTTCCGGTGGACTGGCACTAAAACCGTGAAAAACTGACCCCTTCCCCTCCTCCAGGGTTGGTGGCGGTGCGGTGCGTTGTGCGTCCTGGAGTGGCGGTGAAGGCACTGGGCAGTGCCGGCTTGGTGCGGAGCAGCACATCCTGGAGTGGCAGGAGCCGTGGTGGGTGCAAGTGCAGGACAGCATGGTGTCGCATCCCAGCTGCGGGAGCACCTGCCCCAGCAGCAGCCCCAGTGGCAGCCCCAGCAGTCCGCACCCCCATCCCAGCAGCACAGAGCTGCAAGGAGTGGCATGCAGCGAAACGGAGTGGTGCGGGTGGTGATGCAGCCCTGCGCAGCCCCAATATGACTGGACACAGGACAAGTGGTGCGCCAGGAAGTACGTCAAGTGCACAACGCAATGAACTCTTTAAATCTTGCAGCATCTCGCAGGATCTTTCTTTTTCATTCCTGGACACCATGCGGGGGAAAGGAGCGTCCATCTTGGCTGCAAGAAGTGGCGACCACATGACACAATTCTTCTCTCTCCATACCAGCGCCATCCATCCCATCTCTTCGGCACTTCATCATCATTTCAACATTACAGCTTACACTGGTTCATTGCTTCTCCACTTCACCCGACTGGATTATATTTTGCAGGTTTCTTGGGGGTGGGGGGCAGTGCAAGCGGCCATCTTGTGGTGTGCCAACATGGGTTCTAGAGGCTTGCCGATTCCTGTTATTTCACTGTTTTTCTTTGTTCAAGTTATTCTTTATCACTTTTGCTCTTGGGTGTGTGTGTAGTTTATTCTATTTCCTTCCATTTCTGAGGGAGGGAGGAGGCTGCTTATCTGGGTTTCCCCTATAATTGTCCCCAAACTGGGACACTCACTCACACCACTTCTTGCTATTGTTGAGTATTGAGGCAACTGGCTATCTGAAGAAGGGCTGCTCTTAAGATGATGATTGGGTTTGAGTTGTGAACAAAAGCATGTATGTGCACAGAACTGTTTCTGTATTCCTTATTCACATATTTAAATGATTTCACTCATCCAAGGATCAGAGAGGATGCCATGAGATTCCAGTTATCCACAACATCCTATGAATGACAAGCATCAAGAAAAACCTATGTACAACTCCTAGGTGCCAATTTATCTGTGGCAATCAAAATCAGTTCAAAACAGAAATTCCTACCTTGTCTAGTTAATATATTCAAGTGATTACTTTGGTTGGAAGACTAAAAAGCTGATGAACCTTTTACTCTATTATTTCTTTGAATAAACATTGGAAATGGAAAAAGGTCATAAAACCTGTAAGCAGAAAGAAAAAGAGCATGATGATTAGTACAGAGAGTATCTCTTTAATTACAAAGTATTTGAAGGCTTTATAAACCATATGCACTGGTTTGCTCTTGATGAAAAGCAGTTTCCTCTAGTGAGGAGTGTCCATGTGCTGCAGTCTTCTTTCTTTTTTCAGTAAGTCTTCCTATCAGGAAGTCTAGAGCTAAGTTGTATCACATTCTCCTGCCAAGAGAAAAAAATAAATCTGTGAAGCTGGCTTTCTTCAATTATTTGGACACAAAATGTGCCAAGAGCAGAGCAACAGGCTGAACACTGATGACAGGCTCAGGTACCTCTGTCGGGCAGTCTGAGGCCTGAGGGGGCTAGAAGAACAGCAAGCCTTGGTCTTCTAGCCCCTACTTCTTATCCCAGTTCTTCCTCATCGCATATCTCATCTCATGTCATCTCATCTCACCTCATCTCATCTCCATCTCCCTTTGTGAAGGAAGTGGCTTGGCCATTCTCCAATTCATCAATCTGTGAGGAGTCATTGACCACTGCTGAGAAGTCTTGACCCTGCATTGCTTCAGACTGAGCAACACAGAGGACACCTAGATGCTTCACATAAAGTAACATAAAACTATAGATTAAACTGCTGAACTCAAAACACCTCTTATGAAGTCTGACCTCTTAAAATTGAACTCTGGTTTCCATAACATGAGGACAGGAGAATCACTATTAAAAGATCACTAGCTGAAGTCATGGAGTTTGTCAAGGAAGTTCTTGTGTGCTTTAAAGGTGTTGAGGGTCTACTGTGCTAGCATTTTCCCCTCAGTTTGTGTTAGCACTCTGAAGATGCATTTTAGTACTTTTTATTGGTAGGGCATTGAGTCTTGGCTACAAGAATGAGGGCCACTTAAGCCAGAAGCTGTGAAAGTCAATTTTGACTTAACATCAACCCTGCTGCTTTAGCTCTGGGACTCTGCTATTCCAGACACACATTTGTGGCAGATTAACTGAGAGGTTGTGAAGCAATTACAAGAGCACTTGAATACTTGGCCAAAGCTGCCAAACACTCATTACTTTCCATCAAAGTCAGAAACCCCAGGTGGGATGCCATGGCTTTACAGGCTGGTGCCTTGTCTCACATATATCTCCATGCTCAGTATCTGCATTGCTATACTTTTGTGCAAGTAAAAATGCTCATTAAAAAGCATGTTGATTTTCTTTTGTTGCTGGAATTGCTAACAGCATTTACTGACAGTAACAACATTTTCAAGCCTGTATGGAGGCTAATGTTTAATGTTTCTGTGGAGTTTCTGTCTTGACTATACACAGTGATTATCCAGGGGCATCTTGAAGAATTGTTTCTGGAGAATTACATGAGAGCAAGCTGGCAGACATGATAACGAATTGGCAAGTGTTCATATGTCTACCCTACATGACACATGCCCTCCGTGGATAACAGCTGGTTGAGATCCTTCCTGTACATTGGGACAGCTGCAGCACAGAAGCATTTGTTTGAAGGCTGCTGCTATAAAAGAATGCCAGTGGACATGATGTACAAGAGTGTTAAAGGGAAGCTTTGAGTAGGCATGAGCTTTCCAGTGAGCACAGTTGTCTTTTCTGATGTGAGAACATGTTTGTGTTCAGAAAATGTATTATTCACTGGAAGAGACTTTTATAGCAATATTTACCACATGTGTGAGGCATACACGACTAAGTTTCCCTGCTGGCACACGAAACAATGCCTTCCCCTCTCCCTGCCACCATGCCCCTTATACATCTCTGTCTCCTGCAGACACCTCACTAGGACTGATGAAGAGATGAAGATCTCTTCACCATGAAGAGATCTTTAATGTTTTCATGAGTTGAGGGATAATGAGAATGGACTAAGGCATTAATGTATTTGAGGCAGATGATCATCTCCTGCTGCTACATAACAGCCAAAGTATTTATTGTCAAAGCAGGAGACGCTGATCCTATGATAGTGCTATGTTATGATGTTATCCCAAATGACTGAGATAGTTCCATCTGATGAATGTGGGTACATTAGAGTGACAGTTGCCCTGTGCCTTACCTCTTTTTTTTGTTCCTTAGGAAAGGAGTGTTCATTCTCAAAATACTGTATTTCCTTCTGTAACAGTACCGTTACACTCCCACTAACAGATGTTGACCTTAAAAATCTGTATATATTGTGCATCTCTCTTGTCAGTCTTGATAGTGGCCCAAGAATATGGCTGTTATCTATGCACAGTGACTGTGCAAATAACTAAAAAAAAGAAATACTGCATAGCAGCCTTTCAATACTTAAAGGGGGATTACAAAATAGAAGGGTAGAGACTTTTCAGCTGGTCAGACTGTAATAGGACAAGGGGGAATGGTTATAAGCTGAAGGAGGGGAAATTTAGACTGGTGATTAGAAGGAAGTTCGTTACGCAGGTTGCTGATGCACTGGAACAGGTTGCCCAGAGAGCATGTGGATGCCCCATCCCTGGCAGTGTTCGGGGCCAGGCTGGATCTGGCCCTGGGCAATCTGGTCTGGTGTGTGGTGTTCCTGCCCATGGCAGGGGGCTTGGAACTAGATGATCTTTGAGGTCCCTTCCAACCTGGGCCATTCTATGATTCTATGATTTGGAAGGTGTTAGTGGCTTTATTCACTTAGAAGTCTCAAGTGCTAAAGTCTGGCTCACTCACACATGTCTACTAATGTGCTGCATGTGTCTCTGAATGCCTTCTACTCTGAAGGCAGAGTAGCAGCATTCTCTGTTTGAAGCACTATATTTTCAAACCTTAGTTGTCAGCAAAATGACTCTACAAGAAGTTAAAAGCATAAAGCAAATATTGGAAAACACACATGAGAGGCAGAGGATTTACTGAGTTACTAGCTTAATGTTGGTAGGCTCACCACCCAGATAAGGTACCCAAAAAATCTTGCCTGGCCAAGCAGCCATCTTCCAGGAGAGAAAAGATTGATCCCTGCACCTCCCTTGAGCCAATCCTCTATGTTGATGAGGTACCATATCCTTGGCTTTTCCCTTGGGATTTTATACCTTTCCATTTTGGTGGTTTTCATCTTAAATCTCCGAGCTACCTGCAGTCCCTGGTCCAACAATCCTACCTCTGTAATTTTCCGTTTCTTATCTTGCAGGTCTCTGTTCTACTGAGTTTCTCACAGCTATTTTTCAGAGGTAAGTGATCCTGAGAACTCCAAGCCAAGATAACACAATTGTGTCAGATCTTGAATCCTTGGAGCACAAAGCTCCTTGCCACAGGCTGAAAGCTTGCAGAAATTCAAGATAAGATGGAATAAATTCTTGGAAGATAAGTCCATTGAGAGTCACCGTATTCATAGAAACCATACTTGGCTTCAGAGGTCTCAGAGTCTAACAGTACTAAAGCTTGCAAGAAGCACTGAGGAAATCACTTATATTTGCTGCATTCTTGCACTACTCCCTAGGTATCAGCAGAGAGAGACCTTTCATCTAGTCCAGCATAACTACTCTTATATTTTTGTGTACCATTATGATTGTTCTGTGATAGACAAGGGACTGACTTTGAATGTCCTTTGCTGAAAAAGCACTTCTTATTTGGCAAAGTAATGATAAACATGAGAACTCTGTGGTGTAGAAGGACAGCAGCTATGGCCACTCCTTTCTTCTGTTGTCATTCCATTGCTCAACAGGTCACCAGTTCAGGAGATCGCCGCATATTTTTACTTCTGGTTCAGGGATATTTGGGTGCTGAAAGGGTGATTCCTAATGTGAGTTCTCTAAACTCACCATGGACACAAACTGGATCTGCCCCTTTGCCTCTGTGCACCTTGTCATTCTCATTCATTCTCCCAGATGAACATGGAAGGGAAACTCCATTATGAGGGATAATTGGGAGATTATTCTGTGAAGAGCACCTGGTTATGAGTGAATACCTTTGTATTTAGTGAAATGATTTTCTGAAAGAATGTCTGATGCTGATCTTGATTTTGATTTCATACATGAATGCTACTACAAGACTGCCAAAATCTGGTCTAGCATCACTCTACCTCCCTTCCTTTCTTTAGTAACCAAAAGGCCTTCATTTTCTGACGATTGTCACCAATGTTCCTCATGCATAGATATAACTCTTTGTAGTGATCCCTTGAAATCCTAATGAACACCTTTGAATAAAACGACAAAATGTGCCACAGAACAGAACTTTGATCTCTGTTGCTTATAATGTCCAGCTATCTACAGTTATCTGCAGCCTGTGGTTACATCTCAGTAAAAGGATAAGAGATACCTACAAGAAATAGGAAGAAATTCCAGGTTCTGTGAGTTTGACTGTCAGATCTTCATGTCTCCAGTCTCTGTAAAAGTGTTCTCCTACCATTTTCTTTCCTCAGAGGTCTCTGCTTCTCTCAGAAAGGACAGCACTGCTCATACTTCTAATTATTCCAAATGGAGGTGGTTTTTCAGGGCCTTCACAATGTACTGAGTGTTCCTTAGCAGGAGAAGGAAATGCATGAACAATGAAGTAGGATATGATTCTGTAAGTAAAACAGCAGGAAACTAATGGTGTTTACCACTGTTTCCACTTTAGTGACAATCTGGCATTCCTACTAGTTAGCTAAACAGTGAAGACACAAGGAACCTCCAGGCTGGTAGCTCTATCACACATCTCTTGGTCCTAGGTCCTACATTGCTCTCCTTGTGCCTTATAGGATTTAGACAGCATAACAAAACTGTCAGCAGGGGTGGGTCTCCCCACAACCACACTCACTGTTGCCTCTGAAGGAATCTGTGAGTTCTTATGAGTTGCGTCAGCTGGTGCAGAAAATTCAGGGAAAAGACAGAAGCCTTTGTCAACAAAGTGTTTGGGGTGCTGTTATTTGTTTCTTATGTCAAAAGAAAATGATTTGTGATTGTAGAGGGTAGGACATTGACTTGAAGCTACTGGCCTAGGACGGGAAATCCAAAAAGCCATGAGAGTGGAGCTTGGCCGTGGTGAAATTGTCCTGGTGATCAGGACCCAGCCTTTGTTCTCACCACGCAAAACATCTGACTTCCAGTGGAGGCAACAGCTGGTTTTGGTAAGGGTTCTTGTGAGTGCTTGCAGATGGGCTACCGGGGGGACCTCTGATATTCTAGTGCATAGAATGTGGCAGGTGACAAGGCCCTTATCTGATGGTGCATTGTTTCATCTAATTAGGCTAAGTTCCAGTGTGGTGGTAGCATTTCTTTACATCACTACAAAAATGTGAGGATACATACGTCAATCAGTTTGTGAGCCATTCAGATTCTGTGGTGATGCAGGTCTGAAGTAACTCAGTCAATAAGGTACCTCCTATTCACAGCTAGCATGGTAATGTGCATAAGGATCATGGTGTCTCTACAAAAGCAGAAAAGAAGTCTTACAGCCCACTGTATATATAAACTTTTTGTAATATGCAGAAACACCTAGGAAGATGGGCTGCTGAGATAAAGCTGAAGGTCTTGTGCTTCCCAGTCACTTGTAGCAAGAAGACTATATATTATCTGCTATTGTTTGAGCAGCTCACTTGAACAAAAGAATAGAATAGGAATAGAATAGACTAGGACTAGACTAGACTAGACTAGAATAGAGTCTTTTGGTTGGAAGGGATCCTCTATTAGGCTTTTGCATTATTATTGTAGGCAGGTGACACTCAGTTTGTGTGCTACCCAAAGTGTGACGTTACTGCTTGTGTAGGAGACCGTCACCAAGTTCATAGCTAAGCTAAAATCTCAGGAAAGTAGGATTTAATGTAAAATCTCTGATACCTTTTACAGACACCTGGTGCTAGAACACCTGGAGAACAACTTTCTCTCAAGTACTTATGCTAATCTTTGTATGGAAACCAGAAGAGATGAAAATCATATCTGAGCTTTGCATTTGTAGGTGAGAGTGAACTTTAAAGTCACCTGTCTTGATGGAACTCACTAGCATTTTCACTATACTGTTATTTAAGGAGCCTTGTTAGTACTTGAGAGTACATGGGTCAAAAAAAGTTAAACTCCATTTTCTTAAAGCTATACTACTTCTGCCTCTTCACTGGACTGGAGGCTGTGTGATTAACGGGCATGCATTGAGCAGATGTGTTGAGTAAGGTGACCTCATTTTCCTGACTTAGAATCATGTTCTTGGTGTTTAAAATGGGAAAGGCAGTGGCCTTAGTTTAGAAATGAATGACTGGATACATAGGGTTGAAGATGACTATATCTTAGATTCATACACTGAACACTTAACAGTGTTGACTCAGGCCCTCTTCCTTTTGAGCATGGACTTGTTGAGCTTAGTGTAATGTGGGACTTTGAAGTATGAGGTGGTTAGCAGATGCATGTTGTATGTGACATCTGAGGTCAGTGTGTGTGATAGTCTCCCTTGGTATGTTTGGCCCAGGATAGGCTTTCCTGCTTCCCACTGCTTTGTTGATCTTACATTTTATGACCTGATTTTTCTGTCCCAGATTTCCACCTTCCATTATGGGACTTTTTCTCTCCCTTTATAGTATTTCAAACTTTTTTCAGTTCAGCAAACAGTTTGTTCCCCCCCTCTGTCCTTCAAATAAAGTTTTCTTTGGCAATCCCTGTCAGGATAAATTCAATAAGTGTTTAACTCAGAAGGATCCCTGAGGAGGAAGCTGAGAGTCAAATGCTACAATTATTCACATTTTGGTGAGAGGAATCAGACTTCTCAGGAATAATTTCAAACAAAGTGGTAACAGTTTATTCCTGCTGGGTGGAAGCAGGAAGTGTGCTGGAGGGAGCCCAACAGCCTCCTGAGCACCATCAGGAAGCATAAAATGGATGGGCAAGGAAAGGAAGAGAGAGAGGCATTAACAAAGAGAAATGTCTCATTTCCGCTCTCAAACTAATTTGAAAAATGTGTTAGCGGTTGTGGCAATGGTAATTTCTCAAGGTGGTAATAGCTGCAGCCTGTCCTGGAGTGGGGCTGGCCACAGGTTGGACCGCTACACAGAATGTCTATGATTAGAGCAAATGATGCAGCTTTGTTAAAATATAAATGTGCACACACACACATATGCAGATATATAAACACATCAACATGTATGTAAGGGGCAGGATGTACATCTCATTTCTAGTAATTCCTGACTAGGCATTTGCATAATAAGAGTGATAAAATGAAGCGGAAAACATTTTTTTTCCTTTCTTTTTTTTTTTTCTCTTTTAAAAAATGTGCTTAATTCACTGCCTGTTCCCTGTTCTTATACCCACTTGAGGGTACCTTGCTCCACGAAAATGTAGGGATGCATGGAGATAGAACAGAAGCAGTGTGACCATATTGGTCACAATAATTTAGAACAGAAACTGTTTATAAATACTGATGCAAGTTCTGGGCAAAAAATGTAAATTGAGGGTTTTCCTTTGACACATCAAATCATTCCTATATCACCTACCCTCTGTAATCTTACTACAATGTTGACAAACCCATTTACATTTCCCTTGGAAACAGGGCCACCCCAAATGCAGATGTTGCTTACCTGCGCTGCTCTAATTCCAGGGCTTAGGTGAAATCTTTTCATAGACTCAGTGACAACAAAAACGCCTAATGTAACCCTCTCTTGTCACAGCCTCCGGTCCTGAGATATCCCTCTCCCACGCCAGGGGAGAGGCACAGAGCAAGAATCAGCTTCTGATGGCTGGGACTGAAAGGGAGTTTCCTACCAACTGGAGAGTTTTCTGCTCGTGGGCACTTCATATAGCCCCTTTTACTTTCTCAGTGTGGCAGGTCTCTTGCACAAGATGGGAGAATTGCAGGGAGAGATTAAGAGATACAGGCCACATATCACACATTCTTGACCACTGCCTTATGTGGGGAAAAGTTCTCAAATTCTTATATGGAATTTCATATAAAAACTTGTTAAAAAATATTCAGGTTTACATATCTTTAATTATGTTTTGTGTGCAGCTGATGATAAAAGCAAAATGTACAACCCAAATGCAATGCACAGATCTCTTTGGAATAAAGGGATTGGCATCTGCTTTTCAGCAATCAGATTCAAAATATTCAGCTACTCTGGAGGTACTGACTCATATTCTGTCATCATTTTCTTGGCTTTTCATAGTCCTGAGATAGATAAATGGATCTCTATGTAGTTTTCTGTGTCTTTTAGGTGTAACCTTTTTAATGGGGATATAGCGTGAAACTATTAACTTAGATATGAGTAGTGACTTATGCCATATACATAGGAATATTAATATGAGGAGAGAATCTAAAATTACAGATCTGGAGGTTTAACCTGTCAAGGTTTCACAGAGGCAGCAGTGTACTGAAAATTCACAAATCACCTACCTGGATTCTCAGCATAGTTTTGCTTTTATTAAAGACAGAAAAGACATTTCAAGAAGACATCAAACAGCAACTCTCTGATGCAAACTTCCCAAATGTACTCAGAAGCGAGTAACCTTTTAACACCTCTGAACACAGCTCCTTTCTAAATTGAAGATATGTGCAAGTTAGAATACCTTGCAATAATGCATCATCTTCTACTTTCCCCATTCTCCTCTGGTTAATGTGAGCGCATTAACCTCAATTTGGAGCATGCAAATACACAAAAAGATCCATAAAGAAGCCATGTTGTGTAACATTTATAAAGTAAATATGGAGGAAAACACAGAAAGGATGTATGGATAGCTCAGCAGCTGAGGAAATAGCAAACTGAAACCAGGAGATTTCATTTCTAAACACCACTGGCTTTTTAAAGGTTTGGAGATGGAGTTAGAGCTCTCCTAGAGGCCAGTGATTAGGATATTATCTTGGAAGGGCATGGGAACTGTGTTCAAACCTTTAATTGAAACCAGCAGATCGTTGCCACCCATGGCTTCTACTTTGCATCTAAGTACCAGAGGTCAATAATTTATAAACATTGGAACAATTTGTTTGGGCTGTGCTCATTTCAAGGACAAAGCTGAGAGCAGGCTCTAAACCAGATGAATTGTTTTAGTGGTAGCAACCTCCTCCCCTCTGATATCTCTTCCCTTCTCTTTCTCTAAATGGATTATGTCCACCCTGTTCTCAGTTCTGCATATCATTTACACAGCTATATATTTTATATTTGCTCAGACATGACATCGGTTCCTACACCTTGCATTCCTTCTTTACGACTCCCTAGCCAGGTTGTCCTGGTTTGAAAGGACAGATTTGGGAAAAGGTCCCTTTAAGAACATCCCCCTTCCCCAAAATGGAAAGAAACCGCTGCACACTGGGAGTGAGTTATAAGGAATAACTTCTTAGCATAGAAAAAGTATATAACAATAAAGAGTACAGAATGATAGAAGCCCTCCCAGTTTCTCCCCTCACACCACCGGCGGCCCCCCCACTCACAGTAAAACCTGCTAGGGTGCAGTTCGACTAAGATGAGGTGGCAGATGAGATGAAGAGTGAAGGAAACCCGGGTGATGGATGATGATGGTGGGCAGAGGANTGTGCCGACCCACTGCCACCGGCTCGGCTCCACTCCGGCCCACGCAGCTTGGCCAGTGGAGAGGGCTATCTCCCACCAAGAGTTTACAAACA